>JAJSOF020000029.1:9157250-9605537 GCA_025594305.2 Periplaneta americana
ATATGGATTTCAGACCACTGTGCGGAGCCGGGATTTGAACCGTCTGTTCAGCTCTACGTACTGATGCTTTATCCACTAAGCCACACCGGATACCCACCCCGGCGTCGGACAGAATCGTCTCAGTTTTAAGTTCCAACTCTTGGGTTCCCTCTAGTGGCCGCCCTCTGCACTACGTCATAGATGTCTATGAACGTAGGATTGAGGTCCACACATGTGGCTTAGTGGAATTTTATGTTTTATTTAACGACGGTCGCAACTGCAGAGGTTATATCACCGTCCCCGGATGTGCAGGAATTTTGTCCCGCAGGAGTTCTTTTACATGCCAGTAAATCTACTGACATGAGCCTGTCGCATTTAAGCACACATAATGCCATCGAAATGGCCCGGGATCGAACACGCAATCTTGGGCATAGGAAGCTTAGTGGATAAAGCATCAGCATGTAGAGCTGAAAACCCGGGTTCAAATCCCGGCGCCGGAGAGAATTTTTCTCCGTTCCATTACTCTTTCATTGTATGATGACGCAGAATATCTGCATGGAAATATCATATGTACTTCGGTACATTAAAATAATATATATAATATAAGATAATTTATAATTGTCGACATTTTTGTACCAACTAGAACAACTAACTGGCTTAGAACTAGAATAGGCCTATTTTAAGCCGGCAGTTACAACTTTCGTTGCTTACCAAGATCTTCCATTAAATATTAAACTATTAATATTATCTAAAATGATCATACCGGTTACCAGTTATAAAGTCCAGGGTTAGAATGTCCATGTGTCTAAATGGTCACGAAATAATGTCAATGTTCAAAATGTCCATGAAATGTCCATCAAAAGTCCATAAATTGTCCTCTAATGTCCAGTCAAAATGTCCACTACACCCTATAATGTCCACTATATCCATTGTTCATGGTAGTTATACAGGGACATCATTTTATTTTTACTAACATTTTTAATATTAACCTGTATATACATTTAGAGAACCGGAAACACCGCTTGCTCCCCCCTCCAAGGTTGGAGTTCGATGATACTGGCGTAAAACACAAATCACTCTACTAGGTATAGGAAGGAAGAAAAGTAGTTCATCCATTTACGTAAACTAGGAAATATCGCGATTTTGAGTTTGATAATTTTCATTAGGTTTTTCTTTAATCAAAGTACAGTACTGTTTTAAGAATAAGTGTTTTTACTCACGAAGTGAGTTATCCATGCGAACGTATTCATTATACAGTGTATATTAACTGTCTACAGCACAGGCGTACAATATATAGAAAGAAGTTAAATTGAAAAATAATCATAATATGAATATTTAAACACAATTTTGAAAATGGTGGCCGTTCATTTCGATACAGGCTTCAGTTCTTTTGTGCATATTATCGCACTATAGACTATTGCATCTAATTCCAATTACCAGTTTCGTCCTTCTTACTAGTAACTAATGTTGAAATAATTCTGTACCTACTCTACGTACTGTAAATTCAATCTTCACTTCTTCCCGACCCGAAAATATAAAATTACTCAGACATGCTATCTACTGTCCTTCCAAGTGGTTATGCCGCAGGATTGTAGAAAGGGAGGAAATCACGTGACAGTTAATTACTTAACGAGGCCCTTTTATTTAAGTTAAATTAAACAGCTGTATAATATTACGTAAACTTCCAATTCCTAAGAGAAATTAATGTTTTCAGAAAAGAGCTAATACAGCCCAGCTTTTACAGACGGGCGAGCAGAAGCAGGTGGGGGGAAATCGGGATGCGACGTAGGCAAACGGACAGTACCTGTGCGAAAATATAATTCAATATTGAAAGCTCTTTCGTCACTGGAAAACGCGAACATATTTCTGGAACGTACTATACTCAGTAACTCAGTACTGCTTACTATCTGCGGTCTTGGTTCTGTGTGGAGTTGGAACTTCATTAGTAGAAGGGGTGGGAGTGAAGTGCATTCAAAAACTCAGGTACAATAAAAATTGAAGTAAAAATAAAATGATGTCCCTGTAGTAACCTATGTAAAATTTTGAATTGCACTGGATAGACCAGCTGAAATCTTGAATTCACAAAAGGGCAAGCCTTTCCTAAATTGTCGTGGATACTTGTACCACCATCACGATTACAGCAGAGGTAGAACAAAAATTTACTGGAGGTGTAGCGAAAGAAAAATTTCTAATGATTCTATGATTACCGGCAGCAATCTTCAATTTGGAGGCTTCTACAATGCTTAAAGAATGAAGAAAACCAAGTATGGACGCAAATCATCCACATAAGAGTTGGATACACACAAATTAAGGAACCTCTAAATAAAACATACATCACAAATCAAAGACAAATACTGCAAATTTGAGGAACCATGGAGGAATTCTCACATATCTATGACGATTTTACAATTCATTTTGTCTTCAGATAAATCTAACATAATATAATGAACATTTTCCAAGTTCAATCTAAAAGATTTTTCTATTTTGCAAATGTTTATTTGCTACAACATTGTATATAGAATATTAACGTTTTCGCCATTTCGGCATCATGAGATATTGTTAAGAAACACGTAATCTAAGCCTTGAACAAATTTTTAAAAATGTACATTGTAATATGCATGACAAATAGATTTTCATGAGTTTTATGTAGTATGTCTTATAAGTAAAAAGGTTTATGTAGAAAAAGATTTCCAGGAAATATAAATTTGGAAGGTCGATATGATTGCAGATACACATACTTACAAATGGCTTTTAAGGAACCCGAAGGTTCATTGCCGCCCTCACATAAGCCCGCCATCGGTCCCTATCCTGTGCAAGATTAATCCAGTCTCTATCATCATATCCCACCTCCCTCAAATCAATTTTAATATTATCCTCACATCTACGTCTCGGCCTCCCCAAAGATCTTTTTCCCTCCGGTCTCCCAACTAACACTTTATATGCTTTTCTGGATTCGTCCATACGTGCTACATGCCCTGCCCATCTCAAACGTCTGGATTTAATGTTCCTAATTATGTCAGGTGAAGAATACAATGCGTGCAGTTCTGTGTTGTGTAACTTTCTCCATTCTCCTGTAACTTCATCCCGCTTAGCCCCAAATATTTTCCTAAGCACCTTATTCTCAAACACCCTTAACCTATGTTCCTCTCTCAAAGTGAGAGACCAAGTATCACAACCATAAAGAACAACCGGTAATATAACTGTTTTATAAATTCTAACTTTCAGATTTTTTGACAGCAGACTGGATGATAAAAGCTTCTCAATCGAATAATAACATGCATTTCACATATTTATTCTGTGTTTAATTTCCTCCCGAGTGTCATTTATATTTGTTACTCTTGCTCCAAGATATTTGAATTTTTCCACCCCTTCGAAGGTTAAATCTCCAATTTTTATATTTCTATTTCGTACAATATTCTGGTCACGAGACATAATCATATACTTTGTCTTTTCGGGATTTACTTCCAAACCGATCGCTTTACTTGCTTCAAGTAAAATTTCCGTGTTTTCCCTAATCGTTTGTGGATTTTCTCCTAACATATTCACGTCATCCGCATAGACAAGAAGCTGATGTAACCTGTTCAATTCCAAACCCTGCCAGTTATCCTGAACTTTCCTAATGGCATGTTCTAAAGCGAAGTTAAAAAGTAAAGGTGATAGTGCATCTCCCTGCTTTAGACCGCAGTGAAATGGAAAAGCATCAGATAGAAACTGACCTATACGGACTCTGCTGTATGTTTCACTGAGACACATTTTAATTAATCGAACTAGTTTCAGATACAAATAAATTGTTTTTAAATATATTGATATTACATCACATTCTACTCATAAGTAATTATAAAATCCAACAATTAAGTCCTTTCCACCAATATTAATTATTGCTGATACTCGTATTTTTTTTAATAATTTAATGCAAAATATAATGTAATATGCTTGTCATTTTAATCATTTCATATGTGTTTTGTAACATGAGTTATATGTATCTGCAATCATATAGACCTTCCAAATTTATATTTCCTGGAAATCTTTTTCTACATAAATCTTTTTACTTATAAGACACATTACATAAAACTCATGAAAATCTATTTGTCATGCATATTATAATGTACATTTTTTTAAATTTGTTCAAGGTTTAGATTACGTGTTTCTTAACAATATCTGATGATGCCGAAAAGGTGAAAACGTTAATATTCTATATACAATGTTGTAGAAAATAAACATTTGCAAAATAGATAAATCTTACAGATTGAACTTGAAAAATGTTCAAAAAATTTTTGTTATATCTATGAGGAATTGGATATCATCGGAAATCTGGAGCTGTGTCTCAAGATGAAGACTGGTAGCTCAGTTTTGGCAAATGTACGCAATAAGGAAAGAAATATCCTATTCACATTTTGTTCTCATGACCATTTAGTGTTATGAACATTATGATCTCATGGACGTTTTGTGTATGGATATTTTAATCTCATGGACATTTTGTCCTCTTGGAAATTTTGTCCTCATGGACATTTTGGTATATGGACAATATGAGGTGTAAGGATCATACCAGAAGGGCGTATGAACAAATGCAGAGCTATTTAAATATTCTAACAGAAAATATGAAGAAAAATGAAAAATGTAGCTACCTTGTTATTTAGACAAGGATAGGAAAAATTATTCTACATTCAAATAGCTCTAATGTAAAGTTGCAGTTTTGTTGATATACTGTTCTGGCATGATGCTCCCGAAATAAATTACAATTCTTTTATGAAAAAAAGGAAATTAAAAAAAAGTGTAATATATCTTATTAGGGTCTACAGGATGGAACAAAAGGTCGTTTACAATGTTTGAGGGATGATAGAGGAGGACCAAAGGTGAACAACACGTTTATGTACCAAAACCATGTACATCGACCGGTTTGCAGCTAGGAGCATCAATAAAAGTGTCCAGAGATTGGCAGGGACGGGCCTGTACTTTGGCCACCTCGATCTCCCGATCTGATTCCGATGGATTTCTTTCTGTGGGGAGAGATGAAACGCGATCCCTGTAGATATCGCACAAGAAAATTGGTTGCGTGTTGCTGCAGCTGCAATAGTCATCACTGAAACTCGTACCATTTTTGAACGTACCAAACAATCACTGATACGCATATACCAACTTTGTGTTAAAGTAAATGGCGAGAATTTTGAACAACGTGTTTAAGTGAAACATGTCAATTCTCTTTTCGTGAAAATGGTACTTAGTACGTAGAGCTGTGGCTCACCCTAGCGCGAAATCGGTCGATGTAATTGTACATGCATTTTGGTACATAAGAATATTGTTCATCTTGACCTCCAATATCATCGTACAAACGTTTTTAAAGAACCTTTTGACAACGAGGGATGTGTGGTTTTAGACCCCTAATCGATCTACCTTATCTGTGCCACTAGAAGAAAAACGATCGATGTACATAAATTTTGGTACATAAACAAGTTATCCATATTGACCACCTCTGTCATCCCTCAAACGTTGTAAACGAGCTTTTGATCCACCCTGTATAAAAAACTCTCCACTATTTCCTATAGGAGGCATGTCAATTGATGCCCGCAGGAGCAAGCGCTCGCTTTAGAGCTCAGGAGAGCCTGAGCGCTTTACAGCGGAAAGGAAAAAGACAGACGAAAGAGGCAGTATATGCCGCTTGGTCGAGCTATATTCAGGGATGGCCAGCACTGATTCAATAGATAAAGGGAAGAGAACTTATTGAAACTGTCTCCATGTTAATTTTTATATTTGCCTGGGAAGTGTAAGAGCATTGTAAGAATGTAAGTTTTAATTTTAATGCTCATTTTTCACAAGTTTGATTTTTTTATTCAAAAAATATTTTCTCAACTTTTCGTATAGAAAAGTGAAATTTTCAGGTATAGACCTATTGATTTAGTAGCCTTACAGAATGTTTTCGTAAATCTAATATACCATAAATACGTATTACTGAAGATAGTGTATTGAAAATTTTGAAGATATTCGCATGGAAATTGTTTGTCAGGAAATGAATTAACAAACCAACTACTGTTACATCATAAGCAAAAGATACGTGCCCATATGTTGTAAAAATGTCAGCTCTATAGCTTCAGCAGGTTTCGAGAAAATAATTTAATATTCCGGTGATAGGAAGTTGCTCACAAATCTCACCTTAAAAGCATAATGCGATAAGAGTTTTGTTATGGAATATTAGTTACACTTAAAACAGATACAGTACCTAGGTAACTTTGCTTTGTACTGTAATATTGTTTTGATTAGTTTATTGATTACTTTTGTAAGACTAAAGATACCATCAATATAAATTCCAACTTATCATGTCATACTCAATCTCTTTCTTTGGAATATCACTTTCTTTATGAATGATGTGTTTCATCCATTTAATACAGTATAATATTATACTACTATGGAATTTAAGTGAATATTCCTTCTTAACTCTCTATTATGTTATTAAGATTTAAAACACAAGTGCAATATTAAGAAATCAGTGTTAGTACTTTTGTTTTACAGACAATATAGATAATATTAAACAGAAAGAAGCCATAAAATTTCACGTTCCGTTTGAAGTTTGTGCACCACTGTTTTCTTAATCGAACAGGTTTCTTATTCATGTACACAACCCTTCCTCTTTCCATACTTAGTGCTTGCTGCCCGCGCACGACGTCAAGGTCAGAAAAATGCGCTTGCTTTGACATCACTGTCATATAGGAACACCAGCGAATAGGAATTATAACAAATGAACACTGAGGGAATTATCCTGTTCTGTTTTTCTGTGCACATGTACTCAGCGTGTATTTCTACTTCCAAACTCTAGAGGTCAGTATACTCAAGCACCCACGATTCTTATTCGCTGACAAGTCTGCAGAAAAATATTTCTACTGTCGATTGTTGGTGCGATATGAGCGCCAACTCTGGGGGAAATGACAGAACCTCACGGTAATACAGGTACAGCTGTTTGAAGGTCACTGAAATAAGTCACCGTTACATCAAAGGTAACGACGCGTAGTGTCCATACATGTAATTGCCTATACGTTGGGGACAGCTTAAATATGTTGCGTACAACACAAGCCCACATTCAGCTGGGGATATCAGTGTTCATGTCACGTCATCATTGCAAGAGTCGCACAGATGCACTTAACAACCAGATCGGAATATGAATTTCAACTGAACCTGCTATTGTAGCTGCCCTTTCGACATACGAAAAACCTGCTTAGTGACGATAGCTGCCCCTTCCACGTCAGACACTCTTTCCCAAATTAGCTCTTATAGGAGTGCGGATTAACCAAGAATGCAGGTAAAGGATGTACAAAGTTACTCTCAGTTCTCAATTCGATAATGTGAAACTTTTGTATATATGCTTATTTACAGCTGCGATACCCTCTGATGAGTGGAGAGTAGGGTTGGGCGAGTAAATTACTTCTATCTATTTTACGTGTAATTTACATATAAAATACGTAATGTAGAAAACTATTTTATACACAGGGAAATAAAGTAACATTTATTGATTTCGGCAATCATACCTGATGGGAAAAATGTCTGTTGCAGCAGAATATATATATATATATATATATATATATTTGTGATTTTATATTGTAGTTTTAAATACATGGATTATAACATTTGTTCATACCTTCATTCACTTTAATACTTTAAAAAATAGCAACATCGTAACTAATTAATTTTTATACATATTATAAAACAACTAATAATGAATAGTCGACACCTGTGGAGTAACGGTCAGCGCGTCTGGCCGCGAAACCAGGTGGCCCGGGTTCGAATCCCGGTCGGTGCAAGTTACCTGGTTGAGGTTTTTTCCGGGGTTTTCCCTCAACCCAATACGAGGAAATGCTGGGTAACTTTCGGTGCTGGACTCCGGACTCATTTTACCGGCATTATCAATTATCACCTTCATATCATTACTTTAAATTCTTACTTAACAGATGAATTGCTGATTAATATGTGTTACTTATAATGAAACTAACATCTGTCCATTCTTATTATTATTATCATTAATTTCTCTAAATAGATTTACAAAACCTCTAATGGCAATTACATTAATATTCTCATTATAGAAATAGAAATATATGTATTCTCCCTGTAACATAGTCCTAGTAAGGTTATATTAAATTAAATTTTCATCATTTTACTAGCTATTTCAAATATTAAATTAATTATAATTCATTGAATTGAACTAGCTCATAAATTAAGTTACTACTTTACCTTATAGATTTATCTAAATTTAAATAAATGTGTAGTGAAGAATATTGCTGGAGAACCTTTCAAGTGTAGAGTAAATATTTGTAATTTAAATTTATATATTGTATTGATTAAGGCAGTGGAAAGAAGGCCTTATGGCCTTAACTCTGCCAGCGAAAATAAAACATTATTATTATTATTATTATTATTATTATTATTATTATTATTGTTATTATTATTATTATCATTCAGACGCTAAATAACCTAGATGTTGATACAGCGTCGTAAAATAACCCAATAAAAATAATGAATAAACCTAACATTTAGCAACTAATATCACTTGTTAAATACATTTTGACAATTAAAATAAAATTAATTAAACTAAAGTTTTTATTGATTTCCCGAAAGTTTTGTTTTTGTCACTTGGGGGTTTTAAAAGTAAACGATTATAGTGACAAAGGCCTTTCCATGGTACAAAGTTTAAGGTAAACATTATAATTTAAAAATAATAACTCATTAAATGTAATAATTTTCCAAATTTTGTGTGGTTAATGACTAATCATCAACGAGTTGGGGTCGGCCTGGATGGCTCAGTTGTATAGTGCTGGCCTTCTATACCCGAGGTTGCGGATTCGATCCCGAGTCAGGTCGATGGCATTTATGTATGCTTAAATGCGACAGGCTCACGTCAGTAGATTTACTGGCATGTAAAAGAACTCCTGCGAGACAAAATTCCGGCACACCGGTAATGCTGATGTAACCTCGGCAGTTGCGAGCGTCGTTAAATAAAACATAACATCAACGAGTTGGGAAGTATGGCTGAATAGACTTTTGTATGTCAGAACATTAATGAACTTATTTTTTCAATCTTCCCCTCCACTGGTATTACTATCTTTGTTGGTCGTACGCCATGTGTACAGTTCTGTGTAGAAACCTTTCAATTCATCCGGTATGAATTGGAAAATCTTCTTAAGGTCTCCATTTCTTTAACATTAATTGCTAGGTTTGTTGGCAGTTCAAATGGTAAATTTTCATCACAAACTGAATAAAGAATGACTAAAAATAAAAGTTCTTGGAGGTTGTTAACGTATTTTACATTTATTACGTTAATTACGCTCATTTACGCGTATTTTATTGTACTGTAAATAACCTTTTTCTACGCGTAAAGTCCCAACCCTGATGGAGAGCACTGGTGGAATGAAAGAACCCGGAAGTGTCTCGAGAAAAGTGCTGAGTTTATTTTACCAGGTCATTTTACGACGCTTTATGAACAGCTTAGGTTATTTAGCGTCTGAATGAGATGAAGGTGATAATGCCGGTGAAATGAGTCCGGGGTCCAGCACCGAAAGTTACCTAGCATTTGCTCATATTGGGTTAAGGGAAAACCCCGGAAAAAAACCTCAACCAGGTAACTTGCTCCGACCGGGAATCAAACCAGGGCCACCTGCTTTCGCGGCCAGACGTGCTAGCCGTTACTCCACAGGTGTGGACTAGTGCTTTGTAGTGTCTGCTTTGTCTACTAAAAAATCCCAATTAGACTTCGCCGGACATCGAACTTTGTCCTCCTGGATGGAAAACCTGACGCGGCTTTGCAATACTCCAGTACAGGCGTCAGTAACTGAGGGCGTGCGTGAGAAATGTGAAGTGTGGATGATTTGCAATGGTACGATTCAAGTCCAATCATGTAGCACAGAAAGCGAGGGAGGGTACTATGAAAACGACGTGTGAAATTACGTTTCATATCGCATGCACGTACCCAAAGTTGGGAAGTTACGCGTAACGTTTATTTCGTACGATACGCGTGAACTTTGCGTAATATTGCGTCACATGTATAAATGTAAGAAGTACACTAAATTTAAAACGTGTATTAAATATAACAAATAAAGTCCTTTAATACATTGTTACCCTGATTTTCTAGCCTAACAATGACAAGTTCAAAGGTTACTTGAGGCAATTCAAACGATCCATACACATTAGGCTATGAATTTCATGTCTCCTGGCCTTTCAACGTCACTCACTGACACAGACTCTTGTTTATAATTGGCGTACACACAATTTCAGGTCGACAAGCATACGTTGTAAATATTTTTGTGCACTGATAGACTACACGACTGACGGTAGTCTGCGAACTAACGAAACTGGCAAACAAAGTTATTACCCGACCAGGCGAGGAACAGTAACGGTTGAATGGGGAGCTAAAATGTTAGTTGATGTGTTCGCGTCTGCAGTATCGAGACTGCCAATAACGAGTCAGTCTGGCCACAATGCCAAAAACATTTGCTGTACTTCGTAGGCGAAAGAGTTGTGTTATTTATAATGCTATCCAATTTTGTGACAAAAAAAAAAAAAGAGTCGTGAAGCAACAATTACTTTCTGTAATGGAACTGAGCATGTTTCAACTAGGATACTGTTGCTGTAAACAAAAAAATAACTAAAATAACAAAAGAAGTATAACGATGTAAGCAAAAAGGAATAGAAATCTCGACAACGAAACCTCAGCGACATCTTTCGAATGAAATAAACTTAAATGGTATTGATAAATGTACAGTAGAGGAGGCAAGAGCTGTCCTAGGACCTTACTATATGCCTTAGATATATCGCTAATACAGTAGGTATGCAGGGGGAAGGAAGGTTTTAATCTGAGATGAATTTCCGTGTAGGTAGATTTTCATAATATTAACCACCATGAAAGAAACTGTCTTTCTGCACAGCTCACATGCCAGGTCTCGCCTACTCATCTGTATTTTAAGACAGTTTCGCAAACGTAAGAGCTTGTACAAAGAAATCCCCACATTAAAAACACAGTATATAATATGTTGTAAAGTACTACAAAGAAAAGGCATTTTAAACGGTGCAAAGAAATTTCAGGTAAAATTATTGTACCTGTGTGATTCAAATTAAAAAGTTGTTTATGCTCGACCATGCCGAAATGTAGTAATTATACACCTGGTAGCAGCCCTTTAATGGACCTCATTAAAGTACACCTATTCATTAAAGTTCAGGTGTTCCACCAATCAGAAAATACCATTGTAACAATATGAAAGCGCAAGTATCGATTATTCTCGGATATGCAATCGAAAGACAACTAGCGCGAGATTAGACAATAACAACACACAAATTAACATCAATTCACCGTCATTTTCCAGCCTTTCACAAAGCTCATTCCCGCAAATTCATTTCACGAATTCCCGGAAAAAATCGGTATGGTCGAGCATAAAAAGTCGTAAGAAAAGTGACTATAATGGTAATTAAGACGCTCGTGTGAAAATTATGAAACTCGCTTGCGCTCGTTTCATAAACATGTTCGCGTCTTAATTACTACCATTATAGGCTCGTTCCATAATATACTAAAATGTAGCAGGATTATAATGCAGGGACATCATTTTATTTTTACTAACATTTTTAATATTTACCTGGTTATACCTTTGGATTAACGTTTAAGAACCGGAAACACCGTTTGCTACCCCCTTATACGACTGGAGTTCGATGATACTGGAGTAAAATACAAAGAAATCACTTTACTAGGTATAGGAGGGAAGAAAAGTAGTTAATCAATTTACGTAAACTAGGAAATATCGCAATTTAGAGTTTGATAATTTTCATTAGGTTTTTGTTTTATCAAAATACAATACAATATTAACAATGAGTGTTTTTACTACGAACAGAGTTAGCCATGCGAACGTATTCATTATGCAGTGTATATTATACTGTCTATAGCACATTAGCGTACACTATAGAGAATGAAGTTAAATTGAAAAATAATCGTAATATGGATATTTAAACACATCTTTGAAAATAGTGGCCGTTCATTTCGATAAAGGCTTCAGTTCTAATGTGCATATCATCGCACTATAGACTATTGTACCTAATTCCAATTACCAGTTTCGTCCTTCGTACTAGTAACTCATGTCGAAATAATTCTATACCCACTCTATAAAAGAGTACCTTACTTAATGTAAATTCAATCTTCACTTCTGCCCGTTGCAAGAGATAAAATTACTCAGACATGCTATCTACTGTCGGTCCAAGTGCTTATGTTGCAGGATCGTAGAAAGGAAGAAATCACGTGACAGTTAATTACTTAACGAGGCCCTTTTATTTATGTTATTTCAATCAGTTGTATAATATTACTTAGACGTCCAATTCCTAATAGAAATTAATGTTTTCAGAAATGAGCTAAGACAGCCCAGGCACTAGCCTTTACAGAGGGGCGAGCAGAAGCAGGTGAGAGGAATTGGGATGTGCGTAGACAAACGGACGACAGTACATGTGCGAAAATGATTCAATATTGAAAGCTCTTTCGTCACTGGAAAACGCGAACATATTTCTGGAAGGTACTATACTCACTAACTCAGTGCTGTTTACTATATGCGGCCTTGATTCTGTGTGGAGGAAAGTTGGAACTTCATTAGTAGAAGGGGTGGGAGTGAAGTACATTAAAAAAGTCAGGTACAATAAAAATTGAAGTAAAAATAAAATGATGTCCCTGTACATTTGGACGCGCAGGTATTATTACTAAGAGCGCTACTTCTTTCCGTTCTTTGAAAAATAGAGACAGAAAGAGAAAAAAGCCAGTAATCAATCCAAAGGTAAGCATAGTTAGATACCCAATATAATTGTGGATAAATGTCTTATTTTTTATCTAATGGAGGTACTTGACTGTTCGTCATTCACCCATATGAAGCCATAGACCAATTTACCGACGAAGTCATCGCTCGTAGGACATATATGATGGTAATTATGATCTGTATGACCTACAGGGTGTAAGAGGTATAAGTTCCGTCCTTTTCACATCGGTGATGAATTTCAGGCGACCACCGAAAGTTCGTAAAAACCTTATACAATGAGTCACTGAACAATACTTATTTTCTGTATACCATACCTGCACAAACAGCGCTCAACGAGCGCGCGCGCTCCTTAGGAGCGGGAGAGCTGTGTTTACCGCTCGCCGAAACGGAGAGGATTATTATATTGGGTTATTTTACGACGCTGTATCAACATCTAGGTTATTTAGCGTCTGGATGAAATGAAGGTGATAATGTCGGTGAAATGAGTCCGGGGTCCAGCACCGAAAGTTACCCAGCATTTGCTCGTATTGGGTTGAGGGAAAAAACCTCAACCAGGTAACTTGCCCCGACCGGGATTCGAACCCGGCCCATCTGGTTTCGTGGCCAGACACGCTGACCGTTACTCCACAGGTGTGGACTAAACGGAGAGGAAGATACGTCAGAGTGACATAGACTTGCTATAGGTAGAGGGAAATGACCACTCAGCTATCTAGTGGAGTGCAGTGTGTAGGCCTATTCTCAGTAACTGTTTCACGTTGCTTACCTACTGCTACAGTACAGTATGGAAGAATCTAAAAGACGGAACATAACATTTAACATTTAACGATTTACAGCTCGAACTTATTGATCTTCAATGTGACCTAAGGGCTAAAGATCGTTTGAATAATACTACTAGCCTGGTTGAGTTTTACAAGACTAAACATTAGCAATAATATCCACGACTACACAGGCTGGCTGTGAAAATGATTGCTATGTTTGGCTCAACATTTATATTTGTGAGCAACTGTTTTCTATAATCAACTTTAATAAAGGCAGACATCGAACATCTGTAACTGATGTTTCATCACGATCAGTAGGCTATTGTTCCTTTCAGCTGCCAACAGCATAAAACCTCGTTTTGATATACTGATAAATAAAAAAATATAAGAAAATGATATTGTACATTTAAGTAGCTATAGAATTTCTATTATTTCTGTAACATAAATATTTCTTTATTAATTAATAATAGTCCAAGATAGTTTTGCAAACACTGAACGGGAATTCATTTCATAAACACTCTTACTAGTACTGTACTTCCTTTTGTGTATATTTTGTAGGAGATCACCCCTTCTTCCAGTCCACCCTCATAACCAGGCTTCGAGACTTCGGACCCGATAGAGTAGTCTAGTGGGAAATCCGCATAACGGTGTACTGAGTATAGTGGTAAAGCGTACAGTGGGTGGGGGTACTGTAGAATGAATGCCAACAAATACGCAAAGGAAAACGCTCCGGATTTGAAGGTTCTGACGAATAATTATTTGGTTTTCATACAAAACTATTTTCAAACTGTGTCTGAAACTATTACACGGTTAGAAAAGTCAGAGCAAGAGATGCCGGAAGACCTCAAATTAGTTGAGGAAATGGCACAAAGAATTACTGAGACACCAAGGGTTACTGGACGTGTAAAACAGAAGTGGAAATCAATTTTATGTAAAAATAACGGATATGGAACATTGTGTAATTTAAAAAACAAATTAGTGGACATAGAGTCACCCGAGAATAAAGGACTATCTCTTAGAGACTGCAATGATGTTAGGTTTTTTCGTTTTGCTCCTATCTCGTCATGCGACGTAGAGCGCAGCTTTTCACAATACAAACTGTGTTCGGCAGATAACCGAAAAAGATTTATGTTTGAGACACTGAAAATATATCTTGAAGTACATTGCAATTCGGTACTGTAACTGCACTTCCTAAAGAAGATCAATAGGATAAATTAAGAAATTAAATCTGCTACATTTTATTCCCACCATTAACACTGTCTATAATTAAACACAAATGCTTATAAAACACAGGAGAATACATGCTTTTCACATTCTTTTGACATTGCCATTGTGTAATGTGTATTTACTTTCAGAAAGATGTGTTTTCCCATACTACCGTACTCTACTCTAAACAGCAACGTTGTTACCCCAACAAATCTCTACCTTTCGCTACCTGCAGCGAGTCAACAACCTATAGTACATGCACAGTAAACATATTGTATCGGGTCCAAAGTCTCCAAGCCTGCTCATAACAGAGCGCAGCTAATATCTGCATTCCGCTCATGAACTGTGAGCCGGCTCGGAGAGCGCAAACCTTGTGCAGGCCTGTTTTATACTATTCCCAGCCGGGAAACCTGGCGTTAGGAAGTATATCTAGCACAGAGTTAATATTAGTTTAAATAAAAATGTGTGTGTTCTATTACTCACCCTTGATGTTTCTGTAGGCTTATGCTCCACACTTCCTATTCCATCAAGGCCACTTACTGTCAGCACTCAGTAGATCGCGATATTTGTTACGTTAAAAATATTACAAAGAACAACTTCACCACGTTGGCTAACTATTGTACCTCCCCTATGCCGCACATGA
Source organism: Periplaneta americana (assembly GCA_025594305.2). Classification (NCBI taxonomy): domain Eukaryota; kingdom Metazoa; phylum Arthropoda; class Insecta; order Blattodea; family Blattidae; genus Periplaneta; species Periplaneta americana. The sequence continues at coordinate 9,172,595 of JAJSOF020000029.1, forward strand.
TCAATTCAACTGAAGAAGCAAGCTATGCAAAGACTGGAACTAGCCGTGTCCGCTGAACAGCTGAACATCGACTGCGGGCGGGACGAGACGTGTTGTGTATTCCTGCTGATCTCCTTACTTCGGACTGGCAGTGTAATTCCTGTTTCTGTATGAAGAAACAGCTTTCAAATGCTGAGTCTCGTAAAATAAATTGTCATATCCCAGTGTGGATAGTGTATTCAACCAAAAAAGTTGCTATATCTATATATATAATTTGAACTGGTAATGGAAATTACGGGAAAACGGCTGAACGGATTTTAATAAGTGACCCATCATTTTCATGCCTGGCATCCAAAGTTTTTCGGAAAAGTAGTAGTTTTCAGTGAAATGTCAATTTTCCTATATAATTTTCCTATTTTCAAAAAATCCATCTGTTGTCAGTTTTGAGAACTAATTTTATTCAATCACGGCCGACTTGATTGAATTTCAGAACAAAACCCACACTACAATAAACAATAGGCTATTACACGAAGGCCATGACCTGCAGGATTGCCGACATATTTAGAGCTCAATTCAATTTGTTATTAAAATCTGATTCTGCAGTGTATAATTTTCTGAGTACAGCTGTGTATTGAATATTCAAATCTACGAAACTTGAGGTTGAGTCTGACGACATTATTACCATTAGAAATTAAATATTATTAGAGTTAATATCATGATGCATCTACTTTTTTTTTCATTAATTGTACATAATATTGATGCTATATTGATGATATGAAAGTGAAACGTTTTGAGGTTATGTAAGTAAATGTAGAGAATATCTTAATTTAGATCTTCATTTCTATAGGCTAATTTACTGAGTGGCTGCTATATATAACTACAAAACTTAAGTAAGATAATAACATTGTTATTAAAAATAAAATATTTTATACTTAATTAACCCAGTGGGGTTGGGTCTTTTTCATATACTTAATGGCGGTGTAGTGTAGATATTGATATGTGTCATTGTCTTCAGTATTGGCTCGAGAGAGCGCAAAATTACAGTTCCTAAGGAAAATAAAAAGGTATTACTTACTGATAAAATAAGAGGCCTAGAAAATTTTGTTGTCTCCAGATCATTTCAGCAAGATCTCTTAGTAGGATAAAATGATTTTACGCTGTACATTTCAAGTTCTACATGAAGCAGCTATACGAAAATGTTGTTCAAAAGCTTAGCAAACCTGACATTTTTTTAACTTTTGCCTACAATCCACAATGACCTGAAATAGCCACTGCTATCGTCCTGACATTGATACTTGTGTTTTCGCGTTGAAACTCAAAAACTGAAGTTGGATAGGTTCAACGAAAAGTATTTGGCCTAAAAAAGTCCATTCAGAGGGAGTATGTTTCATTATTACGGAAGCAAATAACTATCAAAAAGACAAGTATTCTTCATTGAAAATAAATCTGAAAAATGTTTATTTGAACGTCTAACGAACTTAGTTTGCAGCAGTATTTGCTGCACAAGCCACTAGTATTATATAAAGATAAATGAGTTTTCTCCATAGACCAGCGGTGACCAAAACTCGAGCTTTAGTGATTACATGCGACAGACAGCCTATGAAGTAAGGAGATGGAGGAAAGGTACTTGGCATGAAAGCTACAACCAGTGGTGGTTCCTGTACTAACATCTTGATCAATCCCGCGGATAAAAATCTCAAGCTTTGCTGTATCAGTAATGTTACTGCTGTCATCAAGAGCCAGTGAATAATACACGATTTTTCTTGCTTCTTTTTTAACCTTCCTCTTGAATATAATCAGAATTTTCTAAATTTTTCTCTCGATATTAGTCGAGAAATTCTTAGTTTTTTTCAAAATTAAAAACTTCTTATGGACAAGTTATTTAAGCTATTTTAATCATTACTCTTTTGGGAAATTCTGTTCTATTAAAAGGCTTTAGAGCACGAGATATTTCAAACCCCATTAGGTAGCTGACTTCCTTACATTTATTTATCTCATCTTTCTCTTCCTGACTATGATTTAAGACGTGGCAATTCCTGGCGTTTAAAAGTTCGTTGGCACGTAATATTGAATGAGTTTTTCTACAATATTATTATTATAAAATGAATAACTAATCAATAGTTACTCTCATCTAAAGATTAAGAAGATTAAAACTGAGATAAAACCTAATCATTTTATCCTTCTAGGAAGATTTAAAAATATCAATATTCATGCACGTACAGAAGAATTATAGAAACACATACTTAGTGGTAATAATAATAATAATAATAATAATAATAATAATAATAATAATACATTATTCAGCGTCGCAATTAATGTTTCTATGTACTCCTAATTGAACCGTTGAGCAAAGTAAAGATATTACATTTTGTCCAACAGAACAGAACTCATTCTTTACGAAACATCTCTTACTGCTTATAGAGACAGAGTTTGTAGAGCGACATGATACCGCCACTGCTTGTTTTGAGTACGTGAATTAAAACACAGCAATGTACAGGAAACTCCTCGTACCCGTTTGAATGTCTGTGATTACACGATGTAATCACGACACCTGCTTTGGTCACCGCTGCCACAGACCCTATTTATTCACAGTTTCCTGTCCAAGGGCATTTCTTTCACTGCAAACTCAGAATAAACCCTATATTAATATGTAAGTACAGACATATGGATACGATGAAAACATTGTTTTACTGCAAACCCAGCAACGAGTAGATTCTATATTAATGTAGCCTATAAATGCAGAAATATGAATAAAAAATTTTAATTCGAATTAATACGAATAACATGTTTTGAACGTACTGTCAAAATCATAATCATCATGCACTGGATTCTAATACGCTACACTACTTCTTGATCGCTACACTATTTCTTGGTCCAATTGCTTGGTATGTAAAAGATTATTTTGGGATCCAATCAGCACATATTCTCGTTACGTGGTTTTTCATAGTTTCATTTATGTAATATAATTTATTTTATAGTATATAGAGTGCACCATGTCAGAAGAGCGTATATGTATAGGATAATTTTTCCTATCCTTGTCTATATAACAAGGACACATTCTTCGATTCTTCCTCATGCTCGTTGTAATTCTTAAACGTTTGTTTTGAAACATTATAATTAAATATTTCTATAACCATGCATTTGTTGATACGTTCTTCTGGTGTGATGCCCTCGATATGATATTCTTAAAATGTTACTGATAAATGATTACATAAGAAAAATTGGATGTTTTTTACACATCAATCCTATTCCTAGTTGTAATTTACCAACGTGCAACAACCTTTGTTACTTACAAAGACACAAAACTTGTCGGGAAAATCTACAATTTATTACTTGATCTCTGAAGCGATCTTTCCATAATTAATAATAATAATAATAATAATAATAATAATAATAATAATAATAATAATAATAATAATAATAATTTATTTATTTATTTATTTATATTTATTTATCTAGATATTTATATCCTGGACGACGATGCCTAGGTTTATATTGCATCATAATTTTTGGGATTCTTGAATTTTCCATTCTTCTTACATGATAGCCAATTGAATTTGTATCTGGTGATTTTTTCTTCTACTGACTCTACTAATTGTTCTAAAAATTCCTTTTTGTCTAAAATATCCTGCTGTTACTTGAAAATTTAAATACTTTGAGAGTCTTTTTTTCTTTAATGTCCAAACAAAATAAAGATTTTTACATGTAGATTTTTGTACTAAAGCTTTTAAATTGTTTAATTTAGAATTTGTGTAAATTAAAATCTTTTTCATTTTGATAAATATTTCACAACCCAGATAATTGAAAAAGGCATTGTTATTGTGTATTATCTTACTACCAATTTGTCCTAAAATGCCATTACTTTTGATTTTATGCAAATTTCCATCCCAAAATCTTTAATATTCCATTTAATGTATACAATCCTCTTTGTAAATTATCCTCTGAATTGGAAATTATGACTTGATCATCGGCATAGAGTAAGGTATTTAATGTTAGAGCACTGGTTATTTTGATTCCTGATGTGTAGATTTGGTTCCATTTTAAAATAATTTCATTTATATAAATATTAAATCTGGTGATAGACAACCTTGTCGAAAGATTTAGAATTTCTTTAATATAGAAGTTATTTATTTTGACACTTATGTCTCATGTAGATTTCTATTATAGTTGAATAGCAAATTTGGAATATTTTTTTAAGTAATATGTCGAATAAAATGCTTTATCAAAAGCTTTCACAAAATCAATAAAAGCTATATGGGTTTCTAAATTAAATTCTCTTCGATAAGAATAAATGATGATGATAATAATAATGATGATGATGATGATTATAATAATTATAATGGTAATAATAATAATAATAATGATAATGATGATGATAATAATAACATAATAATAAAATGTTGCAAACGTATGTAAGCAGAAAATAATATTTCATCGTTGTAAAAATAATTAAGAATGTATTAGGCTATAGGAATCTCAACTTTTATTTGTTGGTCATATATAACATAATGAAAAATTTATATTTAATTTGAATATTTTCCAGTGATTTGCTGAATCAGAATAAGTCAATGAAGAGTTTCCTTGTGGGTAGATTTATTTACAGAGGTTATTTTATGACGCTTTATCAACGTTACTTGGCGTCTGAATGAGGTAGTGATAAGTGAAATTCCGGGATCCAAAGAAAGTTCAGGCTCATACTACGTTTGAAAAAGAAAAAAATCAACCAGGTAATTGCCCCGACTGGAGATCGAATCCGGGCCACCTGGTTTCGGCTAACGCGCTGACCGTTCACAGGTGTGGACTTGGGTAGATAAATGTTAAGGTTCAATTGTGGGTAATGTTTTGTTCAGTCAACTGTCCGAATACAGGTTTGAACCTCTTGTAACACCAATAAGGCATCACCATGAGGTCTAGGCCAGGAGATAATACGGTGGCCAGTTCTTTCTCCCTCCAATGTTACATCGCCGATTAGCTTCATATTTTTAGATTATGGGTAATGGAAGAAATATTTTCCGTCCACGGGAGAGCGTTTGTCCGTTGTTTTTGACTGTCCTGTAATGTTTTGTTGTTTCATGCTAATCATCAGAAAGATCCACATCTGTTAGATGTCTAGTGTATAATCAGTTGAATCTCCTAACCTATCCAAATAATACAGGGTTAGTTAAAAGTCCAGCACCACCTAAATAACTTTTGAAGCATGTGGTTCAGTGACATGAAACTTGGTATGTGAGGATAACCATATGCTAAGAACTCAATAATGGTATTGCAGAGTTTTCTACTTCCGGTTTAACCAGAAGTAATCCAACTCTCTTATTTTAAATGGAAAAATATATTTTTTTTTATGTTTGAATAGTGCTCATTAAGAGCTTTTCAAAAAGTACCCACACTCGATATTTAGTATCAAATAAATAGGAAACAGAAAATTTAAATCTAAAATAATTCATAAACAAATCCGGTTCTGAAACTTTTTAATTTGTTGAATTCATGGTATTAGAGTTTTTTCTACTTCCGGTCTTACAATCCAACTCTCTTATTTTAAATGGAATCTCAATAGTTTTTTTTTTTGATAGTGCTCATTAAGAGCTTTTCAAAAAGTAGCCACATTGTGTACAAATTAGATTGATAGTCAAGAAAACAGAAAAATGTACCGGTATCGAATATCTATACTAATAATAAATCTGTAGCCGAAATTTTCTGGTAATTTTCGATTTTCAAAAATAATTGGTCCTAAAAATAGGTTTGAAAGAAAATCACTTTTTTCAAATTAAGTTTGCATCTGTCTGTCTGTCTGTATGTTTGCACCTTTTCACGGCCTGAAGATTTAATGAAAATTGGAATATAAATTAAGTTCGTTGTAACTTAGATTTTCCAATGGCATTCAAAATACATTACTTAAAAGGGGGTTATAAGGGGGCCGATGAATAAATCCAAATATCTCCTTATTAATTTTTGTGACTAAATGTTACACAACAAAAGTTTCTTTAAAATAATTTGCGAAAAGTTTTATTCCTTGAAAAATTTTGATAGGACTGATATTTTGATAAATGAGTTTTTTAAAATAACTGCCATCTAAGGCCTGTAATGAATTAAAAAACAAATGACTTCGTCTATAAGAGGCCTGACAGCAACAATCGAAAGCTATGAAAGATAGGAGAATGTTTCTGTGTTTGTATGAAGTAAATCGGAAGCTAAATTAATCGATTTGTATAATTAAATTATTTCACCATTGTAAAGTGCAGTTTCTCTAGATGGACATAATGCTGTAATGTTTTTACAGTAACGTCTGATATAATATAATATAATATAATATAATATAATATAATATAATATAATATAATATAATATAATATATGTAATATGATATAATATAATTTAAGTTATTTGAAGGTTCAGAACCATAGTATGCTATTTACTGAATAAGAACTCAAGAGTTAAAATAAGTTATTACCATAATTAAATGGAAACCTATAACAAGTGAAATAAAATATACACATTAAATCTAAATGATGTCAATCTTCATTAAACTATGGTTGCATGTAATAAACATTAAGAATCATGTTAAAGGAATTTTTGCACCAAATGAGTGTCTCTGGACCAAAATGATCGCATTTTAATTATTTGGATGCAATTTAAATTAAGTAACATATTAAACGATTTATTCTTCTATCAAAATCGAATGTTCCCTGGATCAAATGTCTAATTTTAATTATGTAATTACTTTATATTTATTTTTAACGGGTGCAGCGGAATACGGCTACTTAAAATAATAAAATACTCCTTCCTTAACAAAAACAAAACAAAGCTAGCTCACCTTCTAAATTATGTGTTCAAATTGATAGCCCTCAGTTACTTTACAATGTGTCACTCGATTCGATCATAGAAACCATTTAAGGAATGATTTAACCAGGCTTTAGGAATATCTTGCACCACTTGCATTTTTATTTAGCAACACTGAATTTGTACAGAATTATCAAGTGTGGGTACTTTTTGAAAAGCTCTTAATGAGCTTTATTGATAAAAAAAAAAATATATTGGGTGTTCCATTTAAAATAAGAGAGTTGGAGTTACATCCTGTTAAATCAGAAGTAGAAAAAAACTCGGTAATAATATCATTATTTAGTTCTTAGTATATGGTTATCCTCACATACCAAGTTTCATGTCACTGAACCGTACGCTTCAAAAGTTATTTAGGTAGTGCGGGACTTTTAACTAACCCTATATGGTCAAAGTGGAGTTTGAGCAAAGAAAGAAAGAATAAGAAGATACATTCTCATTTACCTTCATAAAAAACATGAGCGTCCTAAACGTTAAATCTGTTCCCTGCCTATGATATACGGAAAATTAAATTTTATTTCCAAGAAACTATGCAAGCTAGTTGCTATGGTTTTACAAACCGACAAGCACTTAACATTTTTTATTGCTGCTCCACGAAAACTTTTCTGCTAAATTTTATGTGACATTTAGCTGCTTTATAACGCGACACTGTAACCACATACTCTGCTCTACACACGGAGACTGAAGGTTTTGTTTTAGTTTCATTTTAGAACTACAGAATAAAGTGAACAAAAGGAGAAAAACCACTTGAAACTTCAACAGTCGTCCGATCGGTTTTCTAGCAGACGGTAACACGCTCCCACGCACTGCGTTCCAGAACGTCACTCTTACGCCTCTTTCATTGCGTTGGATTCAGCTTCCCACTTAGACTATTCCTCGAACTTCGAGCAGTCTCTTTATCTCTGAAATGTGCTAAAATTTGTCGAGTCGTGACTACACATTTTAACTCAACTGGAGCATAAGTAAATGAATCATGGGAAAGAAACGGGAGTTGATGAAATTCCCATTGAATTAAGAAAAGCTTGTACAGGGACATCATTTTATTTTTACTAACATTTTTAATATTAACATGCCTATAACTCTGGATCAACGGCGTTTGCTACTCCCTTCCACGACTGGAGTTCGATGATACTGGCGTAATATACATACAAATCACTTTACTAGGTATTGGAGGGAATAAAAGTAGATCATCCATTTACGTAAACTAGGAAATATTGCACTTTTGAGTTTGATTATTTCCATTAGGTTTTTGTTTAATAAAAATACACTACTGTATTAACAATGAGTGTTTTTACTCACAAACTGAGATATCCATTCGGACGTTTTCATTATGCAGTGTATATTATACTGTCTACAGCACATTAGCGTACACTGTAAAGAATGAAGTTAAATTGAAAAATAATCATAATATGGATATTTAAATACATTTTTGAAAATGGTGGCCGTTCATTTCGATACAGGCTTCAGTTCTTTTGTGCATATTATCGCACTATAGACTATTGTACCTAATCCCAATTACCAGTTTCGTCCTTAGTACTAGTAACTCATGTTGAAATAATTCTGTACCTACTCTATAAAAGAGTACCTTAGGTAAGGTAAATTCAATCTTCACTTCTGCCCGATTCGAAAAGATAAACTTACTCAGACATACTATCTATTGTCCGTCCAAGTGGTTATGTCGTAGGGTCGTAGAAAGGCAGGAAATCACGTGACAGTTAATTACTTAACGAGGCCCTTTTATTTAAGTTATTTTAAACAGTTATATAATATTACGTAGACGTCCAAAATTCCTAACAGAAATTAATGTTCTCAGAATAGAGCTAAGTCAGCCCAGCCACTAGCTGGCGAATAAAAGCTGGTGGTGGAAACCGGGATACGACGTAGGCAAATGGACGACAGGACCTGTGCGAAAATGATTCAATATTGAAAACTCTTTCGTCACTGGAAAACGCGAACATATTTTTGGAACGTACTGTTTACTATGACCGTAAGGCTACTATGACTGTATATGCGGTCTTGGATCTGTGTGGAGGACGGTTGAACTTCATTAGTAGAAGGGGTTGGAGTGAAGTACATTCAAAAACTCAGGTAAATAAAAATTGAAGTAAAAATAAAATGATGTCCCTGTATAAAGACAAGAAGGAAATTCTTGCATGCAACAAAATATGTGTCAAACGCCTCAAGATTTTACGGAGACAGTATTGCTGGCAATACCGAGGGAAAAAAATGCCAAGAAATGTAACGAGTTCAGGATTAACAGCCTGATATCAAATTCGGTGAAGATTTTCCTGTGAATACTGAATCTACGTTTTATTCTAAGATAAAAGGGCAGATGGAAGAAGAGCAGTTTGACTTCAGGTAAAGAAAAGATACGAGAGGTGCAATTATTGGCCTGCTATGAACAATCGGCGAGAGATAGGCCTAACTCGAAAAGCGAAAGAAGTGTAGGCCTATTTAGTATTTGTGAATTTAGAAAGGCATTTTACAGAGTGGGCTTGGGAATTCTGAAGAAAACTGGAAAGAGAGAAGACTGTTCAGTAACCTTCATATGAAACGAGTCAAAGTCAGGATAGGAGAAGAAATGTCTGAAGAAAGTGAAATTCGAGAAACCTTTATCACCCTGTTTAACATATAAAAAGTGAAGATCTGTTTTCAGAACATGGGAGGTGATAGTATGAGGAAGATGAATAAAGTGCATAAGATTTACTGATAATATGGCGTTGTTAGCAGAAGAGGAGATGATGCTAAGGGATATGCTACTGGAGCTAAATGACAGCTGTGATCAGTGGGATGAGAATGAATGCAAACAAGACGGAAGATTTAGTGAAGATCTGTTTTCAGAACGTGGGAGGTGATAGTATGAGGAAGATGAATAAAGTGCATAAGATTTACTGATAATATGGCGTTGTTAGCAGAAGAGGAGAAATGCTACTGGAGCTAAATGACAGCTGTGATCAATGAGAATGAATGCAAACAAGACGGAAGAATGAAGATCTGTTTTCCATGGGAGGTGATAGTATGAGGAAGATGAATAAAGTGCATAAGATACTGATAAATGGCGTTGTTAGCAGAAGAGGAGATGATGCTAAGGATTGTATGAATGACAGCTATGATCAGTGGGAAAATGAATGCAAACAAGACGGAAGATTTAGTGAAGATCTGTTTTAGAACAGAGGTGATAGTATTGAATAAACATAAGATTTACTGATGATATGGCGGTTAAAGAAGAGGAGATGATGCTAAGGGATATGCCACTGGAGCTAAATGACAGCTGTGACGTGGGATGAGAATGAATGCAAACAAGACGGAAGATTTAGTGAAGATCTGTTTTCAGAACGTGGGAGGTGATAGTATGAGGAAGATGAATAAAGTGCCTGATAATAAAAGCAGAAGAGGAGATGATGCTAAGGGATAGCTACTGGAGCTAAATGACAGCTATTTGGGATGAGAATGAATGCAAACAAGACGGAAGATTTAGTGAAGATCTGTTTTCAGAACGTGGGAGGTGATAGTATGAGGAAGATGAATAAAGTGCATAAGATTTACTGATGATATGGCGTTGTTAGTGAGATTGGGATGCCACTGGAGCTAAATGACAGCTGTGATGAAGAAAAACAAGACGGAAGATTTAGTGAAGATCTGTTTTCAGAACGTGGGAGGTGATAGTATGAGGAAGATGAATAAAGTGCATAAGATTTACTGATAATATGGCGTTCAGAAGAGGAGATGATGCTAAGGGATAACTGGAGCTAAATGACAGCTATGATCAGTGGGATGAGAAGAATGCAAACAAGACGGAAGATTTAGTGAAGAGTTTTCAGATGGGAGGGAGATGAGGAAGATGAATCTGAAGATAAATGGCGTTGTTGAGGAATGATGCTAAGGGATAGACTGGAGCTAAATGACAGCTATGATCAGTGGATGAGAATGAATCAAACCTGAAAGTCTGTTTTCACTGAATTTAACAAATACTTAGCAGAAAGATTTTAGGGATATGAAGCTAAATCTGTGGGATGAGAATGAATGCAAACAAGACGGAAGATTTAGTGAAGATCTGTTTTCAGAACATGGGAGGTGATAGTAGGAGGAAGATGAATAAAGTGCATAAAGATTTGGCGTTGTTAGCAGAAGAGGAGATGATGCTAAGGGATATGATGCTAAATATGGCGTTGTTGCAAACAAGACGGAAGATTTAGTGAAGATCTGTTTTCAGAACATGGGAGGTGATAGTATGAGGAAGATGAATAAAGTGCATAAGATTTACTGATAATATGGCGTTGTTAGCAGAAGAGGAGATGATGCTAAGGGATATGCTACTGGAGCTAAATGACAGCTGTGAGCAGTGGGATGAGAATGAATGCAAACAAGACGAAGAGCAGGGTCATAGGAAGAAAAGTAAAGTAACGAAGGTGAATTTACGAATTCTACATGAGGCAGTGGAGCAAGTGGTCAGCTGCAAATAAAGGGTGCGTCAGAAAGAACGGATGGATTTCAAACTATCGATACGCAACGAGGAGAGAGATATAGTGAGGGGGACCACGACTGTTGGGTCAGCCATAGAATGCAGTTTCAGTTGAGAATATGGTGTTGGTCTGGTGTACAACGTGCTTTCATCGTAGAGACATTTTTGAAAAATGAAGAGTCTGTGATCGCCAATCAGGACTCATTTCGACATCGGATGTCACGCTAGGATTCCAACTCGGAATACAATTTTTCGGTGGGTGGCTTCATTTCGTATCACAGGTTCAAAATTAAAGAAGAAATCACCTGGACGAAATTCTATTGCACTGAGATTGACCGAGGCTACGGTAAGATCTCGCGCCCTGCGACTTCTTTCTTTGGGACCATTTGAAGGGTAAGTTTGTAAACATCGATCACATACACTGGACGAACTTAAGAAGCGATTCGTGAAGAAATCGTGGCAATTGCACCAGCTATGACTGTGAAAGTGATGGCGAACATCAGAAAACGCCTCGATGCCTGTATTGAAAGCCAAGGACATCGTATGGATAATGTTGTTTTACATAAATAAACTGCATGTATTGGTGAATATGTTGATAACAATAAATTTTTGATTTGATGAATCTTTACAATTTTCTTGCCATGTGAAATCCATCCGTTCTTTCTGACGCACCCTGTAGTTCGGATGTACTGGAAGCAGTAACATGAGCTGCTGCCAGGAAGTCAAAAGGAGGATAGCAATGGCAAAGGAAGCTTTAATAGAAAAAGAACATCTTCTGGGAACCTTTGGAAAAATTAACTAAGGACGAGACTAGTGAATGCTTTGTGTGAAGTGTGGCATTGTATGACGAAGGAACATGGACATTACGACAAAGTAAAGAGAAGAGCCTAGAAGCATTTGAAATGTGGATATGGAGAAGAATGGAGTGTGTGAAATGGACAGAGAGAATAAGAAATGAAGCTGTGTTGAAAAGAGTGGGTGAAGAAAAATGATGCTGAAACAGACCAGGAAGAGGAAAAGGAATGAGTTGGGTCACTGGCTGAGAAGAAACTGCCTACTGAAGGATGCACTGGAAGGAATGGTGAATGGGAGAAGAGTTCGGGCAGAAGAAGATATCAGATGATAGACGATATTTATATATATGGAACATATGAGGCAGAAATTTGAAGAATTGAAGAATGCTGCGTTTCCAGTGAAAGACCTGCCATGGGCAGAACACTATGACAGATTGAAAGAAATAAGTTACCTTATTTTTATTATTCGTTTTGTATTATTATTCTCCATTATTTTAATCTTACTCCAATAACACGTTAATTCCCATCTCGCTACACGCTCGCGAATTGTAGACAAGATGAAAACACTTCTGATGTTAAAAATAAAATCTGCAGTGCAACAGTCCATTGACAGTCAGGACAGACCAGTCGACTACTGGCCTTACGCCCACATGCCGAAGGGAGGTGAACGATCATCCGACCAAACCGGAAGTATAGTGTGGTTAGCACAATGATCTCCCCAGTCGTTATAGCTGATTGTTTTAACCGAATTTCGCTATCTTAGCTCTCCAAACCCATCACGATGCTGCGTGGGCACCGGTCGCATACACTGCCCCTTTGTGATGCTATGAATGATAACTGTCCTCATCCCGTGCACATGGCTACAACTATTTAAACATTCACAATTTAAAATACTCATAGTAATGTTGTAAGTTGGAACAATTCACATATTATATTCATTCATTCATTCTTTCATCCAGTCATCCATCCATCAATTCATTCATTCAGTCATCCATCCATTCATTCATTCAGTCATCCATCCATCAATTCATTCATTCAGTCATCCATCCATCCATTCATTCAGTCATCCATCCATTCATTCATTCAGTCATCCATCCATTCATTCATTCAGTCATCCGTACATCCATCCTTTCATCCATTCATTCATTCATTCATTCATTCAGTCATCTATTCATTCATTCATTCAGTCATCCATCCATTCATTCACTCATTCAGTCATCCATGCATCCATCCTTTCATCCATTCATTCATTCATTCAGTCATCCATCCATCCTTTCATCCATCCATCCATTCATTCATTCATTCAGTCATCCATCCATTCATTCATTCAGTCATCCATACATCCATCCTTTCATCCATCCATTCATTCATTCATTCATTCATTCATTCATTCAGTCATCCATCCATTCATTCATTCAATCATCCATACATCCATCCTTTCATCCATCCACTCATTCATTCAGTCATCCATTCATTCATTCAATCAGTCATCCATCCATTCATTCAGTCATCCATACATCCATCCTTTCATCCATCCATTCATTCATTCATCCATCCATACATCCATCCTTTCATCCATCCATTCATTCATTCATCCATCCATACATCCATCCTTTCATCCATCCATTCATTCATTCAGTCATCCATCCATTCATTCAGTCATCCATCCATTCATTCATTCAGTCATCCATACATCCATCCTTTCATCCATCCATTCATCCATTCATTCATTCTGTCATCCATTCATTCATTCAGTCATGCATTCATTCATTCAGTCATCCATTCATTCAGTCATCAATCCATCCATCCATTCATTCAGTCATCCATCCATTCATTCAGTCATCAATCCATCCATCCATTCATTCATTCATTCAGTCATCCATCCATTCATTCATTCAGTCATCCATACATCCATCCTTTCTTTCATTCATTCAGTCATCCATACATCCATCCTTTCATTCATCCATTCAGTCATCCATCCATTCATTCAGTCATCCATACATCCATACTTTCATCCATCCATCCATTCATTCATTCATTCATTCAGTCATCCATCCATTCATTAATTCAGTCATCCGTACATCCATCCTTTCATCCATCCATTCATTCATTCATTCAGTCATCCATCCATCCATCCATCCATTCATTCATTCAGTCATCCATACATCCATCCTTTCATCCATCCATTCATTCATTCAGCCATCCATTCATTCATTCAGTCATCCATCCATTCATTCATCTCTCGTTTCTGGTAATGTCCGAACAAATCCAATCCATGCGGTGTTAGTGAATATCCGTTCTTGTTTTCTACCATGCCGTGATGGAATCTGTATCGAACTAGTCTGAAATGTCGGGTTAGGACAACGTTATGAATGTATTGGAATAACGAATTCTAAACATTTTCAGGAGCTGAAGTCCTCATCCTCGTTTCCCAACTTTGTCCATTGCACGAGAACAAACAAGTTTTCTTTTTAGCAAATAGAAGAACCATCCCTCGGAGACACGTAAGCAGAACTTGGGCTTGTAAAGGAAATAAACAAGTCCTTTCTTCGCGGAGTTGTTAAATCCAGACGGGGAGGGAGAGGAGAGTGGTTGTAACCAGGACTGTACGCTGGCTATTTGCTTTTGTCGTCTCCATGGCAATGACCGCTGGCTGTATGTAAAGATCTAGCGCAGCATCCAAAAACAGAACCGACACTTATCGATCATTACGCTGCCCCACTGAGGGCCGTATTTCGTTCTTGACCCAGCCATCCTCTTCCCGAGTCATCCAGTCAGGGTTATGCAACGTTGCAGTACTCTTATGGCCGGTTTTTCCAAGTATTGTTAGAAAATTTAACGACTGTTCAACTCTAAACAGTTTCTTACTTACAAATGGCTTTTAAGGAACCCGAAGGTTCATTGCCGCCCTCACATAAGCCCGCCAGCGGTCCCTATCCTGTGCAAGATTAATCCAGTCTCTATCATCATATCCCACCTCCCTCAAATCCATTTTAATAGTATCCTCCCATCTACGTCTCGGCCTCCCCAAAGGTCTTTTTCCCTCCGGTCTCCCAACTAACACTCTATATGCATTTCTGGATTCGCCCATACGTCTACATGCCCTGCCCACCTCAAACTTCTGGATTTAATGTTCTTAATTATGTCAGGTGAAGAATACAATGCGTGCAGTTCTGTGTTGTGTAACTTTCTCCATTCTCCTGTAACTTCATCCCGCTTAGCCCCAAATATTTTCCTAAGCAACTTATTCTCAAACACCCTTAACCTATGTTCCTCTCTCAGAGTGAGAGTCCAAGTTTCACAACCATATAGAAGAACCGGTAATATAACTATTTTATAAATTCTAACTTTCAGATTTTTGGACAGCAGACTGGATGATAAGAGCTTCTCAACCGAATAATAACACGCATTTCCCATATTTATTCTGCGTTTAATTTCCTCCCGAGTGTCATTTATATTTGTTACTGTTGCTCCAAGATATTATAACATTTAAAAAATTCTTTGGACTGTTTAAATACATCAGTGTTATTTTATTTCTTTCGTATTTCGTATCCATAATAGCAATGAGGAAATATAACCTTACTTTGTAATTATTATTCAGCACGTCACCTACAACTTTCATTTGTCAACTGTTTGTTTATGGAGCGTGGCCTACTATAACAGGTTGTCTTTTATGCAAGTTTCATGACTCACTCTATAATATAGAATTTAAAGATTAATTTTAGCCAATCAAAAATTGTCTTACATGTGTAGAATCATTACCAACTGCTGTTGAGTAGTTAAAATAGTGCTAACAGACGTTATAGTTAAGTGTTGGTTATCTTAAACAAAATTATGTTGAACAAATGGAAAATACATTAACAAAGCGTTAAAAATAAACAGACTGTTAATTTAACATTCGTTAAGCAAAATTAAACATAACTTGGACAAACTGGCCATTAGAATAACGTGTTTTCTAACTAACAGAGAAAGTTACGTTGGAAGAGTGGAGTTAGAATGCTGCAAACCATGGAGCACTTGCACAGTATTTCTTGGGAGCAACACAAAGACTGATTTGCGAAAATTGAACAATGCTGCAATGTTCACCGCAGATATGGCAAGGACAACATAAGAGCCGAATATTGATAACGTAAATACACTGTAAATACAGGATGTCCGTGAAGGATCTGACGAAAAAGAAATAACTATATTTCTGAAACTATTTCATTTATTGTCGTGGTGTTTTCACAGTTACAAAGAGAAACACAATAAGCTTTAATGTACCTCTATATGAACATCATTTGTGGCCCGGGCTATGTCCAGGCGATACTCAATCTCCTCCCACATACGCGAAAGCATCTCCGGTGTGATTAGTCCTATTGCTGCGTAGAATCGGCCACGTAACTCCGTAATATCGCTCACAGGAGTGCGATACACTTTGTCTTTCACGAACCCCACAGAAATAAATCCATTGGGGTCATGTCCGGCGACCGTCGTGGCCGTGGTATAGTTCCGCCACTGCCAATCCAACGGTCAGGGAACGTGTCATCGAGGAAAGCGCACACATGGTTAGCATAGTGTGGGGGGGGGCCTCCGTCCTATTGAAAAACAGTTTCTGATGGTAGTTGTGGGACAGCGTAATTTCGCAGCAGAGGCAGGGATGTATTACCTGTCACTAAGAGCTCTTGTCCGTTTGGAAACGGCGTTGTACACGCTTTACTGACTTAAATTCAACCAGCCATAAAACGCATTCTGCTTTCTCTTCTGTGGTAAACATTGTTCGGCTATTCACTTGGTACATGCAAAACTTGCATTCTCGACTCTCACAGCAAGACTGACTACATACGCTGCGCAGAATGAGCTTTTTCTTGTTTTCTCCTCGCGCAATGGTATGCGCACTTGCGTAACATGTTGCTAGGTAACAAAACTTATTGAGTTTCTCTTTCTAACTGTGAAAACATTGAGGTAATAACTGTAATAGTTTCAGATATATAATTACTTCTTTATCGACAGGTCTTTCCCGGACACACTGTATTTCCTGCATAAAGATTAAGTAGTTTCAGAGATAAATGGACTTGAGTTTGAAAAATACCAACTTACGGAGAATATCACAAAAATATGTATGAATTACATGAGCTTCCCTATTTAAAGAGGTCACTTATAGCTGCAGAGATACCCCCCCCTAATATGCAGGGTGAATCGTAAGTAATATAATTAATTCAAGGGGATATTCTTTGAGACATTTCAAACAAATATGTTTAATACAATTTTCCTCCTTTTTGTTTCTTTTTTTCCCTTTAAATGTGCAGAAATTTGATCTAAACAAATGTAAGTTTTCGTTCTGAAAAACAATTTCAA
This sequence comes from Periplaneta americana, assembly GCA_025594305.2. NCBI lineage: Eukaryota > Metazoa > Arthropoda > Insecta > Blattodea > Blattidae > Periplaneta > Periplaneta americana. The sequence goes on from JAJSOF020000029.1 coordinate 9,190,001, forward strand.
AATGTTACATTTGTTCGGATCAAATTTTTGGACATTTAAAGAACAAAAATACAATTATTTGAATCACTTATCATCACAATACACTGCTTTCTTAAATTGACTGAGCATATCGGGAATTAAATCAATGGCTTTCCCAAAACTCGCTATGAAATGTTTCATATAAAACAATTATCTCGAAAAGGAAGCAAAAACGAGAAAAAAATATATGAAACTTTTCCGTTAGAAATAAGTCAAAGAATGCTATCCTGAAATTAGCTACTAATATTATTTACAGTCCATCCTGTATATTCTTAACATATTACTACAAATAAAAATAAGTACTCGTCAAATTGTCATGCTTATTCTACAAGTAGATATGCTATTTTTCTCTCACTCACTCAACCGAAGTGTAATACCGAATCTCGTCTGAGACTTAGCTCCAATTTCGGCCCAAGAATGTGCAATTATTTCTAATAATAATTATCCTCACTTTTATTAATGATTGTTTTTTGGTTTAAGAGGGAAATGTACAAATTATTTTTAGATTTTTATCTAAAAAATGGATTCTTAAGAAATTTCCTCCATTTTCTGTTATAATAAATCGTATTTCATTTTTAAATGTACGTTGTTTATATTATTCGCATATTATCTCCATGTGTTTATTGTATATTGTGTGCATTTAATTAAACATTTCATTCGTCGTTTAGGACCCAAACTTAATATCTAAGTTCATAAGTGTAGTCATAATTTTGAGACACCCTGTACATGAAATAGGAAAGGAAGAACACCGATGAGTTCTCTGGTAGCTCTCCAAGTTCTGCAAAGCAACGTCATTGATCTGAGCTGAACCAGTTCAAGTCTTCGTAAATAAATTAAGGGGAATTCAGCTGCAAGGTCTGTGGTTTGTGGCTCATTTGGATCATCTAAACGAGTATCCTTTAATCTGTGTTCTTTCTGTTTGAGTCGACGAGAGAGGAACATTGATTTCCAGACCCACTCCACGCTCATAGAGTATGTTGCGCGCGTCATAGGAACTGCCTCCAATGCAAACATTAAAGGCAAAGGAAATCAACTTAGAATAATTTGAGGGAAGATGAGTTTTGGACAGACGAGCTAAGAATAAGCAAGATCAGACGAAATGCGGGAAGCTGACTGGAGTTCAAGGTGGATAAGTCAAGAATATCTTAGCGAGGTCAGCTGATAGGACAGCTAATGGCAGCTATATCAGAGTTACAGTAAGTTGTACAGTTGTGTAGCCAATCAACGGAAGCGCATACACAAAAGCAAGTTTTCACTTAATGATGATTGAATAGCTAATTCGCGTTCTACTTCCAAGGTGATGCAACTTCTGCTTAATTTAATACAGTGGTACTCATTACGCGGCCCACTGGTCACAATCGGCTCTCAAGGACATTTACTGAGCCTTTTGAATTAACATGTGTACTACTATTCTTTTTCTAACAATTATTTTCTAATTTCTCTAATAATGTGGAACTGAAACGAGAATTTTACTTGAAGCAAGTAAAGAGATAGGTTTGGAAGTAAATCCCGAAAAGACACAGTATATGATTATGTCTCGTGACCAGAATATTGTACGAAATGGAAATATAAAAATTGGAGACTTATCCTTTGAAGAGGTGGAAAAATTCAAATACCTGCGAGCAACAGTAACAAATATAGATGATACTCGGGAGGAAATTAAATACAGAATAAATATGGGAAATGCCTGTTATTATTCGGTTCAGAAGCTTTTATCATCCAGTCTGCTGTCAAAAAATCTGAAAGTTAGAATTTATAAAACAGTTATATTACCGGTTGTTCTTTATGGTTGTGAAACTTGGACTCTCACTTTGAGAGAGGAACATAGGTTAAGGGTGTTTGAGAATAAGGTTCTTAGGAAAATATTTGGGGCTAAAAAGGATGAAGTTACAGGAGAATGGAGAAAGTTACACAACACAGAACTGTACGCATTGTATTCTTCACCTGATATAATTAGGAACATTAAATCCAGACGTTTGAGATGGGCAGGACATGTAGCACGTATGGGCGAATCCAGAAATGCATATACAGTAGAGTGTTAGTTGGGAGGCTGGAGGGAAAAAGACCTTTTGGGAGGCCGAGACGTAGATGGGAAGATAATATTAAAATGGATTTGAGGGAGGTGGGATATGATGATAGAGAATGGATTAATATTGCTCAGTATAGGGACTTATGGCGGGCTTATGTGAGGGCGGCAATGAACCTTCGGGTTCCTTAAAAGTAAGTAAGTAAGTAAGTAAGTAAGTAATGTGGAAATGAAGAATACTTTGATTACCTTGTATCATTGCTGACAGTGAAGATTTTCAACGAAGACACGTATTTGTTTTCTTTAAAAATAGTAGTGTCAACTCTCATGTACTTATTTTCTTAATATAATAATACTTCGTAAACGCTTTTATCTAAATAGACATTCGTGCGTGCTTTCAAATTTTGATAACAAGTGTCGAAAACATTGTCAACTGTTACGGTGAAAGTTTAAAGTGAAAGAAATTAGTTCAGGTCAGCTGAGTTAGAGCTCAAAGAGTACACCGCGACCTAGCATTCTCATGTTCTGTAGTAGGCCTAATCGAATTATGGTAATCGACTATCATATAAAAATATTACCTACTCTAGCTTGGTCCCTTACACACAAACGTCGATACGTACTCATCAAATATCACTGAATCATATGTCAACAAATTGAAGATATTCCACTAGATCTATTAGTAAATGCTGTTAACAACAAAGGAGAAAGATTGTTGCTTGTTGAAGAACAAAATAGCGGACATATTCAACATTTAAACTGAATCCAATAAATCCCATATCTTTATGTGTTCTTATTCTGTGTATATCTAAATTCTTATAAAGGTTGTGCCAACTTCAAAATATAACTTAGTTTTGAATAACCTTATATTATGATAATAAAAAAGTGGAAGAATTTTAGTTTTGACCTATAATGTGAAGAAATTTTATTCGAACAAATATAACATTGTAAAATTCCTTCGCAGAACGAAAATTTACATTTGTTCGGGTCAAATTTCTGCACATTTAAAATTCTTAAATAATGTATTATCATGATATACTACTTTCTTAAATTCACAGATCATTTTCAGAATTCAGTCAATGGCTTTTCCAAATCACGCTATAAAATGTTTCATACTCGTATGAAACAATATTTTTTTCTCGAAAAAAAAAAATAAAAAACGAGGAAAATATTATTGAAAACGAATAAAATAAAATTATTAATAAATTTAAATATTTGGAGTCAAATTTCAAAATGATTGGAAGAGAACAGCTGACATTAAACAAAAGAATAAGTGAAGCTAGGAATATAACTGGTATGTTGAACATCTTTTTTTGGATCAGGAACATTTTAAATGAAACAAAACCCTAGTTTATAAGTCATTAGTACAAAGTGTTAGCCTATGCTATAAGGGGTGGAATCTTGAACGTAGAATACACGAAACAAATTTTTTGGCAATTGAAATGAGCTTTTGAAGGAGAATCAAGAAGGAAAAAATTACAAAATAGAAAGATTAGAAAAATTATGGAGGTAGAAAAGGAGTAATAATTATTGAAGAAAGAAGATTAAAATGGTTTGGACAAGTGATGAGGATGAAAATGAAAGAATACGAAGATGATGGAGTGGTCTGCGGAGGAAAGGAGGAGAGGAAAACGAAGAGAACAATGGATGGATGATGTCAGAAGGAGTATGACTAGAAGGGATCTTGCTGAAGAAAAAGCTGCGGATAGAGATTTGTGGAGGAGGAAAATTTATTTAGGAAGGATAATTACTTTACTGTAGAAAAAAGCTAATAATATAATAGAAATATTATTATTTATTATTATTATTACTTACTTACTTACTTACAAATGGCTTTTAAGGAACCCGAAGGTTCATTTCCGCCCTCACATAAGCCCGCCAGCGGTCCCTATCCGTGTAAGATTAATCCAGTCTCTATCATCATACCCCACCTCCCTCAAATCCATTTTAATAGTATCCTCCCATCTACGTCTCGGCCTCCCTAAAGGTCTTTTTCCCTCCGGTCTCCCAACTAACACTCTATATGCATTTCTGGATTCGCCCATACGTGCTACATGCCCTGTCCATCTCAAACGTCTGGATTTAATGTTCCTAATTATGTCAGGTGAAGAATACAATGCGTGCAGTTCTGTGTTGTGTAACTTTCTCCATTCTCCTGTAACTTCATCCCGCTTAGCCCCAAATATTTTCCTTAGCACCTTATTCTCAAACACCCTGAACCTATGTTCCTCTCTCAGAGTGAGAGTCCAAGTTTCACAACCATACAGAACAACCGGTAATATAACTGTTTTATAAATTCTAACTTTCAGATTTTTGGACAGCAGACTGGATGATAAGAATTATTATTATTATTATTATTATTATTATTATTATTATTATTATTATTATTACCGGTGTTATTATTATTACGTCTATTAACATTGTTTTATGGCATACTATGGGACATTCTCTTTAAAAGCCGCAATAAGGTAGGCTACACCAGTGTATACTTCCGAGCTCAACTTAGGCCTGCTACTTGTGTATGTAACTGATTTCTAACAGTAAACCTACATGAAAGTAGAGTGAAAAGTTCAAGATTATAAAGATTTAGTGTAATTAAAAAGTAAATGTATGTTTCGGTACTTCTTTCATCGCACGGTGTAATGCGAGATATTCGTGCGTGATCCGTACCCCATTTGCATCATCTGATTGCGTGTATACTAATATATTTTATGGGTAGAGGGAATAAAAATGTACTTGAACAACAAATATAGGATGCCGGATAGCTCAGCAAGCAGAGCAACTTGCGGGAACTTCCTGCTCGCCAGTTCACAGTCACCATAAGAATGTTTCTTCATTTTTCATCTATTTCTGAATATTTAGTTTAAAAACTTTCTGAACAATCGAGGACCTAACAATCTAAATGTGCTGAGATATTAATGAAAAACACAGTGCGAAATATATGCTGAGCACCATCTTCGGCGCACGAATGTCACAGCTGAGCTGCAATTTAGTATGATATTCTCATATCGATATTCCTCCCTTAGATTGAATAAAAAGAAATTTGAAAAATTGGTACTTAGCACATTTAGAATGTTAGTTCTCCAATTAGTATCTCTTCCTATTTTCTTTTCTTTATGTCTTCTTTCTTTCCTTCTCTTGTTTTTCTGCTTTTTTTCTCCTGTGTCGTTCATTTTCTCAGCTTTTTCCAATTCTTCTCTATTGTAAGCCATTTCTTCTACTGATTCTGGATCTTTCCTTCATATCTGGATATTTCTTCTGGGTCTGTCTTCCCCTCATTAACTCCCTGATTATTTCTTCCATACTTTTCTTCATTCTCTGTTTCTTTCTTTTTTCTTTCATTCTCTGTTCCTTCCTTATTCTATCATTCTCTGTTCCTTCCTTTATCTTTAATTCTCAGTTTCTTCCTTTTTCTTTCATTCTCAGTTTCTTCCTTTTTCTTTCATTCTCAGTTTCTTCCTTTTCTTTCATTCTCTGTTCCTTTTTTCTTTAATTCTCAGTTCCTTCCTTTTTCTTTCATTTTCTGTTTCTTTCTTTTTCTTCCATCCTCAGTTTCTTCCTTTTTCATTCTCAGTTCCTTTCTTTTTCTATCATTCTCTGTCCCTTCCTTTTTCTTTCATTCCCTGTTTCTTCCTTTTTCTTTCATTGTTTCTTGCTTTTTCTTTCATTCTCTGTTCCTTTTTCTTTCATTCTCTGTTCCTTTTTCTTTCATTCTCAGTTTCTTCCTTTTTCTTTCATTCTCTGTTCCTTTTTCTTTAATTCTCAGTTCCTTCCTTTTTCTTTCATTTCCTGTTTCTTCCTGTTTCTTTCATCCTCAGTTCCTTCCTTTTTCATTCTCAGTTCCTTTCTTTTTCTTTCATTCTCTGTCCCTTCCCTTTTCTTTCATTCTCTGTTTCTTCCTTTGTCTTTCATTGTTTCTTGCTTTTTCTTTCATTCCCTGGTTCTTTTCTTTCATTTCTTAGTTTTTCTTCCTTTCATTCTCTATTTTTCATTCTATATTTTTCTTTCTTTCGTTTCCTTATTCTTGTTTTCTCTCTTTAAATCTCTGATTCTCTATTTCTTTCAATCTCCACTTCTCCCCCCTCCTTTGGTTCCTTTTTCCTTTTCCCTTTTCCTATTTATATTTCTTCTTTTCTTACTTCCCTTTTTATTTGTTTCTCCTGTTTTTCTCCTTCTATCCTCCCGTCATTTTTCTTTGTTTACTTTTTCATTCTAGTTTTCTTGTTTCTTTTTTCGTGTGTTTCCTTCTTAATTTATTCTTCTCTTCGTAATTCCCATCTTCCTTCGTTTCCTTTAATGTCATCATGTCTTCTTTGTATGGTTTGCATTTCTTCAAGTCTTGTTTCCTTTATTTTTGTCTCTTCTTTCTTCCTGCCTTCTCTTTTTCCTCGCTCAGCTACGTTTCTTTCCTTTACACAGAATTTCCGCTCCCCCTTTATACCGCCGTATTGACAGAAGTTATTAAAATTCATCTGCCGTGTATGCACGCATGTGAAGAAGGAATTAATCTTCTGTGTGATGCATTATTCTTTCGTTATAATATTCGTAGTTAACATTGCTGAATTTTTTACACCAACTTTACTTCTTGATAATAATACTGCTTTACTGTAGATGTGTGCTATGATTTTCGATAAGGTCCGCACCGAGAATGAATTTTTTTTGCTTGTTTGTCACAAACAGTACAACAAAACAGGCAGACAATATACGTTAAGTCAAATTTTCTTAATATAAAAGTTCATAAATTTGCATCCTCGCCTTTAGAATTGGTCTTTACTAGGTCTATCCTCACTCTTCTAATAAATTTAATATATACTACAAAATCCTCTGATTGAGGTTCTGGCTGATATGTACATATATTATCGGCACTACATCTCACTTTACGATATGTGTCATAGGAAGAATAATTGTTTGTATACATGTGATGTCTTACTAGTGTAGTATGTAGCTAGTCAGTGATGTATGCAATGGCCACTTTACCCCATTAACTCCTGACCTAGTTGCCTCATAAGTGGTGGCTTCTTGGTATCACTTGTGAGGTTCAGACCTGTCTTCGGACAACTGATTAAATAACAATAACAATATTCTACAAATCTATAAATACACTGAATTCATTTCATATATAAACGTTACGTTCCCAATTAAATGAATAATAATTAATAACAATGTTTATTATTTAGCTTCTATTCAAACACGCTGCCAGCGATGGCACGTGACTAACCCACAATGTCTCCTAGTCAGGCAGAGAAAATTTTGTTGTTGGCCCCGAGGAACATATTAATTCGGTGGTGATTAAAATACGAATACTCAAATTTATATTTTTATATTCCGTATTTTGTGTAATTATTCACATTGTCACAATCATAAATAACCGTTGGGTCCGAGTTAAAAATAGGCCGAGAATGGAGCATTATTAATGGTGGTGAAATGCCTTCGGTATCAAATGTTAATTTGTTGCTGAATATCAAAATTACATAATATGGTTCATAAAATTAGTCTCGTGGCACCAATAGAAGATCTTTGACAAATTATAGGTCTACACATAGCTTAAGTTTTATATAAGGGTAGCGGGCTGTGAACGCATACGAAAATTATGGCAAAAATGCACTGACACTTTTAACAATATCTGCCACAATATTTATGACTAGGGACCGGAATTTTATGTAATATCAAAGTGTGAAATATGTATATATTTATGTAAGAAAAATAAGCTGAATATGTACCAAAATATGTAAAATCATGAAAATATTTAATATCAATATCTGGCAGATAAAGGATAGGTAAAACTCTCCAGTTCTGATTTCATAGAGCACCCGACTTTTTTACCGCACACTTGACACATTACTATTTTTATATCTGTAGTGAAAGCTTCGTCCATCGCAATCCATGATTTTATTTTTGTCGTTAGGGTTGAAGATACAGTGGCCATTTTAGTTAAAAGCAGTAGATAAACTCACTTGCACTTCATACTGTAAGTACTAAAACTAGAGAACTGAGTGAAATGAATGACACAACAGAACTGAAAGCACTGTTTCGCTTTACTGGATTAGGAGAAAATAAGAGGAGATGTGGGGCACATGCATTTTAGCTGCTCTCTGTAAGAAACAAAGTATACTTACTAAAACCTCAAACTATAGGCATTTAAAACTGCTGTTTGAAAAGTGACATTCGTATCTCATTCAGAAGGGTAATCTGTGTCTTTCAAATTGTAAACTTCCCGAGCAGAAGTTTCTTTTTCCCTTTTAGAGAAGTAAAAATGAATAAAACCCCTAAACATGTAGATTTATGTAATACCAAGCCATAATATGTAATGTGGGCTAAATATGTAAAAATATGTAGTATCAAATTTTAATATATTAATGGTAATTACAAGATTCGCAAAGATTTGTTATTTATATACGGTTAGGTTGAAAGGAATATAATATGTAATTACATAAAAATCCGGTCCCTATTTATGATATAGCATATGGCATACAGGGCGTCTCCAACGTTTATTGTCAAAATTATACAGACGATAGAAGACTCTAAATTGAGCATTTTTTACATCAGGAACCAGTGCGTAAATAGATGATTCGGACGCATGAGATCTTGAAAGTTATGTGAGGGAGTCGTTTGCAATTAACAACACATTTTTAGCTACAGAATACTAGCCAATTAAAGATATGATACTTCTGAATAAGTCATTCTCTATTTGTAATATTCTTTTACCCTTAACACTAAAGAAAAATGTCTTGCTAACAATTTCAAATTAGTGTAGCTTTAAAAATATTGAGATTATTACACAAAATGTCTATATGACATTTTTTGATCGCAATATCTTCGAAAATAAGCTCCGTAAGTGACGGTAAATCCTCGTGAATCACCCTGTATATTGGGACAGTTACTAAAAACGATGCATTTAAGCGGGAATGGAAATACTCCGAACTAATTGCTGTTCTTTTAGTTATGACTGTAAAATCGGCCCAAAGAGAGGGTGAAAATAATGCGTGTGGTGCGCTGTGAGTCTCAAAGACGTGATTCATGGACATTTTAATTTGATGATTAACTATTAAGTCATTTATATTGATAAATAACGACTTCACTGAATTAACATTTTCAATGATGATGTTACTGTACCTGATCGACTAATTTATATGTTATTTTCATCATCGGAGGAATCTTAATGTCGTCTATCGTCTGATATATTTTTGTGCTACGAATTTTTTTCCCGTTCACCATGCCTTCAGTGCATTCTTCAGTAGGCAGTTTCTTCTCAGCCAGTAACCCAACCAATTCCTTTTTCTCTTCCTGATCAGTTTCAGCATCATTCTTTCTTCATTCAACTTTTATAGCTTAACTTAATTTCTTATTCTGTCTGTCCACTTCATATGTTCAATTCTTCTCCCTATGCACATTTAAAATACTTCGAATCGTTTCTCTTCATTTCGTCATAATGTCCATGCTTATGCCCTATACAATGCTATACTCCACACAAAGCACTTCACTAGTCTCCTTCTTAATTATTTTTTCAGAGGCCCACAGAAGAAGCTCCTTTTTCTATTAAAAGCTTCCTTTGCCATTGCTATCCTCCTTTTGACTTCCTGGCAGCAGCTCATGTTACTGCTTATAGTACACCCCAAGTATTTGAAGCTGTCAACTTGCTCTACTGCTTCATAACGAATTCGCACGTTTACCTTCTTTATTTTTATTTTTATAATAATAATAATAATAATAATAATAATAATAATAATAATAATAATAATAATAATAGAATAAGGTGGTTAGGAAAATATTTGGGGCTAAGCGGGATGAAGTTACAAAAGTATGGAGAAAGTTACACAACGCAGAACTGCACGCATTGTATTTTTCACCTGACATAATTAGGAACATTAAATCCAGACGTTTGAGATGGGCAGGGCATGTAGCACGTATGGGCGAATCCAGAAATGCATATAGAGTGTTAGTTGGGAGACCGGAGGGGAAAAAGACCTTTAGGGAGGCCGAGACGTAGATGGGAGGATAATATTACAATAGATTTGAAGGAAGGTGGGATATGATGATAGAGACTGGATTAATCTTGCACAGGATAGGAACCGATGGTGGGCTTATGTGAGGGCGGCAATGAACCTTGGGGTTCCTTAAAAGCCATTTGTAAATAATAATAATAATAATAATAATAATAATAATAATAATAATAATAATAATAATAATAATTTTAAATGTACTAGTGTAACTATGTAAGATCTTGTTGGGGAGTAAACAGAATTCAAGTGAGACATAATATTGCTAATATTAACACAACTTTTGAAATGCGAGCGGTACAATTAATTACATATTTTTGCCAAAAAAACTAGAATACTGGATAGCGTTGTAAACTCTACGGGCACATATTTTATTAGCCAACATAAACTATTCATGTTTATTGATTTGAGGGTCGATTTTTTCTAGTGTTTTTTTTTCAGGTAGCCCTACATCACCAACTTTATTGTGTTATCATAAACGATAAATCAAATATTATCAGAATCTTTCTAGTGTTCTTTGCAGCTGCCAATATTCCTTAGAGAAAGGTACAGAACGAAGCACTGGATATACTCTTCCAGAAATTCATGAACAGGAAATTTTTCGATCAGTCGATCGTATGTAAAAACTATCCAGAACCGACCACCATGCGTTAAGTTCCATAACTGTTTTTATTTTAATCGCCGTTACTATGATAGTAAGATATATTTAACGACGCTCTATCAACTATTGGTTTATTTAGAGTCGATGGGATTGGTGATAGTGAGATGGTATCTGGCCGAAATGAGGACCGAGGATTCTCCACAGATTACCTGACATTTGCCTTACGATTAGGGAAGAATTCGGAAAAAATCAACCAAGTAATCAGCCCAACAGGGAATCAAACCCAGGCACGAGCGTAACTCCGCATAGATACACATGCGTCTTAGCGACTGAGCTACGGCGGTGGCTGGAAGAACGATATTATTATTATTATTATTATTATTATTATTATTATAGAATAATTTAAGGAGTTGTGTATAAAGTGAAAATTAAAATTAAGCTGACATTTAACATTTAATTTTTTAAGGTGACATGTATTTATCTAGCCTGACGAGTTTACTTCCTTGGTTTGAATTGTAAATTATTTAAAAATAGCGTGTAAGAGGGCCTTAGACTAGAAATGTTTAGTTTAAATGTAGTTCTGTTTATAAGTACAGTATGCATAAGGATGTAATTATTTGACTTATTTGAACTGTTGTATCAGTGAAGCGAGGTGAGTCAGTGAAGTTATGGTTTTACAGTGCAGTGAACAGTTCCGATCAGTGATAATTTATAGCGTCAATGAAATGTGTTCTATAGTGTCAGTGAAATGTGTTACAGAGTGTCAGTGAAATGTGTGCTAAAGTGTCAGTGAAATGCGTCATAGTGCCACTACAGGGAATGAGATGAGAGTAAAGTGAAAGACTATTGAAACTTATGTAGGACCTATACATAATTATGTAGGTTGTGTTGTAAAATTAGATGTTTTATTTTATGTTTTATTATTATTGTGTTAAATTGTATTCTGTATTCTTATTGTATTGTGTATAAAATTGTATATGTGTTGTAAATTGTGTTATGTATTGTAAATTTTATTGTGTATAGCTTATCATTTTAACTGTGTATTGTTAATATTGTATATACCACTGCCACCGGGTGCTTGCCCACTTGCAGTGTAAATAAATACATACATACATACATTATTATTACTATTATTAAGGTGGGTGCTCCTGTTATGGCCATGTTCCTGATATGGCCACCCCCCTATTGTGAGTTAGTTAACCAAAAAATCCGCTAAATTGCTACAGCATCCAGTGAAAGAGCATCCTGGTATGTCACTTGATCGTTTTCCATCCAGTCAGGTTGAGCAATATGGCGTCAGTTGCCTGTTTTGCGGTTTTCATGTGACCTCTTCTTATTTTTCTCTGGTAAGTCTCCTTTGTTTTATGCATGTTTTTCAAAGACTTGTTTCATGAAAACCATCGCACTCCATTCAGTTTTTAATGCTCTGTTGATTGGTGTTGTAATTGATGGCGTATCTTTTACGAGTTGTTCATAATCAAACGATTTTCGTGAAAGCTTACCTGCTCCTGATATGGCCATATCAAATGCACCATGGCCATATCAAGTTCATTTCACTTTTATTTTTTCACCTGACAAATTTACATGCCTTATAGCTGGGATTACGCAAAAATTTTGTATTTTAAGAAAAACAACTTAATTTTTTTTATGGAAAAACCTGTTTTGACTACACTCTTGAATTATAAAAAAGATTATTAAGTGTCATGTTTATTCATTTAACACCAAAATTATTTAATTTTAACACAACTGCGCTATCAAACTGAAAACAATCACGATTTGTAGAACATGGAACAAGGGTGGCCATATCATGTGCACATGTTCCTGATCTGGCCACTAGGTAGACTTTTGGAATTTGGGACTTTTTGGACAATTAAAGCTATTTTTATGCGGAAAGGAAATTGTTTTAAGAAAGTCCATTAGACTGAGAAAAAGTAAGAAAAAAGTGGTTTAGATTTTTTTTCAAAATCGCGGCTAGAAAAATTCTCAAACCTTAGCATGGCCAAATCAAGGACATCTACATTATTATTATTATTATTATTATTATTATTATTATTATTATTATTATTATTATTATTATTATTATTACCTGTACTAAAATGTATTTTAAGTTCATTTCGTGACTTGGCACAAATTTCAGAGTAATTTAACATTATTAGTTTTGTGTTTATGTTACTCAGAATATAAGAGAAGATAAAGGAATCTCCATTCTAGACATCTGTGGACGAAACCACATATTACAGCTGTGGGGGACGCTGGCCAATGTGGTGATTCGAGGACTTCACCCTCATGAAGTTCGGACTCCACACTTAGTTTTGGGGGGCTCTATGGTCTATAGACTCCATACCATTGGTGGAGTTGTAAGGGAAGAAATGTTGCGTAGTAAATTTAATTTATGAATCATTTGAACACCATATCCTAGTTTAACTCTCAACGTAATGCGACGCATATGGTATGGAGTTCTTGTCCTAAATGATAATCTTCCTCTATTTTACCTATAACTGTGAATTTCATTACATAGTCAAGGGTTTAGAGCAATATTTTACGTTTAGGATTCCTCTGGCCAACAGAGAACAACGATAAAATATTTCAATCTACAGAGCATCATGCAAGTTGAAAGCAGGTGATACATTGAACATATGTGTCTAGAAATGATACACGTCACATACCTTGCTCATTTTTTGCATAGATCTGAGAAAGAAATCAAGATTAATTTCCAGAGGTGAATACAACTCTTTTGAAAACGGTGCTTTTAAAAGCACTTTGAATGTTCGTTCATAATACGTATATAACTATAGAAAGGAAAACAAATTTGATTGTTATATACTAAAAAAAAAAGAGAACTGCTAATTTAACACAATATTTAACTAGTTATTTTAAAACATAGCTAATTTTACTTCCGACATTGAAAAACAGTTGCTGTATATCTGTGATTTCGTTAACAGATGGACTTGGAAAAATAATAATAATAATAATAATAATAATAATAATAATAATGATTTATTTAACCTGGCAGAGTTAAGGCCATACGGCCTTCTCTAACACTCAACCAGGAGTAAAGACTGCGTTACAAAAACACTACAAATTTACAAATTACACTACAATTTTACAATATTACAACATCTAAAATCTTGTAAAGTAAAAATTTCCTTAGCTCCTTTTTCGTAAAGCATTTTTTTAGATTTTCTTCAAGCAGATAATCAAGTTAAATACATTTACTTATATTTTTACTTACAAGAGCAAACTGGTTTTAAATAACATGCCTCCCTTATTTATTTGTAGTCTTAGAAACACAACAGAAAACATTGGACGATCCGTAGTTAAGGAAACAGAACAAAAGCCATTCAGATGTCACGTGCTATTCCTAATATTATTTTTATTATTACACTTAATATATATATTTATTTGGACTTTATATGAAGATGTTGTAAAAAATAATGTATAAATCTAGAGATTAAAGTAACCTTATATCTCCCGTGTCTATATAAAGTTTCACTTTAGCCACTGGTTGTACAAATACTGGATGAATTTATGTGTGGTTTTTGAGACAAGTTAGTAATGGTTCTCTATTTAACACGAACTTTACCCTCGTGTTAAAAGGATAACTTTACGAATTTGTGTCATACAATGTTTTTTTCTACGATAGCACAAATTTACATTAAATAAATATTTCAAGTTGAGAGGTTATAAGATCAGAAAGTCATGGCCGTCTAAACTCAGAACCATTAAGAAATAAGTATCCATGGAATGGCAGCCTGTTTTATTAATGTTTACGATTTCAAGAAAGAGGTTAGAAAAAGTTGAATGATGAATCTTGTTACAATGAGTACTACATATAAGGGCTAAAAATGTAGATATGAATGTTAAATTTATTGCATATATTTGCTTTACGTGTAATATTTAATTGATGAAAGATTCAGGAAATGCATTCATTTGTTACTGAATGAAGTTTGTACATTGAATAGTACATTTTCTTTCTTTGGGGATAAGAGGGATGAAGTTACAGGAGAATGGAGAAAGTTACACAACGCAGAACTTCACACATTGTATTCTTCACCTGACATAATTAGGAACATTATATCCAGACGTTTCAGATGGGCAGGGCTTGTAGCACGTATGGGCAAATCCAGAAATGCATAGAGAGTGTTAATTGGGAGGCCGGAGGGAAAAAGATCTTTGGGGAGGCCGAGACGTAGATGGGAGGATAATATTAAAATGGATTTGAGGGAGATGGGATATGATGATAGTGGATTAATCTTGCACAGTATAGGGACCGATGGCGGGCAATGAACTTTCCGGTTCTTTAAAAGCCATTTAAGTAAGTAAGTGAGTAAGTAAGTGCGTAAAATAGCAGACCCTAAAATGATTACTTTTTTACGCACTAATGTTTTAAAGGCTCTCTTTCAGCCCTGATAACAGTAGATAAAATGCACTTTTAAGCACTATATTAGAAAAACATTTTTACTTGTCATTGCACTGAAGCGAACAAACGTTTACACATTATGCGGGACTCAAACCCATGAAAGTGATGCATATGCTGTTAAAGATTCGCTCCTTTGCGGATGAATACATGTTGTGTTATCTTCAACATATTTTAATTTGTGAGGATTGACTGCCACTAAGAGTTAAGGTTTTTTTTTTTTTTTTTCTGTCGAGGTAACTAGGCAACGAGTCATATGGGGTCCGCACTTTCACACGGTTCGCTTATTAAAGTGCCTGTCGGCGCGATATAGGGCCACAACAGTGCCGCAGAGGTCTTCCCAAGATATTGTTGGCTAGCAGGCTATTCAATAACGAAGCGATGTGACCCAACTTTTGCAAGGGTCATCGGCAAGGTTAATAGGAAAGGCCAGGCACAAAGGACGGACAAGCCGCTGAGCTGTGGGGATTACTACCGGTTTTCGTTTGTAATCGGCTTCTTTGAACTACTACGCATAACAATAAAGATATAAAGAACCTATAAATACCACCATCTTCCTGCAGTTTGACATTGCTGGAGTCACAAAACGGAAATTAATTAGGGAGTAAAGATGAAAAGTTAGTCTAACATGCAAATGTTTTTATTTCTGAAAAAGACTTCCTTATGACATAAAATTTACTCTGTCACACGTTAAAAGTGTTAAAATTGTTAAAAAGGTATTTACCTTCGACAGACGGCCCGTTTCGACGCTATGTGTCGTCGTCTTCAGTGTCTTTTGAACCACTGGTGATCTTGGCTCTGCGATGTGCAGTTGTCGATGGTAGGGGTGGGGGTGTGTTGCTCCTATGGTGGGGGTTGGCTGTCTGTATGCTATGACGTACTATGATGTCAAACAATGTGTGCGTATTGAACTGCAGATGTGTGTTAAGTATATATTGTGGGTGTGCTGTTGTATTCTTATATATTTTGTACTGTTCTAGGATGTTTAACTGTGAACTTTTTGGTGTGATGTGTAAAATTTCCATATATGTTTCTATATTATTGTAGTCATGATTATTGTCGATAATGTGATCTGCATAAATATATAGCACAAGACAATGGATACAACCCTAACATAATAGACACACTAATAAAAAAGGCAAAACAAAAACAGAACAAACCAACACAAACAGCACGAGAGAATAAATACATAACATTAACATATAACAATACCAATACTCGCAAAATTGCAACTTCATTCAGAAAACTAAAGTACAAAATTGCATACAAAACAAACAATACAACACAGAAATACTTAAATAACCACACTAAACATTCAAATATATATAATTCAACTGGAGTTTACAAATTAAAATGCAATAGTTGCCCACATTTTTACATAGGACAGACAGGAAGATCCTTTCATACAAGATACAACGAACATATTAAAGCTATAACCAAACCTTACATTACATCAAATTATGCAGATCACATTATCAACAATAATCATACTACAATAATATAGAATCAGATATGGAAATTTTACACATCACACCAAAAAGTTCACAGTTAAACATCCTAGAACAATACGAAATATATAAACATACAATAACATACCCACAACATATACTTAACACACAACTACAGTTCAATACGCACACATTGTTTGACGCTGGTTGGCAAGCTGGTATAGCGCTAGCCTTCTATGCCCAAGGTTGCGGGTTCGATCCCGGGCCAGGTCGATGGCATTTAAGTGTGCTTAAATGCGACAGGCTCATGTCAGTAGATTTACTGGCATGTAAAAGAACTCCTGCGGGACAAAATTCCGGCACATCCGGCGACGCTGATATAACCTCTGCAGTTGCGAGCGTCGTTAAATAAAACATAACATTGACATCATAGTACGTCATAGCATACAGACAGCCAACCCCTACCATAGGAGCAACACACCCCCACCCCTACCATCGACAATTGCACATCGCAGAGCCAAGATCACCAGTGGTTCAAGAGACACTGAAGACGACGACAAATAGCGTCGAAACGAGCCGTCTGTCGAAGGTAAATGCCTTTTTAACAATTTTAACACTTTTAACGTGTGACAGAGTAAATTTTATGTTTTTAACAAAGTGTTACCGAGAACTTTAATCAATGACTTCCTTATGATTGCGTACGTATTTTCGGAGTCCCATAACTAGAAGAACATCGTTCCTATTCGGACACCGGGGTTCATTAAACTCGTATTATTTTTCTGCATTTCCTCATCTATGATGCTCTCATTAATTTAAAATTTTACAAGAATTCTCTGCGTGCTCACTAGTTCCACTGCATATTTCTTTATATTCACCTTTTCGACATTGTACATATCTACGTACTTCTGATGCCATCTATGATATGGTTATACTGTACAAGTTTTAAGTTTTTTACGTAAGCATATATTATCAACAGTAATCTCACTAGAAGTTTTGATTTATTCAGTCAAAATTGAAACTCAAGTTGAATTTAATTAACTATTGCACGATTAGAAGAAAGTATATCAAGATTAGAAGAAATAAAGTACTCTAATACAATAAAAATTGACATACTAAAATACTAAAATGTCTTGAAAATGTATTATTATACATACTTCTCATCATTACAAATATTCCGCTAGATGGCAGGAGTGTACCCATATGATCACCTATTCTCTTGTTACCAGTTGTGCCAACTGTACAATCTTCATTGAACTTTACATATGGACGAATTACTAGTCAAGAATACTTCGTTGATTCAGTTTCATATTTATTAAAACAGTTGCATTCCACTTAAATTATTAATATATATTAAACAAACTGTCATACGTGACTATCCATAATCTCAAACAGAAGCTATAAAATAACACAAATGGTATAAATAAGATAAATCAGAGAAACGTTTTAATTAAGGATGATGAAATAAACATGAGTCATTTTAAGGTACAATTATTGAAAGTACAATGTTGGAAAACAAAGACAATGCTAGGGAAGTGATAAAAGCAAATGCTAGAGAAGTGATAAAATTGTACGAAAAGCAGCCATCGTTTTTTAATTTTTTTTTCATTGTATATAATCTTTAGTTTTTTATTTACGTCCAATTTTTGTTTTGTACCGTTTTATTGGTCAAAAGTAGTATGACGTAGTTTTTTAGTTGGTTATTTAACGACGCTGTATCAACTACGAGGTTATTCAGCGTCGATGAGATTGGTGATAGCGAGATGTTATTTGGCGAAATAAGGCCGAAGATTCGCATAGATTACCTGGCATTCGCCTTATGGTTAGGGAAAATCTCGGAAAAAGCCCAACCAGGTAATCAGCCGCCTAAGCGGGTGTCGAACCCACGCCCGAACGCAACTTCATATCGGCAGGCAAACGCCTTAACCGACTGAGCCACGCCAGTGTGGCTAGTATGACGTAGTAAAAGTGTAATAGTCAACAGTAATCTCACCAGACGTTTTGATTTATCTAGAGAAAATCAAAACTCGAGTGGGATTTAATTGACTATTACACGATTAGAAGAAAGTATATAAAGATTGGAAGTAACGAAGTACTCCAATACAATAAAATATTAATTGACTTACGAAAATACAACTGTCTTCAAATGTTTTTTATACCATCTCAACATTACAAATATTACGCTAGATGCATGCTAGATAGCAGTAGTGAACAATGCCTTCTCGTCGAGATCTATACACGATGGCAATGTTACTAGTCAAGAAGGCTTTGTTGATTCAGTTTCATTTTTATTAAGACAGTTGCATTCCACTTCAATTATCCGAATCCCAGTAATCAACGTCACTTGACAGATGATTTTCAATAAATCTTAATATTAAACAATCTCTGATACGTGACTATCCATAATATCATATAGCAGAAGCTATAACATAACCTAACTAATATACACAAGTGTTAGAAAAGTTTTAATTAACGACGATGACATAAAAAATAAACATGAATAATTTTAAAAGGAATAATTATTGAATGTACAATTTTCAAATTTGAATGTGGTTGGTGGTTCAATTGATGTTATATTGGACGTGTGCGTAATAGAAGTGGAACTCGTTGATTTAGGCCTACATGGTGTATCCAACTTATTCAGGATTTCCGGATGAATAATTTTAAAACGAATAATTATTGAATGTAAAATTTTCAAATTTGAATGTGGTTGGTGGTTCAATTGATGTTATATTGGACGTGTGCGTAATAGAAGTGGAACTCGTTGATTTAGGCCTAAATGGTGTATTCAACTTATTCAGGATTTCCGAATGGTGCTCTTCATTTATTTGTAAATCGGATTTCAGAAGATGCATAGGTATGATCAGTGATTTTTATTAATTCTTGTTCTTGAATGCCAATGCGAGTCATATTTGAAACTGCTGTGCATCGACTGGAGTGGTTTGTAATTTTATATATATTTTTGACGTCCAGACCAGCGCAGTTTCAAATGTTGGCAAACAAAGAAACAAATGCTAGGGACGCGATAAAATTAAACAAATGCTAGGGACGCGATAAAATTAAACAAATGCTAGGGACGCGATAAAATTGTGCGATAAGCAGCCATGATTGGTTGAAATACGTCCTTTCGTACCGTTTTATTGGTCAAAAGTGGTATGACGTAGTAAGAGCGTAATAGTCACTGAAAAAATTACTGCGTCTATTCTTTATGATTTTCCTTCTTCTTCCAGAATTTTACTTTGCCAATAGCTTCGACGGTTATCATAAAGGATACTATTTCTGTTATTAGCAGTGTTGTATTACTGAACAGAAAAAGGTTCTGGCTTTAGGATTTCGGTAGTACAGACAGTAGTAGTTTTTCTCGTCGTTTTCATCACCATTACCACCACGACCACGATTTCCGCAGAAATTCTTATGGAATGAATAATTTCGAGGGAAAAATTGTTCCGGAGCCGGGTATCGAACCCGGGACCTTTGGTTTAACGTACCAACGCTCTACCACTGAGCTACCCGGGAACTCTAACCAACACCGATCCAATTTTTCCCTCTATATCCACAGACCTCAAAGTGGGCTGACAACCGTCAAGCAACCAACTTCGAGTGCACACTAACTCTGTGTGACTTAAATTGTGGTTTTCTGTTAACGAACAGTGACGTGTATTATGCAAATCTAGATTTCAGGTATAACTTCCTGTAAAGTTGATTTGAATAATTTCGAGGGAAAAATTGTTCCGGAGCCGCGTATCGAACCCGGGACCTTTGGTTTAACGTACCAACGCTCTACCACTGAGCTACCCGGGAACTCTAACCGACACCGATCCAATTTTTCCCTCTATATCCACAGACCTCAAAGTGGGCTGACGAAAATAAATGAGTTCGTATCTAGATAAAGAGATTGTTAGATCTGGGGAGTATATTTGATTTCGATATTGTTAAATATGAATAAAATATCACTTTTTATAAATTAAAAATTTAATGATAACATAAAAATAAGAGGAGTGTTCTGGTACGTCCGGCATCGAAAAATAGTACACTGACCATGCCCGCCAGGCATGAAAACGCGAAACGTTACAGAGATGAGTCAGAAACTACATCCACGTCTAATCACAAATTTCTCTCATTTGTGACAATAAGTTTGTTTTCACTGCATCTGCGGCAAAAACGAAATAAAGGGGGCACTAAAAATTATTTAAAAAAAGTATTAATTTGAAGTTGTTAGCTGTAAAACAATAGGGAGGCAAATTATTTGGGAAGGTACGCTAATCTACAATTCTACTGTTTATAGTGGGTAATTTTACGACGCTTTATCAACTGCTGTATTTATATAGCGTCTGAATAATATGAAGGTGATAATGCAGGCGAAATGAGTCCGGAGTCCAGTTGAGAATTTCGTTGGGGTGGGTTTTCGTGTATCTATTACAAAGAACTCATCACAGCCATAACAGAATTACAAAACACCTCCACATATGCAGAACACATCACAAATGCTAACCACACCCACAGAGACATCAACACAGATATGGAAATACTACACATACAACTAAAAAGCCAGAAACTAAACAAACTACAACAATATGAAATATACAGACACACGAAAAGACATCCAAATGAAATTCTCAACACACAACTCAATTTCAGAACGCACACACTCTATGACTCTACATTATACCACACGAACACACCCTCACAGGAAACAAAACAAGAGGCGTCAAGACCACCAACAACCAGTTCTGAGGATGACTCATAAATAAGTCGAAACATGTAAACAAGGTACATTAGAATTTAACACAAGAAAGTCTTATATATATTCTGAAGTAATAATAATAATAATAATAATAATAATAATAATAATAATAATAATAATAATAATAATAATAATAATAATAATAATAATAAGGTAGGTGTCCCTGATATGGCCATGCTAAGGTTTGAGAATTTTTCTAGCCGCGATTTTGAAAAATAATGTAAACCACTTTCTTCTTACTCTTTCTCAGTCTAATGGACTTTCTTAAAACAATTTCCTTTCCCCATAAAAATAGCTTTAATTGACCAAAAAGTCCCAAATTCCAAAAGTCTACCTAGTGGCCATATCAGGAACATGTGCACATGATATGGCCACCCTTGTTCCATGTTCTACAAATCGTTATTGTTTTCAGTTTGATAGCGCAGTTGTGTTAAAATTAAATAATTTTGGTGTTAAATGAATAAAAATGACATTTAATAATCATTTTTATAATTCAATAGCATAGTCAAAACAGGTATTTCCATAAAAATTAAGTTGTTTTTCTTAAAATGCAAAATTTTTGCTTAATCCATCCCACCTATAAGGCATGTAAATTTGTCAGGTGAAAAAATAAAAGTGAAATGAACTTGATATGGCCATGGTGCATTTGATATGGCCATATCAGGAGCAGGTAAGCTTTCACGAAAATCGTTTGATTATGAACAACTCGTAAAAGATACGCCATCAACTACAACACCAATCAACAAAACATTAAAAACTGAATGGAGTACGATGGTTTTCATGAAACAAGTCTTTGAAAAACATGCATAAAACAAAGGAGACTTACCAGAGAAAAATAAGAAGAGGTCACATGAAAACCGCAAAACAGGCAACTGACGCCATATTGCTCAACCTGACTGGATGGAAAACGATCAAGTGACATACCAGGATGCCCTTTCACTGGATGCTGCTGCAATTTAGCGGATTTTTTGGTTAACTAACTCACAATAGGGGGGTGGCCATATCAGGAACATGGCCATAACAGGAGCACCCACCTTAATAATAATAATAATAATAATAATAATAATAATAAATAATAATAATAATAATAATAATAATAATAATAATAATCTATACTAATAATAAATCTGTAGCAGAAATTTTTCTGGTAATTTTCGATTTTCCAAAAATAATTGGTCCTACCATATATAATTAACCACCCTGAAACCGAAAATCGCTTTTTTGAAATTTTTGTTTGTATGTCTGTCTGTCTGTCTGGATGTTTGTTACCTTTTCACGCCATAATGGCTGAACCGATTTATATGAAAATTGGAATATAAATTAAGTTCGTTTTAACTTAGAATTTAGGCTATATGACATTCAAAATATTGTATTTAAAAGGGGGCTATAAGGGGGCTTGAATTTAAATAAACTGAGATAACTCCTTATTATTGATTATCATGAAACTGTTACATAACAAAAGTTTCTTTAAAAATAATTTCCGATAAGTTTTGTTCTATGCAAAATTTTGATAGGACTGATATTTAATGAGATAAATGAGTTTTAGAATTAAAATAACAACGCCATCTTAAACGGCTGAAATGAAATAAAAACAAATGACTTCGTCTATAAGGGCCTTGGACAATAACAAACAAAAGCTATGAAAGATAGCCTACAGAGAATGTTTTTATGTTTGTATGAAGTAATATCGAAAACTAATTAACAATTTGTATAATTAATTATTATTATTTCATTGGAGAGTGTAGTTTCTCTGTATGGACATAATGCTATAATGTTATTACAGTAACTTCTGAGTGAATTGAGGACAGATAAGATTAAAATAGATTCTTATGCACAGAAAACTGGATAGGCATTCGTTTCCTGTATTTCCTAAAATAATTTCTATGACCAAATGAGTGGTCTCTAAATCAAAATGATCGCATTTTAATTTTGTTAATACAATTTAAATTAAGTAACATAATAAACGATTTATCCTTCTATCAAACACGAATGTTCCCTGGATCAAATGTCCTATTTTAATTATGTAATTACTTTATATTTATTTCTAACGGGTGCAGCGGAGCGCACGGGTACGGCTAGTAATAATAATAATAATAATAATAATAATAATAATAATAATAATAATAATAATAATAAATTAATAAATGAATATTGCAAATTTTTAGCGACTTCGAATACCGTAGTTGCCTTGTTAGAGCACGATTGTAACGATACACTGTCTAAATCATTATGTTCAATGGACTGAACTGTATTGTAGCCGTAGGTTCAAAATTTTACAGCATGACGAATACAAGAAGACTGCGGATTAAGGATCAGCAGTAATTTATTTTCCACATATTTGTTGCGTGCAGGACGTCAAAGCAAATTAAAGTCAGGCCGAATGCCGCTCCATTATGTGGTAATCGCATTACAAGGCGCACACTTTCAGTTTTACCTTTAACACGGGGCGGCATAATTGTCGCTTCCCCATGCACGCGATCGTTCAACTCTGTTCGCTGAAGACCTCTGACACCTTGTCGGAGTGGCATTCAATTCAAAGCAAGCGCGCATTCTGAATAATGTCGCGATGTGCCAATCAGTTAGTGGCCAATGTCACGTGTTCTACCGGGCGTACAAGAGAACTCGATAACTCACGTAACATACAGTGAAGGCATGTTATTTCACCAGTTCCTCCTGTCCCTGATGCTAGCAGGTAGCGAATTCCAGAGTCTTGGCAGGGCTATTGTGAAAGAGGATGAGTATGAGGAGGAGCGATGGGATGGTATTGTTAGTATTGTTTCATGGCGAGAGCGTGTGTTCAGATTGTGGTGGGAAGAAAGGTAAGTGAAGCGAGACGACAGGTACGAAAGAATAGAAGAGTTCAAGATTTTGTGAGAGTGTATTAGTTTTACTCAATTACTGAACAAGTGCCTAGTAAGTTTGTGTTTGAATTCAATTTTATTTCGACAGTCCCTGATGCTAGCAGGTAGCGAATTCCAGAGTCTTGGCAGGGCTATTGTGAAAGAGGATGAGTATGAGGAGGTGCGATGGGATGGTATTGTTAGTATTGTTTCATGGCGAGAGCGTGTGTTCAGATTGTGGTGGGAAGAAAGGTAAGTGAAGCGAGACGACAGGTACGAAGGGAAGAGTTCAAGAAGAGTATTAGTTTTTCAAGAGTTTGTGTTTTTCAAAGAGTCCCTGATGAAGGAGAAGTGAATGTAGGAATTGAGGAGATCTTTTCTTATCTAGTTTGTTTCCAACCTATTATTGCTTCCAGGGAATGGAAGGTTCAAGATTTCGAAGAGAAAGAGAATGAATGTAAATTTCTTATTCAGTTTACGAACATTGCTTACAAAACGTACACACAAATTATGAGCACACTGAAGTTTCGTTTTGTTGTCGCTGGAGAGGTCAGTCAGTAAAATGTCAGCATAGTCAAAATAGGGAAATACAAGCGTCTGGTCCACACCTGTGAGTAACGGTCAGCGCGTCTGGCTGCGAAACCAGGTGGCCCGGGTTCGAATCCCGGTCGGGGCAAGTTACCTGGTTGAGGTTTCTCGGGGTTTTTCAACCCAATACGAGCAAATGCTGGGTAACTTTCGGTGCTGGACCCCGGACTCATTTCACCGGCATTATCACCTTCATATCATTCAGACGCTAAATAACCTAGATGTTGATACAGCGTCGTAAAATAACCCAATAAAATACAAGCGTCTGCACAAGGGACTTTTTTAAGCAAGAGGGAAGATGAACATTATCCTTTTTGGCACATGGATAATAGAATATACTTTTCTGCAGGTTTCTGTGATTTGCATGTCCCAGTTGAGATTATTATCCATGTGAATGCCAAGATTTTTTACCGAAGAACTGAAAGGGATATGCACTGTACTTACTTTAACGGGGGAAATGTCGAGGTGCTTTACAGCGTCGGTTTGCCGTTTGTGTCCTAATATGATTGCTTGTGTCTTTCCAGGATTGATATTAAGATAGAATTTCTTTGTCCATGTCACAATCGAGTCAAGGTCTTCGTTCAGATTGTCTATAGCGACATTTACTCGGTCTAAGCGGGAAGAGATGTAGCATTGAAGGTCGTCAGCATACAAGTGATAGTTACAATGCCTTACAAGAGATGTGATATCATTGACATATATTGTGAACAACAATGGTCCGAGTACCGACCCCTATGGTATAGCTGATGACAATCGTGTTCTAAGAGAAATACTCCAAAATGAAAAGTAATTTAATATACAATTATTTTCAGTTCTTACAAAACAAAGAAAAGGCCTGATGACCTTAACTATAAATAAATAAATAAATAAATAAATAAATAAATAAATAAATAAATAAATAAATAAATAAATAAATAAATAAATAAATAAATAAATAAGTAAATAAATAAATAAATAGATAAGTAAGTAAATAAATAAATAAATAATAAGTAAATAAATGAATAACTGAATAAATGAATGAATGAATAAATAAATAAATAAACAAATAGATAAATAGGTAAACAAATAAATAAATAATTAAATAAAGAATGAATAAATAAATAAGTAAATGAATAAATGAATAAATAAATAAACAAATAAATAAACAAATAGATAAACAGATAGATAAACAAATAGATAAACAAACAAATAAATAAATAAATAAGTAAATAAATAAATAAATAATAAATAAATAAGTAAATAAGCAAATAAATAAATAAATAAGTAAATAAATAAGTAATAAATAAATAGATAAATAAGTAAATAAGCAAATAAATAAATAGATAAATAAGTAAATAAGCAAATAAATAAATAAACAAATAGATAAATAGTAAACAAATAAATAAATAATTAAATAAATAAAAAGTAAATGAATAAATGAATAAATAAATAAATAAATAAATAAAGAAGTAAATAAATAAATAAATGAATAAATGAATGAATAAATAAATAAATAAATAAATAAACAAATAAATAAACAAATAGATAAACAGATAGATAAACAAATAGATAAACAGATAAACAAACAAATAAATAAGTAAATAAATAAATAAATAAGTAAATAAATAATAAATAAATAAGTAAATAAGTAAATAAGCGAATAAATAAATAAATAAGTACTAAATAAATTAGTAAATAAGCAACTAAATAAATAAGTAAATAAATAAGTAATAAATAAATAAATAAGCAAATAAATAAATAAATAAATAAATTTCAAACGCTTCTAAAAAAATGTAAGGACGGGTGAAAATAAGAGTGAAAATAAGATGTGGTGGGCCGCATTTGGCCTGCCTATCGTAATTTGGTTGGCCCTGCTTTAAAAGAAGAAGAGACTCGTTAGTTTAGATGCAATCCTTTTCTGTCGTCAATGTTCAACAATCATGTTCGTGATGATTTTAACGACGTCCAGCTGTTGAAAAGGAAATCGAAGCATATCGTAAACATTTGACTGCCTTTTCTGCATAGCGACGGGAACTCCCAGATGAAGTCGGCGCTATTTTCTTGTACGTCACGATGAAATAAAGTATTTTACGACGAAACAGAAGCAGATCTGAAATTTTATGATGATATAAAATTATTTTATGTTAGGAAAATTGACTAGGCCTATCGGTACGTAACGAGGTCACATTCGACCCGGATTTTGCATTTGGCGGCCCGTACAACGATTATCTGTACAGGAACGCTGTATCTCTTATCTTCCACGACCCACATCGTATTTCAGCGGCCCTTTCTCTTTAACTATTTGACAATTTTACTGCGACTCATTGGGTTTGTTAGAGCATTATTTCGTCCAATGGGACATCAGATAAAACTTCATAGCTACATCTCTCCTCATTAACTAGTTATAACCAGACTTCGAGATTTGGGACCCGATACAATAAGTTTACTGTGCATGCACTATAGGTTGTTGACTCGCTGCAGGTAGTGAAAGGTAGAGATGTGTTGAGGTAACAACGTTGCTATTTAGAGTAGAGTACGGTAGTATGGGGAAACACATATGTACATTCTGAAAGTAAATATAGGAATTTTATTTATTACACAAGTCGACCTGGTTGGCTACAAGTTGGTATAAACGCTGGCCAATTGGATCTTGCCCAAGGTTCGGGTTCGATCCCAGGCCAGGTCGATGACATTTAGTGTGCTAAATGCGACAGGCTCATGTCAGTAGATTTACTGGCATTTACAAAAGAACTACCAGTTCTCAGGGACAAAGTTCTATCTCAGTCATCCGGTTCGACGCTGATATAACCACAGACCTTCGAGCGTCGTTAAATAAAACATAAACATACATTACACAATGACAATGTCAAAAGAATGTGAAACGCCATTATTCTCCTGTCTTTTATAGCCATTTGTGTTTAATTATACACAGTGGAAACAAACATGTAGCAATTTTAATTTTTCATTTATCCTATTGGTCGTCTTTAGGAAGTGAGTAATCAGTACTGAAAAATGTACTACAAGATACATTCTCAGTGTCTCAAACGTAAATTTTTTGCAATTATCTGCTAAACGACAGTTTGTACTGTAGAAAGTTCCGCTCTACGTCGCATGACGTGATGAGCAAAAGAAAAACCTAACATCATTGCAGTCTCTACCAGCACCAGACAGTCCTTCATTCTCGCCGGTGACTCTATCCGTCCAATAATTTGCTGTTTATGTTACACAATGCTCCATATCCGTTATTTTTACATAAAACTGATTTCACTTCTGTTTCACGTTCAGTAACCGGGCCTTCTATGCCCAAGGTTGCGGGTCTCATTAATTTCTGTGTCATTTCCTCAACTAATTTGATGGGCTTCCGGACATCTCTTGCATCCAGACTTTTCTAACCGTGTAATAGTTTCAGACAACAGTTTGAAAATGCCATTATTTTGTTGAAAACCAAATTATTCAGTGTTCACAAACCTTCAAATCCAGAGCTTTAATTATTCCGAGATTGCAGAATAGTCGTCACTCAGTGTGTTGATTATCTGCACAATTGTACGGGAGTATTTGCCATAATAAATAGCTGCATTAAGCCATGTACCCCCTCTAGTAACAATGGGCTCTGGAGTTAGAGGAAGAGTGTGTGCTAGTTTCTTGAATTTCGCAACCCTCTTTGCGTATTTGTTGGCATTCATTCTACAGTACCCCCACCCACTGTACGCTTTACCACTATACTCAGTACGCCGTTATGCGGATTTCCCACTGAACTGCTCTATTGGGTCCGAAGTCTTGAAGTCTGGTTATAACATGTATGCGTATGATGAGAACGTGGAACAAGACAAGGTCCAAAAGAGAAGGTAGCCTAATTGGAAATGTAGGTAGAGAAGGCTGAACAATAAAAAGTAAATTACTAAAATATGATGAAAAAGAATGGGAATTCAAGGTGTTGCATATATCTTTCAACCTTGAGAATGTTTAAGGTTTAATAATTTATTCCCCATATTCTTGAGCCCCGTCTTGATATTTTATATGACTAATATGGTATGAATCCCTCGCCGTGGCGTCGCGGTCTAAGGCATCCCGCCTAGGACTCGCGTTACGGAATGCGCGCTGGTTCGAGTCCTCATGGGGGAAGAAATTTTCTCATGAAATTTCAGCCAGTGTATGGGACCGGTGCCCACCCAGCATCGTGATGCACTTGGGGAGCTACGATAGGTAGCGAAAATCCGGTTCAGGAAACCAGCTATAACGGCTGGGGGGATCATGTGCTAACCCCACGATGCCTCCATTCTGGTTGGATGATCGTCCACCTCTGCTTCGGTATGTGGGCGTGAGGCCAGCAGCCGGCTGGTCGGACTTGGCCCTTCATGGGCTGTAGCGCCACGGATTTACAAATATGGTATGAGGATAGATGCAAACAAGACAAAGATCTTGATCATAAAAAGAAAAATAAAGAGGGTAAATTTGAGAAATCTAAATGAGACAGTAGAGCAAGTGGACAGCTTCAGATACTTAGGGTGTACTATAAACTGGTGCCAGGAATATTATTTTAATGTACCGAGGTGAGGGATCCCACAGGGATCAGTTCTTGGCCCTTTACTATTTACAATTTATATCAACGACATATCAGAATCTCTAAAGTACTGCCGACACCATCTCTATGCAGACGACATTCAAATATACATAAAATTCCACACTGACGAAATAAATGATGCAATAACTAAAATTAATGACGATCTGGACTCCATCTCGACATGGACACGGAAATTCCGACTTAAACTAAATCCAGAAAAATCACAGTCAATCATTGTGGGCCATTCACGTTTGTTAAGCACTATTACCATACCAAATTTGTCCCCGATTAAAATATACGGCACCGAAATTCCGTTCAGTGAATCAGTAAAGAATCTAGGTATTTATATGGATAAAAGTTTAAATTGGAACATTCAAGTTGCAGAAACCTGCAAAAAAGTATTCTCATTAATCCACTCGTTTAGACGATTGAAGAATTTTCTACCCTTTTCCATGACAAAAATGTTAGTGCAAACACTCGTGATGCCCCACTTCGATTACTGTGATATTCTGCTTACTGACCTAAGCGTTACTTCGGCGAAGAGACTACAACGTGTTCATAATATGTGCGTCCGTTTCGCCTGCAATATTCGCCGGGCTGATCACGTAACACCATCCCTCGAAATGTTGTCCTGGCTCCGTCTGAAAGATCGTAGGAAAATCCACTGTCTTTCCCTTCTCTTTCACATATTGCATTTCTCCACTCCTGTCTATCTTGCGTCTCGTTTTCAAAATTTATCCACCCATCATAACCTAGACACACGATCACAACACTCCTCAATATTATCCATTCCCTCCCACCGAACATCCTCATATTCATCTTCTTTCACTGTGGCTGTTCCTCGACTTTGGAATTCCCTACCGAGTAATGTCAGGGACTGTCAGACATCAAACCAATTTAAGAATAGGTTAACGAGATATTTTTCTAACAATTCTTGTTAACAATTATAGCTCTTTCAGGTTTCTCAATGTTTAATGGTTATATATATATATATATATATATATATATATATACAGATAAATATCTAAGATAAATATCTAAATTAGCACATTATTATTATTATTATTATTATTATTATTATTATTATTATTATTATTATTATTATTATTATTATAACTATTTCTTTCCAATGTTTATTATTGTCACACCAACATCAGTTATCCAATTTTCATTATTTACTTTCATGTTGTTTTATGGTCTAGATATTAATGTAATAACTATGTAAGCAATTGTATTCAATTAGAATTAGAGTCTGGCTGGGCGGAAGAGAAGGCCTACTGGCCTTAGCTCTGCCAGATTAAATAAATAAATTATTATTATTATTATTATTATTATTATTATTATTATTATTATTATTATTATTATTATTATTATTATTATTAAGTCCATATGATATTTCCATGCAGATATTCTGCGTCATCGTACGATGAAAGAGTAATGGAACGGAGAAAATTTCTCTCCGGCACCGGCCAACTAGTCACTCATAACGAGTGCACCTCAGCACATGTGTGGACTTCAGTCCTACGTTCATAGACGTCTATGACGTAGTGCAGAGGGCGGCCACTAGAGGGAACCCAAGAGTTGGAACTTAAACTGAGACGATTCTGTCAGACACCGGGATGGGTATCCGGTGGGGCTTAGTGGATAAAGCATCAGCACGTAGAGCTGAAAACCCGTGTTCAAATCCCGGTGTCGGAGAAAATTTTTCTCCGTTCCATTACTCTTTCATCGTATGGTGCCAGGAAGTCCAAAAGGAGGATAGCAATGGCAAAGAAAACTTTTAATAGAAAATGTAGCATCTTCTACGAATCTCTAGAAAAAACTAAGAAGGTACTAGTGAAGTGCTTGGTGTGGAGTGTGACATTTTACGGGGCAGAAACATGGACATTACGACGAAATGAAGAGAAACGACTAAAAGCATTTGAAATGTCGATATGGTGAAGAATGGAACGTGTGAAGTGAGTAGACAGAATAAGAAATGAAGCTGTGTTGGAAAGAGTGCGTGAAGAAAGAATAATGCTGAAACTGACCAGGAAGAGGAAAAAGAATGATTGGGTCATTGACTGTGAAGAAACTGCCTATTGAAGGATGCACTGGAAGGAATGGTGAACGGGAGAAGAGTTCGGAGCAGAAGAAGATATCAGATGGTATACGACATTAAGATAAATGGATCATACGAGGAAAGAAAGACGAAGGCAGAAAATAGGAAATATTTTAGAAAGCTGGATTTGCAGTGAAAGACCTGCCCTTGGGCAGAACACTAAATGAATGAATGAATTAATGAATAAATTTATTTATTTATTTATTTATTTATTTATTTATTTATTTATTTATTTATTTATTTATTTATTTATTTATTTATTTATTTATTTATTTGCTTGATGTTTAGTCTACTGTTCGAAGACAGGTCTGAACCTCACAAGTGATACGAAGAAGGCACCACTTATGAGACAAGTAGGCGAAGAGATAATGGGGTATGGTGGCCAGCTCCTCCCCTCCTCTATTGCATACATCGCCGGCTAGCTACATATTACATTTGTCAGACTTCAGATGCATAGAAACAATATTATTCTTCCTCTGACAAATATCTTACACTTGATATGGGCTAATATTAAAATATATTTTGTCTGGCAACATGAAATTCATTAGTTTGACTAAACACTTTATGATATATTATTTTATGAGGCCTAACCTAAAAATTTATTTTCTTTCACGAAATGAAATTATTAGTATGAAACCCGAAAACCGAATACCTCTTTAAATTTGTATGTTGTTATTTGTCCAAAAATCTGAAAGTTAGAATTTATAAAACAGTTATATTACCGATTGTTCTGTATGGTTGTGAAACTTGGACTCTCACTCTGAGAGAGGAACATAGGTTAAGGGTGTTTGAGAATAAAGTGCTTAGAAAAATATTTGGGGCTAAGCGGGATGAAGTTACAGGAGAATGGAGAAAGTTACACAACACAGAACTGCACGCATTGTATTCTTCACCTAACATAATTAGGAACTTAAAATCCAGACGTTTGAGATGGGCAGGGCATGTAGAACGTATGGGCGAATCCAGAAATGCATATAGAGTATTATTTGGGAGACCGGAGGGAAAAAGACCTTTAGGGAGGCCGAGACGTAGATGGGAGGATAATATTAAAATGGATTTGAGGGAGGTGGGGTGTGATGATAGAGACTGGATTAATCTTGCACAGGATAGGGACCGATGGCGAGCTTATATGAGGGCGGCAATGAACCTTCGGGTTCCTTAAAAGCCATTTGTAAGTAAGTAAGTAAGTTATTTTATCAATTCTTATCCTATATTTATTAGTATTAATATTATTAATTATTAATTATAATTCAATTTTAAATAAAACTCGCTAGTAGGCAACTTTCATTTCATGATAAAATTTGCAGTTTTTTCACAGGCAAAGGATGCGTCGACATAAAAGTTAGAATGCAAATGTCAGTTGTAATGTTTGAAAATACCGAAATTCGGAACAAACTTGGCAAAAGAAAATACAACCTGACAACCAGAAAAACATTATAACCCGGTAACAAATATAGTAATACTAGTGGCTTGTGGAGCAAATGCTGCAAACTAAGTTCATTAGACGTTCAAATAAAAATTGTTCCGATTTATTTTCGATTAAGAATACCAGACATTTTGAAAGTTATTTCCTTCTGTAATAATGAAACATACTCCCTCTGAATGGTTTTTTATGGAAAATACTTTCTCTTGAACCTATCCACCTTCAGGTTTTGAGTTTCAACGCGAAAACGCCAAATGTCAGGACGATCAGTCGGTTTTTCATGTGGGAGTAAAGCAATAACTATTTCAGGTCATTGTGGATTCTAGGTGAAACTTAAAAAAAATGTCAGGTTCGCTATGCTTTCGAACAATAGACATAGCATCTTGGTATAGCTGCTGCATGTAGAGCTTGAAATGTAGAGGGTAAAATCATTTTATCAACAGTAATCTCACTAGACGTTTTGATTTATCTAGAGAAAATCAAAACTCGAGTGGGATTTAATTGACTATTACACGATTAGAAGAAAGTATATAAAGATTAGAAGTAACGAAGTACTCCAATACAATACAATATTAACTGACTTAAGAAAATACAACTGTCTTCAAATGTATTATTGTACCATCTCAACATTACAAATATTACGCTAGATGCATGCTAGATGGCAGTAGTGAGCAATGCCTTCTCGTCGAGAAGTTCTCGATCTATTATACACGATGGCAATGTTACTAGTCAAGAAGGCTTTGTTGATTCAGTTTCATTTTTATTAAAATGCAACATTCCACTTCAATTATCCGAACCCCAGTAATCAACGTCACTTGACAGATGATTTTCAATAAATCTTAATATTAAACAAATACGTGACTATCCATAATATCATATAGCAGAAGCTATAACATAACCTAACTAATATACACAAGTGTTAGAAAAGTTTTAAATAACGACGATTACATAAAAAATAAACATAAATAATTTTAAAAGGAATAATTATTGAATGTACAATTTTCAAATTTGAATGTGGTTGGTGGTTCAATTGATGTTATATTGGACGTGTGCGTAATAGAAGTGGAACTCGTTGATTTAGGCCTACATGGTGTATTCAACTTTTCAGGATTTCGAATTGCTCTTCATTTATTTGTAAATCGGATTTCAGAAGATGCATAATGATCAGTGATTTTTTTAATTCTTGTTCTTGAATGCCAATCGAGTCATATTTGAAACTGCTGTGCATCGACTGGAGTGGTTTGTAATTTTTATATATATATATATATATATATATATATATATTTATATTTTGATGTCCAGACCAGCGCAGTTTGAAATGTTGGCAAACAAAGAAACAAATGCTAGGGACGCGATAAAATTAAACAAATGCTAGGGACGCGATAAAATTAAGCAATTGCTTGGGACGCGATAAAATTGTGGGATAAGCAGCCATGATTGGTTGAAATACGTCCTTTCGTACAGTTTTATTGGTCAAAAGTAGTATGACGTAGTAAGAGTGTAATAGTCCTGCTAAGACATCTTGCTGAAATGATCGGGAGAATACATAATTTTATATGCTTCTTATTTTATCAGTAAGTAACACATTTTGATCTTTCCTCAGGAACTGTAATTTTTGCGTTCTCTCGAGCCAATACTGAAGAGAATGACGCACATACATATCTACACCACACCGTCATTAAATATATAAAAAAGATCCAACCTCACATGATTAATAACTTTAAAAATATTTGACTTTTAATAATAATATTATTATCTTACGTCAGTTTTGTAGTTATATACTATATAGCCGTCACTCAGTAAATTATAGAAATGAAGAACTAATTTAAGATATTTTCTATTCTATAACCCCAAAAGTTTCACTTTCATATCATCAATATAGCATTAATATGTATAATATTAATGAAAAGTAGTCACATCATGGCATTAACTATAATAAAATTTAATTTCTAATGGTAATAATTACATCAAACCACCTCAAATTTTGTAGATTTTAATATCCAATACACCACAAATCTATTTAGAAAATTACACACCCCAGAATCAGACCTGTAAATTATTTTTAGTAATTCTTGAAGATTTTAATAAACAATTGAATTTGAGCTCTAAATATGTCAGCAATCCTGCAGGTTTCCTGATCTTCGTGTAATATCCTATTGTTTATTGTAGTGTGTGTTTTGTTTTATATTGAAATCCAATTAGTTTTCAAAACAGACGAAAGATGGATTTTGGAAAATAGGAAAATTATGTAGGAAAACTAACGCTTTACTGAAAGTTACTATTTTTCTGAAAAACTTTGGGTTCCAAGCTTCAAAATGAGGGGTCGGTTATTAAAATCCGTTCAGCCGTTTTCCCGTAATTTCCATTACCAGTTTAAATTATATACAGACGATGGGGGAAAAAGGCAGGTTTCAACCTTGTTGTGTAAAGCAAGAAGACACAAGCTATAATTACAAGCAATTCGGACTTGTATCAAAACAAGAATCGTTTCGACTAAGCTGTATCTCGATATACGCTGTTATTCAGTTTTTTATTTCGTGTCGTCAAGAGATACAGTGAACTACATCCTATTAACATGGCGTTGTCTCACCTATGGGGCTGCCAAACGCTTTTTATTAGCTCGCAGTTGTGTTACAACGTTTGCACTTAGTCCTGCGTGCGCCTGAACAGCAAGCATCCCGCCTGGCTTCACCCGCCAATATGAATTATGACGTCACATTTTGCAGCGGGCATGCAATGTTACATATACACTGATGTTGGATATATTTTTTATAACCACCCCCTTCCTCCCCCGTCTACTCACCCTCTGATAAGGTTTATTATATACGTATGACTCTCTCTCACCCCTTCCTCCACCCCGATACCGAACGATAACTGTCATAATTCATAGCGTATCATTTCTCTGCAATGCAGCTCTAACCATTGCCAGGTTGCATTGAATTACATCATATGGCCCAAACATAACAGATAAATAGGGTAAAGTTTGCTACAACAGTTAATTGCTAGTTACGCGCTCCAATTCGTGTGGTTGCGAGAAGTCCGGGATTCGAACATCTATGGTGATTAATGCGACTTTTCGTGGTCTTCCTGTTTTACGAGGCAAGTTGTACAATTCCAAAGCAACCACAAATTGTACCTTCCTGCTTTCTAATAAATATTACTATTTTGATTACAATTAAAACAATATTCACATTCATAATCATCATACGGCTATCAGGTACTGGTTTCCCTCACATTTCTGCATACGGCCCACCACTCCCTTGCTTACATTCAGTCACACATCCTAATATATTTCTCCTATCATGTATGTCTCTCCAAATCTTCCAATCGCCTAAAGTTAAACTCTATTTCTGTCTATTTCTTCCTCCATCCTTTCTGATATGCTGTACAGTAATTTTCAACTCTTCACCTTCTTTAGCTTCCCTCAACCCCATTCCCGAATACTATGCAATACTGTCCACCTTATCGGCTACAATCTACTCCTCCATCTCTACTGCTATCATTGTCATCTTTCATCAGTATTATCCCTAATTTTTGTTTATCTTAAAGCCTTTTATCTCTGACTAGTATTCACTAATTTTTCTCCTTTCTCATCTACATTACCGTATTAAAAGAATATATAAATAAATAAAATGTTAATGAACAGAATGCAATACAGAAAAATAAAATAAGAAAATACAAGAAAAGTAAAACGGTAGGGAAGACATCAAATAATAAGCAAGTACTTAATGAATAACTCATTGAGTATGTAAATAAGGAACTGAATAATAGAAGAAATAATAATATAAGTAAAGAAATGAACAAGTATCAAAGTAAATGAATAATTAAGTAAATAAATGAAGTAGTTAACGAGAAGGCTCCGCCTTGTGGAGAGAATGAACAAAGAAATATCAAACGTATATGGACCTTCTTCTTGTACTGATGAGGTTTAGGTCTATTACCCTATCCCATCTTCTATAGATAGACATTCTCCCCAGCGAGATATTAAGGGGAATTGGACGTTATCGCATGCAAAGTAATGGTAAAAATAGCCTATCTTCAAGCAGTCAGAATTGTAATACTATTTATCACAGCTCTTTCATTTTTTTAGTGATATACAGTATGTATACACATTAAGCTTTAAAATGAAAGAAGAATGGTTAATCTAGTGTAAATCTTACCCTTAAATTAATTTTTGAATTTAATCTTTTTTTATATATAAATTCACTACATACCTGTGATTAGTTACATTCTATTCACTTATCATAGCACACATTGAATTAAAATTTTGGCCACTTACTGCTAATAGATACTAAAACATACCCTACTAAAATTATTAAAATATCTGTAATATTATGGGCATAGGGCTTATACTAATCTTCAATTCCTTTCTAATTTATTGACGGTGATGATTGCTATAAGCCCTATGCCCATAATATTATAGATACATGAATAATTTTAGTAGGGTATGTTTTAGTATCTATTAGCAGTAAGTGGTCAAATTTTCAATTCAATATGTGCTATAATAAGTGAATAGAGTGTACCTAATCACAGACATGTAGTGGATTTATAAAACAAATTGTGCTTAATTAAAAAAATTAATTTAAGGATAAAGATTTACTCTAGAGTAACCATTCTTTTTCATTTCAAAGCTTAATGTGTATCACTAAAAAAAATGAAAGAGCTTTGATAAATAGTATTATATTTATGACTGCTTGAAGAGAGGCTATTTTTACAATTATTTTGCATGCGATAGTGACCAACTCCCCTTAATCGTCCAGGTTCTCTATATCCTTTGGATTAAATATACTTTTTTATCTGCTTGGGAAATTATCGTCTTGCTTTCTCCAAATGTGGTGAAACAAGTTTCTTCTGTATTCGTCTATTTTATCAGTCAAATTATATAACAGGGCATTCGAAAAGTAATGGCAACATAGTTACTGTTTCACACTAAATTTATTTAAGTTACTTTTGACATTACATACTTCAAATATAGTTTCCTGCAACGTAGATGGGAGGATAATATTAAAATGGATTTGAGGGAGGTGGGATATGATGATAGAGACTGGATTAATCTTGCACAGGATAGGGACCGATGGCGGGCTTATGTGAGGGCGGCAATGAACCTTCGGGTTCCTTAAAAGCCATTTGTAAATAAGTAAGTAAGTAATAGTCTCCTGCCATGTCAACAATACTTTGTCGAATCCTTAGGAGATGACGGACTCCATCTGCAGCATCATTTCTGGACTTTATCACTCAATCTAAGGCTCTTCGGATGTCAACTCTTGATTGAAAGCGAATGCCTCGCTTCCACTCAACTTGCAATAGTTCAGTATGGTAGGACTTCTCTCCACAGGCTTCTTGTAATGCCCTAAAGCACTGAGTTGCATGGTTTTCTCTTGAACCTTGAATTTTTATGAAACACCTTTGCTCGTACCTTTAGGGTTGTATTGTTTACTACAAATCAGAAACAGCCACTGTATTTAGAAAATATGGCTTCTTCGAGACTTACAATAATGCACATTTATGAAACAATCACTGCTCTATTGCGTAGTACAATATTCCAATGGTCACCACTAGGAGCAATGATTTACAGCATTGTTGCCATTACTTATCGAATGCTCAAGTATATGTAGCTGATTTCTTATTATTGTTTCTAACCAGATTTCTGAGGGTACATCCTGCTACTGATCCTACAAATCTCACTTCAGCGCTTTCAGTTCTTCCTCTGTTTCTTTTCACTACCATATGTTAAAACTGGCATTGCCATTACCTTATAAAACTTTGTGTACCAATCCTTGTTTTGTTCTTTAATAACCTTGTTAAAGTTCCACACAAACTTTGAAACTAGTTATTTGTATATCTATATCTGTGCCCTGTATGTAGGAAATGTTACAACCCAAATAACTAAAGTTTACAGTTCTATTATTCTCTTATTGATTATTATCTTAGCTCTACAATGGTATTTCATACTATAGTCGCGACGCTGTTATTCCCGGCGTTACTCCTCTTTGCTTACGTCTTAGGAAGTGAAGGCTCTATAAAGTCTAGGTAGGTAGTATCGTTCGCCATTTTTGTTCTTTCGTTGCCGAGCTACCAGACGAGGGATCTATTTGCCACACCGTTAAACATTATCATGTCGTAGCTCCTATGATAATAAATCAAACGCAATGTAATTGAGCAAACAATTGGGCGGCAAATAACGTCCTCGTGTGCTTTCTGCGAACCCAACGAAAGAGCCAAAATGGCGGGCGATTATATTAAGTATGTATCGAGCCTTAGGAAATGCATAACGTCATCATCAGCGAATCTCAAGACGCACACGTTTAAATGAAGCCGACCTGCAACGCGATTGGCTGCCGGAAATAAAAGCGACGAGACTTTTTATAAAAGCCATTATTTTATATTTTGTTTCAGAAATGTTTAAATTGTAGTTTGCAATGCCTTCAGGCTATTCATTAGCAGCTATTTGTAAATTCTGCTGAAACAACTTGATCAATAGCAAATAAAATATAATTAAAATTTCTGTCGTTGACTTTAAAATGTGTGTTTAATTTTAGTTGCCATTTTTTGACACTATTATACAAAGGTTAAAAGTGCAGACAACCTGAGACAGACTCGAAGTTTTATTTCAGGTCTCAAACATCCGTATAATCACAATCATGCTCACAATAGCTTCCACAAACAGCGTGAATGTTCCACGCAATTATAGGGATTCCATGAATCCGCTGTCGCTTTTTAACGTTGCTCTAGGGACCAGCCGGTCACTTTACTAGCAAGTTGAGTCCTCCAATATTGTAGCCTAAATCTCTGATGTTTATTAGAATCCTCACAGGAGAGATAATCAAGCCCAATTCTGAAATTAAGTAGAATAACGTACTATATTAAAACCGCAAGAAAGAGTTCCTGCCTTGTGTTACTAATTGATTCAAATCCAGATAAAGCTAGTGCTAATATAGTTGAATTCAAGAAGGATTTAGGTAGTTTCGCAGGCTACATAATTTTGTCACATATCCATTATAACTCCTATCTTGGAAGCGGGAACATCGTGTATTTATTCAAGGATTTTGCCTCTCCACTGCATTGCGACCTTAAAACTTTCTATCCTGATAACGCACGAAACAAGCGAACAAAAGTTCACCTCCCTGCTACCTTTTTCCGATTTATGATATATATATATGTATATATATAGGCCTATATACAGAGAGTCGACCTGGTTGGCGAGTTGGTATAGCGCTGGCCTTCTATGCCCAAGGTTGTGGGTTCGATCCCGGGCCAGGTCGATGGCATTTAAGTGTGTTTAAATGCAACAGGCTCATGTCGGTAGATTTACTGGCATGTAAAAGAACTCCTGCGGGACAAAATTCTGGCACATCCGGCGACGCTGGTATAACCTCTGCAGTTGCGAGCGTCGTTAAATAAAACATAACATTTATCGTTTATATACAGATTCAACCGTAAGTAATGTCATTAATTTTAAGGGGTTATTCTTTGTGATATTTCAAACAAAAAACCTTAATAATTTTTCTCGATTTTGCTTCCTTCTTGAGAAAAAAATTAATTTGTGCGAGATCGTGCGTATTTGCTTGTTTTCCGCACAGAACCAATACGCGGTAAGTGTGAAATACCACATTCAGTATTCCCAACGTAACACACATAACAATTTCCCTCTTCTTACCGCTTAAGAGCGACATTCATTTTACTGCTTTAGGATTTTAACATATTAGTTTTACAGACGTTTAACATAGTAATAATTATAAATTGGAAACTTACCACTGCAATTTCACCTAAATTGCAATGTTAATTGATTGTTTTAAATATTTGCAAAAATTAAGTAAAGTCTACTACTCCACGAAACTTATTGCATTCCTGATACAAGTAACATTAAGGAAGCCCTAAAAAAATCAACAAGATTCCAGATGCCGATGTTATTACTGCAATATGTTATATAAACAATATTGTTAAAATATTAAAATGAAAAATAAATCATTACATTGTTTACCGTTTGTTTTAAGTTCGCATTTATACACTGGGGGAAAAAAAGACAGACGTATATCATGGCCTGCTGGAGTATATTAAACACAGAAAACATTTTAAAGCAACAATGTTGAAGATAGATATTTTTGTTTTGCAAATTTGCCGTCATTAAACAGAAACCAAGATGGAGATTTCATTGCAACTAATTAGAAATTCGTCTTTCAGGTATGCAATAAACGATCTTCGCACAAAATAATGTACGATACACGAGCGGTATGTTTGTTTCATGTTCTGAAATTCAAAAAGCTCAACTACGTTTCGCTTTTCAAACTTTTCCTCGAACATGAAAACTTTAACATACCGCTCTTGTAATGCATATTACTAGTGTATTTTGTGAAAGCTATTTATTTAATTCTCAATGTGCTCAGTCAATTTAAGAGAGCAGTGTAAAATGATAATAAATGATTGAAATAATATTAGTTTTGTCTTTTAATGTGCAGATGGTCCGAACAAATGTAAGTTTTCGTTCCACAGGGAGGCAGATATGCGTGTCGTAGCCTAAGTACGTACCCTGGGTGGGACTATTTCTAATTACCTGAAGAAAATGCTTACAGTGCGAAAAATGGTGTTTTTAAAATAATTAAGTTAATTTTTGACTATAGAGTTTTAAATGTTTTAAAATCTTGTTATTATAACGTGAACTAAACATCATTATTAAAGATTTAGGATCAAAAGTGCAGAAGAATATCTGTGCATATGCAAAGAGAATCAGACTGTTGAACATTTGATTTTTCACTGTCCAGTGTTCGAAAGGAAAAGACACTTTTTAAGATATCATATCTCGGACTGCAATTTAAATTACTCTACACCCCTTTACCATTTTCTTAGAAAAAGATGTTGTTACAAACAATTCACAGAGTTTATACACCACATCCACGCAAGACTGTAGCTATTAATTGTATATAAATTAATGATGTTATAAAATCCTAATGCACTATGTAAAACAAGGTGTCTATCTTTGGGACATAATAATAGTAATAACAATAATAACTATGTTTGTATTATAGATTTTACTATTGTTCAGTATTTGATGACAGGTATATAGTTTGTAACCATAAGTAATTTTGTTTTTATTTTTTTACTATCGCAAACCAACTATATAATAGGTGTTTTATTTGTAACTACGCCAATTCTGTGCATTATCTAATTAATATTGCTTAAAATTATGTATAAAATCACAAATTAATGTAATAATCTTGCAATTTCTCTACACCTTCTATTATAATTTCTAATTTTATTTCATTTTGTTTTAACTGAAAGTAATTATTGCATAACATATTTAGTATTGTTTACTGTCTATTAATTAGTGTATTTATATTGTAACTATGATTCACACCTACTATTAATTCTTTAAAATTGTGTATTATCACTACATAATGTATTTCACATGTAACAAACTACAACCCTAATATACCAAAGGTAAAATAGGGTTTCAATATTTGGATAACAATAATAATAAACATCATTATTCTCTTAGTTCTTTGTAATATTCAATTAAAATGGAAGTGCAGAAATATTTCTTTATCTTTTAAATTTCTTTTGAAATAAGCGAATCTTATTTACTGTGCTCTCTGAATAGTTCATTAAAATTAGGTTGTAGAATTTATTTCCAATTTTTTGTTTAACGTGAAATGAGCAGTGTTCATTCTCCATTCTCTAACACAGTGTAACACAAACATTAAACTGTATGTTATCTGTATTTCTCTTACGAGTTTAAAAACCTTGTACGTCGCAATGACCTTCAACTTCCCTGTCCATAACAAGCCAGATGAAGGGGTTGTTCAGACCAACAGAGACTTATGTGCACTCCCTACTAGAGACGGGCAAACTGTCGATCAGGCTTGCCCATGACTGTTTACGTCCGTGAGCGGGCTTACGCTTCGCATCGTTCGCCCGCCTGCAACCTTCCCTGTCAAGCAGGAAGGCAGTGTCGTTGCACGTGACTCCCAAACAGTCCTAAGAGTGGCCCGAAAGGACTGTTGGGTTCCGCCGACCTGCGCCAGACTGCTGCTTTCAGATGCATGATAAATATGAATCAAGTCATTCAAACCTGACAAGAAGCCTACAGATATAGACAAACTACTGAAAACTTAATTTGTTGTCTTCTGAAACGTACCGTTAATAAAGACAAAGAAAACTATTTCTCGTCAACATAATATCCATTAAATGCCAACAGTTATTATAAATTACTTGTACATTCCTTTTCATCGTAGTAATATAAATTTAATGCAAACCATTCAAACATTCAGCTTCATAAATAAAAAGAAATCTGTCCCTCAGAAGTTAAATATCAATCAATATTCTGAAGAACGAAAAACTCTTATGCATTTTACAGGTTATTCATGATGTTTTTAATTGTTGATAAGGAAAAAGTTGAAATGAAATATTTTTCTATAATGCCTTGCCTTGCCTTGCCCTTCCCTTCCCTTCTCAGCTAGTCACAAGTTACAAAATGTTACTATTTTGTTGAGTCAGATGCACTTTGCAAGAATATGAAATGTATAATATTGTCTTATTATTTTATGAATTCTCTAGCGCAATAAATCGTAAAACTGTGTTTCTTTAATCAAGAAATATCTCCATGTTGGACCATAAGATAAAGATTTTTTGAAGTGACTAAATAGCCAACGAACTTAGGTTTGAAACTAGTACTGTTTCATCTTAACCAGCGCAGACTGGCTTCCGTGAATGCAAGTCACTCTACCTTATAATACGAGCAAACAGGCAGGCTTTCTTGGGTCCCGCCCGGACTGAACCTATAAAACCCGGGCTCAATGGGTTCAGGCTAAAAGTTAACTTGCTTTGTAGCGTCACCGGAACCCAAGCCTGACGGCAAGCAGGTATGGGCGTGAGTCTTGTCTGGTTTGCCAGTCTCTACTCCCTACTGATTACACATCGGCGCACGATCTCGTAATTCATGTATTTTAAAATTCACATTTTTCTGGAAAATTATTCAGAACTCAGCAAAATGATATTTTATTTGTTGTTGCTTTTTACTAAAGGAATCATCCACCAGAATTAATGACGTTTCTTACGGTTCTCCCTATATATACATATCTTTGGAGAGAGAAAGAGAGAGCTCAAGTGGGGTACATTAAAATAGTTGAGTCTACTTGCGTCAATAGTGTTTCATATACAGATAAAATTTCTCGCTTATCTCATAGCAGATCTTAAATTACAGAGCCCCAAGGCTTGTGTTATTCTGGAAGCTAATTAACTTATGATGAAGGATGAGTGGAACAGAGAAAAATTCTCGCCGGCACCGGGATTTGAACCTGGGTTTTCAGCTCTACGTGCTGACGCTTTATCCACTAGCCCAGAGGGAGCCCAAGAGGTGGAACTTAATGTGAGAGGATTCAATCCGACATCGGGATGGGAATCCGGTGTGGCTTAGTGGATAGAGCGTCAGCAAGTTGAGCTGTAAACCCGGGTTCAAATCCCGATACCGGAGAGAATTTTTCTCTGTTCCCCCCATCTTTCTTCATATGATGACGCAGAATTTCTGCACGGAAATATCATATGTACTTCGGTACATTGTAATAATATCTAATTAACTTAGTTTTCTATACGCAGATAAATCACATATTTTATCTTTTCATACGTCTTTGACGCAATCCATCATGGACAAGGGGATGTATAAGTTTGTGATTATAGTTTTGTGTTTGTGTAAATAATGAGTAATAAATAATAATTTGTAGAAACAAAAGCCGCCCTAAATAAGGGTTCGATAGATCGGCCTACTAATCAATTCATAAAGAATAATAAGTAAACAAAACAATTTTGTGACACTTGGAAAGAAAAAGAAAAAACATTAAGATAAGAAAGCGTAGGAAATCATTTACAATAAAAATTTTGTTGGGTACAAATGATTACTAATTATAGCTAAGGATGATTTTAACACGTGAGATCCTATGGCATCAATCGTTGCATCAGATATTTTATATTGTTTAAGTTGATTTAAAGTTTCTCGTGGGATCGTGCCACGGGCACCGAACATGAGCCCAAAAACTGTCCAAT
The DNA here is from genome assembly GCA_025594305.2 of Periplaneta americana. Classification (NCBI taxonomy): domain Eukaryota; kingdom Metazoa; phylum Arthropoda; class Insecta; order Blattodea; family Blattidae; genus Periplaneta; species Periplaneta americana. The sequence goes on from JAJSOF020000029.1 coordinate 9,234,771, forward strand.
GTGTGATGTGGTATTGTGCTCCTAGATGCTGACAACAAGGCTCATATATGACTTGTTTTTCACATCACACCTCTTGTGGCTGTTGCTCATGCATCTCGAAACGGATTGTGGGATCAAGAATGACACCCTTATCCTTCTGCCGATCAATTATGATGATATCAGCCCGTCTAGTAGAGCCATCAGAAGAGACGCAACCAACCTCCTTATAAACCTCATAGGAAGCATTCTGACGGATTCAAGCTGCGATGAGAGAAGGAACTGTATTATGTCTGTTGATTCGGAGCAATTCTCCATGATGGCAGAAACCCAAGACGTGAGGAAGCGTTTCTTGCTCGTCGCATCTTCTGCAACGGGTTGAGTCAAGAGTTCTACCAGGGAGAGTACGTACAGGTGTTGTATTACAGTTCATCTTAATGGCTTGCGTCCACTGACTGCTCGAAAGTCCCTTTTTGGTTGAGATCCACGAATTACCTTTCTTCCAGTGAGAATAGAAAACAACTCCCAAACTTTACTTTTCAATTTGCTCCATTGATGAAAAGAATCTTCACGCAATGCTTTTCTTAATTTTTGAGAAGAAATACGTTCAGAGCAAATAAATGTGAAGACAGAAATAAATCAATATGTAAATAAATAATGAATGAATAACGGTAATGAGAGAAAGAAAGAAAGAATAACAAACAAAGAGAGAAAGTAAAGGAAGAAAAAAGTGAGTAAATAAATAAATGAAAAAAAAGAATAAATAAACAAACAAATAAGGTTTATTGCTGGAAGAATAGCTAGGAAGTGCAAAATATAAAAGGAACAAAATTTTAACATACTGAAATGGAGCGACCTTATATTCAAGAGATAAATCAATAAATAATATATTCACGTAGATATATTTCAATAAAACAGCTTAAAATTAATATTCAATAATAACAAGGTTCTTATATTTTTAAATTTAAAACTGTTTCAGTTAAATATATTATGATAATTCTTAATTTAATTTGTTATACATTCCTGGAACAACATAGCCGCTATTAATTCAGGTAGTTCTTTGGTTCAAAGAAATGTATTGGTTTTGTGTTTTGTGTTTCTGAGTTCTAAAAATTGTGTAATTTTATGTATACATTTTAATAATACATTGAAATGAAGATGATGTAACCTATTTTCCAGACTTTAAGTTAATCAAGCAATTTTTTGGTAGAATAATCAATGTTTTTTTTTTTTTTTAGATATATATTAATTAAATTCTTTTATGCTCGACCATGCCGAAAAATAGTAATTATACACCTGGCAGTAGTCCTTTAATGCACCTCATTAAAGTACACCTATTCATTAAAGTTCAGGTGTTCAGCCAATGACAAGTCACCTTTGTACCGTTATGAAACCGCAAGTATCGATTATTCTCGGATATGCAATCGAAAGACAATTAGCGAAATGTCACGGAGGCTGGAAATCCAATACTGTCGCAGAAGGTTATGTTCTGTTACTATAATAATTAGCGTTAATTGTAAATAATATTCAAATAAATTCAATTTGTCATCTCGTTTTTCAATTCTAAATCAATTTCCAGGTTATATCAGACTAATGTTCATCTTATTCTCTATCAAGGTCAATGACATTCGGCCTCGGAAAAAATCAATACTTTCGCGTCTGCGCACATCTCACAATTCAGGTCAGTTCTCACATAACCATAACATGACCTAATTTTGAATAATTTCAAGTTAGAAATATGGTCGAGCATAAAAAGTCGTATGAAACTTGCCTATAATGGTAATTAAGACGCTCGTATGAAAATTATGAAACGAGCGCAAGCGAGTTTCATAAACAAACATACTTGCGTCTTAATTACTACCATTATAGACTCGTTGCATAATGTACTATTTTGTAATAAGTTGAGTCGAATAAGAATAGTTTAAAAAATATTACACCATCATAATATTCCGTTTTGGGTTACATAGGCCTACTGAAATAAGGCAAAGTAAACTGTACGTTCTACGTCTATTGGTAACTAACTACGCAGTACAACAAAATAATATACATTACTTTTTGTATCTTTTACAACTAGAATTGATATATTTGCCCCATTTCAGGTGTTTATCAATTATGACTCCTAAATATGTTGTTGTTGTTTTCTAATGCCAGGCGTTTGACAATAAAGTCATTTGACCTCTTGCACTCCAATATTTTTCAAAGATATCATGGTCAGTCACTGAAGCACAGATTTTGTGGTGTTCCGAATCCATTTCTTGGTTTGAGTTGCACTATGGGCAGTTAGGGGACTGATATATTCCAATTCTATGCAGGTGTTTGGCCAAACAATCATGGCCTGTTGCCAATCTAAATGCAGGTACAGACGATTTTCGTGGTAAATCGGGAATTAACTCTGGATTTTGATGCAGAGAGTTCCATTTTTTCCCTTGAGATTGTGTTATCAAATTTTTTTTGCTGAAGTCTAAGTATGTAGATTTAATAAATCTCTTCACAGAGTAATACGTAGATTTAGTAACAGGTCTGTAAGTAGCAGTGCTGCCCTTCTTTGCTAAAGCATCCGCATTCTCGTTTCCCAGGATTCCACAATGGGATGGTATCCACTGGAATAGAATTCTTTTATTGAGTGATATTAATTGAGAGAGCATTTTAGTTATTTCTGCTGTTTGAGATGAAGGTGTGTGTTTAGAGACTATTGATAGAATAGCTGCTTTGGAGTCTGACAATATAACTGCATTCTTAAATTTATTGATGTGGCATAGAAGATTGTACCTATTTTTAAAAAAGGGGGACAAAACCAACTGTGGTAACTTTCGAGGAATATCACTTTTGTTGACATCGTACAAAATTTTGTCCAATATCCTTTTGAGAAGATTAACTCCGTATGTAGATGAAATTATTGGGGATCATCAGTGCGGTTTTCGGCGTAATAGATCGACTATTGATCAGATTTTTTGTATTCGACAGATAATGGAGAAAAAATGGGAGTATAAGGGTAGAGTACATCAGTTATTCATAGACTTCAAAAAGGCATATGACTCGGTTAAAAGGTAAGTATTATATGATATTCTTATTGAATTTGGTATTCCCAAAAAACTAGTTCGATTAATTAAAATGTGTCTCAGTGAAACATACAGCAGAGTCCGTGTAGGTCAGTTTCTATCTGATGCTTTTCCAATTGACTGCGGGCTAAAGCAGGGAGATGCACTATCACCTTTACTTTTTAACTTCGCTTTAGAATATGCCATTAGGAAAGTTCAGGATAACAGGCAGGGTTTGGAATTGAAAGGGTTACATCAGCTGCTTGTCTATGCGGATGACGTGAATGTGTTAGGAGAAAAGACACAAACGATTAGGGAAAACACGGAAATTTTACTTGAAGCAAGTAAAGAGATAGGTTTGGAAGTAAATCCCGAAAAACAAACTATATGATTATGTCTCGTGACCAGAATATTGTACGAAATGGAAATATAAAAGTTGGAGATTTATCCTTGGAAGAGGTGGAAAAATTCAAATATCTTGGAGCAACAGTAACAAATGTAAATGACACTCGGGGGGAAATTAAACGCAGAATAAATATGGGAAATGCGTGTTATTACTCGGTTGAGAAGCTCTTATCATCCAGTCTGCTCTCCAAAAATCTGAAAGTTATAATTTATAAAACAATTATATTACCGGTTGTTCTGTATGGTTGTGAAACTTGGACTCTCACTCTGAGAGAGGAACATAGGTTAAGGGTGTTTGAGAATAAGGTGCTTAGGAAAATATTTGGGGCTAAGGGGAATGAAGTTACAGGAGAATGGAGAAAGTTACACAACGCAGAACTGCACGCATTGTATTCTTCACCTGACATAATTAGGAACATTAAATCCAGACGTTTAAGATGGGCAGGGCATGTAGCACGTATGGGCGAATCTAGAAATGCACATAGAGTGTTAGTTGGGAGACCGGAGGGAAAAAGACCTTTAGAGAGGCCAAGACGTAGATGGGAGGATAATGTTAAAATGAATTTGAGGGAGGTGGAGTATGATGATAGAGACTGGATTAATCTTGCACAGGATAGGGACCGATGGTGGGCTTATGTGAGGGCAGCAATGAACCTTCGGGTTCCTTAAAAGCCATTTGTAAGTAAGTAAGGCATAGAAGATTCCTGAGACTTTCACTTATTGCAATGATTTCACAATCATTTCCTAAATATTTAACTTGTGTATAGTTGAATAATTACAGCTAATTGAGGAACAACTCGAATTATGTAATTTAATGTTCAGATGCATACAAACAATTGTGACACATGTCAAGGAGTGCCTGATAACAGATGTAGGCCTACATATTATCCAGAACTGTCGGAGGTACATAAATGTACTAGTATTTGAGTTGCAATTTAGATGCCATGATCGACGGCTGCTGCAAGTTATCAGGATGAAAAGTGTGACAAGTAGCGAGGAGAGAAAGAGATGATGATGTCGATGAAAGTATAGATGAAATAAAATGTGTTCTGTGTGGAAATGGAATTTTTGAAGTTTCTTTCAAGACATTTTATGTACAAATTGTTATTAATGTGGAATACAGACACTCTGGCGCGAGAGACAAAGAGGTAGAGTGGAGCGTGACGAGGAACACGTTGGATTCTGTGGTTACTCGCTGTGTGCGTTAACACGAACGTAATCTTCAGCATTGTGTGTGTGTGAGCGAGTGAGTAGATAGTGGAGGAAGAGGCTGGCAGGTGCCGTATTGCGAACAGTCGACATAAAGACAAAGATGGAAATATCCGTGTGTTCCTGACAGCAGCTCCCGCTTGTCTCGCAAGTTGTCTCTTCCTGCCCCAACCAGAGCATCCACTTCATTTCTAGACTCTCTCTGGCGATAGAAATGTCGGTATACAGTTGAAGGCACGCATGCGTCTTTGCTAAGTTGTATAGTCCTATACAAAAAGTATTTTTATATTTTTGTAGACATTGGAATCTTACTCAGGTCACTACTTCTAACACATGCACCTCCAGGAAGAGGAAATTAAATTTGTACTGGAAATACAGCTATTTTCTGATATCACTACATTTTATCTGTTGTTCTTGTAAATGACAGTTATTTCATAATGTAAGTTGTTGGTCTGCAAAGCTAGTTTTAATATTGTACAGGGACATCATTTTACTTTTACTAACATTTTTAATATTAACCTGGTTATACTGTGCCTTTGAATGAACGACTGACAACCGGAAACACGTTTGCTACCCCACCCCTTCCACGACTGGAGTTCGATGATACTGGCGTAAAATACAAACAAATCACTTTATTAGGTATAGGAGGGAAGAAAAGTAATTCATCCATTTACATAATCAAGGAAATATCGCAATTTTGAGTTCGATAATTTTCATTAGGCTTTTGTTTAATCAAAATACAGTACAGTATTAACAATGAGTGTTTTTACTCACGAACTGAGCTAGCCATTCTGACGTATTTATTACGCAGTGTATATTATACTGTCTACAGCACATTAGCGTACAATATAGAGAAAGAAGTTTAATTGAACAATAATCATAATATGGATATTTAAACACATTTTTTTTTAAATGGTGGCCTTTCATTTCGATACAGGCTTCGGTTCTACTGTGCATATTATCGCACTATAGAATATTGTACCTAATTCCAGTTACCAGTTTCGTCCTTCTTATTAGTAACTCTTATTGAAATAATTCTGTACCTACTCTATGAAAAAGTAGCTTACGTACTGTAAATTCAATCTTCACTTCTGCCCGATCCGAAAAGATAAAATTACTCAGACATACTATCTACTGTCCGTCCAAGTGGTTTTTTCGCAGGGTCGTAGAAAGGGAGGAAATCACGTGACAGTTAATTACTTAACGAGGCCCTTTTACTTAAGTTATTTTAAACAGTTGTATAATATTATGTAGACGTCCAATTAATGTTTTCAGAAAAGAGCTAAGACAGCCCAGTCAATAGTCTTTACAGAGAGGCGAGCAGAAGCAGGTGGGGGAAATCGGGATGCGACGTAGGCAAACGGACGACAGTACCTGTGCGAAAATATGATTCAATATTGAAAGCTCTTTCGTCACTGGAAAACGCGAACATATTTCTGAAACGTACTATACTCACTAACTCAGAACTGCTTACTATAACTGTAAGGCGACTTTGACTGCATACGCGGTCTTGGTTCTGTGTGGACGGTTGTAAGTTTACTAGTAGAGGGGTGGGAGTGAAATACATTAAAAAATTCAGGTACAATAAAAATTGAAGTAAAAATAAAATGATGTCCCTGTACTTAAGAGTACACTGTATCATCTTAGAAGAAAAAATGACTCGCTGTCATGCGTTAAGTAGGGCTGTCAGATTCTCTCATCAGGAATCCAGGACAGATGACAATACGGCATTCCTACCTTGACGTGATTGCATATTTGAATTAATTCAGTTCGCAATACAACTAATTTTATTTGTTTTATATTTTTCAACTGAATATGTAGAGCCTAAAATTTTAATTTTGTTACTTTTTGCTAGATTATGAAATTTCCTTTGAAATGCTGATAAGATACGGAAAAATAATGTCTTAATAATAATAATAATAATAATAATAATTATTATTATTATTTATTTAACCTGACAGCGTTAAGGCCATAGGGCCTTTCTAACACTCAACCAGGAGTAAAACTGCGTTACATTTCTTCTACCTATTGCGTTATAGTTCAAAAACACTACAAATTTACAAAGTACACTACAATTTTACACACAAAACTGAATAAGATAATAATAATATAATGTAAACAACAAGTAAGTAGAAATCAGACATAATATATAACATACAGAAAGAAAAGAAAAAGCATAATAAAATGTGAACAGCAGGTCAAAATAAATGAGACATGTAATGTAATAACTGCCTCCCATTGGAGGTAGCCCAGAAGGACTCGGTATACTCTCCTACATGAATTTTGTTTTAATATTAAATGTTTACATAAATTTTGTAGAAAGAAAATTAAAATAAACATATATGAATAGAAAGTGAATAAAAGAAAATTAAACAGAGTGAATATGATGACTCAGAATTTGGCAAGAGCGTTTCAAAACTGAAGTTATGATGTCAGCAGTAAGTGTCTGTGTTTAGTTCAAAGTCTTCCTGAAGCTTTCAAAGAACTTGGGAATCACACCACGAGCTCCAATAAGAAGACATAAAAATAACCTCAATGTCTTGATGAGCAGGTCCAAAATTGAGGCATACAAGCTGGTATTTTGCTTTGAAGTAATCAATAAGACAATTATTGATAATAATAATAATAATAATGATAATAATAATAACAATAATGATAAATAATAATAATAATAATAATAATAATAATAGTAATAAAATAATGCAATAAAAAGCATACGGTGAATGCAATATTTTTAAGTACACACAGTAAGGAAAATTATGATTATATATAGCTCAAGTTATCACATTAGAGATATACCATTATCGGAAAATATGAAAACAAAAATATAAAATACGTTAAATATCACTAGAACATAAAAAAATGTGAATACATTGAAACATGCAATACAACACTTATCATAATAGTAAGTTAGTTTGGCAACTCGTCATAAGATAATTTTCTAACTTGGATTTGAAAGATTTCAATGTTCCGCAGCCTGTCTATACAAAAAATGCATGATACAGTGTTTAAATTCTATCAATAATAAAGCAACTTCGTAAGAGAGGCCTAGTCTCGAGACAACAATGCAGTCGATAGTCGAAAATATTCACACACCAATATGATGTCAGTGAGTTGTTTGATATTGTAATAATTTTGAAGTAATTGTAACAATTTCTCAATACAAACAATTTGATTAATTGAGAAAGTAGTACCACAGTTTTCATTGTACTAATTTGGATGGATGTAAAACGAAGTACAAGAAAGCTAAATATACAACGATCAAAGGTTGTCACGTTATTGTTAACGAACATTGCAGTCTGCCTCCGAAGAAAAATAACAGACAAAAGCGAAATGAGAGCTGATCCTACGTCATAAAGTTCCATGATGTTCCTGTCTAGTATAAACTTCAAAACACCCTAAAAACAATGGAAGGGCTAAGAGTGACTACAAGAAGGACATGAAAAACTCTTTACGTCATGCGACACGAAATGGAAAGAGTACCCAGAAAGAATGGATAAGACACTAACAACTAAAATTACATTAAATTGTGAAAACTAAGAAGTACAAGTCCCAGAGCTGTTAACCATTGTAGGCTATACGAGAAAGGAGTGCTATGAAATGAAAGGGTTCTAAGAATTAGAGAAAATTAAATTCCTGACTGTTGAATTACATCGGAGTGAGTGGAGTAAGACGTCTTCAACTACATTCTCTTCAATTGTATTAACTTATTTCCTAGAACTAGCAGCCATCTAAAGTATCTGTTTCTACCTGAACAAGCTTCGAAATATTTACTGACTGGTTATAACGTAGAAATTCAAGGTACGAAATAAAGATTTCCGAACAGGTGTTCAGCGGAATCGATCTACACACTAAGTGAAAGTACAATATTATTATTCTTCTTCTTTCTAATCCAAGACTCCGGTCCACCACCCGTTACCAGGCCTACAAAACTATTTATTATCCATGTTGGTGGCTGTATCGTCTTCCAGATAGTCTCAAATGTCTTGCTCCACTAGTATTAAAAATAATGCTAGCTCAGGAAATCTACAAGGTTGCATTCTCTTCACGTGATCTTTCCACTATTTCTGGTATTTATCTATTTCAGCCTGTGTGTTTTCTGTGGCACGCTAAGTATACCTCTTCACAGAACACCTTGTTATTCATCATCTTTTACAATATCCACCTCGCGTCAATGGAATTCCTTGTCACAAAGTATTAGGGGCTGCAAGACAACAAACACCTTTAAGAACAGTTTAAAAGATAATCTTATTAGCATTTCACTCCAATCATACTGATTTAAAATATCACTGACTACATTGTTACTTTTTTCTTTAGACATCATCCTGATAGTGCTGTATTTTAATTGTCTCATAATAATCTCTTTCTATTATCTAATATTATTTGAAATATATTAACATTCTATGTATTTTAGTTTAATTCTGCTACACAGTTTAGTTCAGTGTTTAATTAATAGTTCATAGTATTTTGTTGTTTAATTCGTAAATAACTCTTATATATACATGTAACTCTCATCTAAATCAAATTGTTGAATTCTTTGTAAGTTCATGCATATGTATATACACTTTTTGCTGGTTGAGTGGAAGAGAAGGCCTTACGGCTTTAACTCTGCCAGCTAAAATAAATCATTATTATTTATTTATTTATATCATTTGAATCCTCTCAGCTGCGTTCAAATATTCTTTTCCTCCAACTAATTATAGCATTAAATTCAATTATCATTGTTCTCTTTCTAAACGTTGTCGTTTGCCTCGACACTTAAGGTCCACGCTTCACTTCATACATATCTTAACACTCATTTCAAAACTATTCAACATTCATCTGTTCAGTACTCATCTCACACCCCATCATCCCAGGTATTTGAAGCCATATTTATTCAATTACAAGTGATGCAAGATTATATTAAGTAAATGGTCTCATGTAAATAACGCCTTACCTTAAACTTCGAGATCGCGGTCGTTTTAAAACGGTTCACAGTTGGGTAGGCGATTAAGAAATAGTTTTTTTAGTGGTTATTTAACGACGTGTAAATTCAACTTTCACATTATGATAACACATAAGACAGCCATCATAAATGTTAGAAGCAAACTGTAGCATAATATTGTAATTACAAACGTAAATTATTCAATACAATGCATGTAATATTACTATGTACTGGAGCATACAGTTGATGTTCTAAATAAAAAAGACAGAGGTAGGTAGACAGACAGAGACAGACAGATAGACAGATAGGTAGATAGGTAAGTGGTAGATAGATAGATAGATAGATAGATAGATAGATAGATAGATAGATAGATAGATAGATAGATAGATAGATAGATAGATAGATAGATAGATAGATAGATAGATAGATAGATAGATAGATAGATAGATAGATAGATAGATAGATAGATAGATAGATAGATAGATAGATAGATGGATAGATAGATAGATGGATAGATGGGATAGTTAGATAGGTAGATAGACAGACAGACAGACAGACAGACAGACAGACAGACAGACAGACAGACAGATAGATAGATAGATAGATAGATAGATAGATAGATAGATAGATAGATAGATAGATAGATAGATAGATAGATAGATAGATAGATAGATAGATAGATAGATAGATAGATAGATAGATAGATAGATAGACGCATTAATAGGGTGGATAGGTGTGTATGTTGGTAGGTAGACAAACACACAGGAAAGCGACTTATGATTAATATTTATTTTATTCTGACACTATCACTGCTCCAGTATCACCGTTGTGTAACCCCTATAGCTGACGAGGATATATTTAAATGATCATCAAATATGAAGGGTGCTCCTCTTCGACATTCACTGATGTACACGCAACTCACCAACGCGAGACGTAATTTTATATTTGGGCAAATTGCCCCTTTTCGTGCACTCTTGATAATGCACGTGGGTTACAATGCGAGGAAGAAATCTGCAGTTGCATTCCCTGTAATTTTCACGTGAATCACTTCTATCTATAGAGACTGACCAGCGAAAATAATTGGTATACGTGACAAAGTAGAAGTAGGTCAGGTCTTTTTTGAGCATCAATAAATCAATAGCGTTGTCGACAAAAAAGGCAGAAAATAATTTTCTCTTGTACATCCAGTTACATCCAGGATATGCTTGTCAAAAAAATTTTAACGCTTATAATAAGAAATATACAACTACTATTAAATCATCTCTACCAACTTTAACGGATTTATATCCATTTAAATTTAATAAGAGTGGGACTGTGTATAAAATCACATAACATTTTATCTTCTGTATTGTGACTTATTTTATTGAAAATTCTTGTGAAATATATTTTATCGTAGATTCCCGCGTCGAAAGCTTCCCTGTGTAGGTAGTGATTTTTATAAGAAACAGTACTTTCTTTTGGTACTGATTTTCAAATATAGCGGGCAGCGAAGATTATCTGTCTAGTCCATTATCAGAATATCGCCTCTCCATTCTTATTATTTATTTATTTATTTATTTATTTATTTATTTATTTATTTATTTATTTGTTTAATCTGACAGGATTAAGGCCATAAGGCCTCTCTTCCATTCCACCAGATAGCACGTATAAATACAAAAAAATAAATACAAACACTGATGGAAATAATACAAATTAAGTTAAAGCCCTATAGAGGGTCAACAGAGTCAAAAGTACACTATAGAGCTCTCATCGAGCTAATACAAGAAAAAAAGAAAGAAAACAGAGATAGCACTGATGATATTGATAACTGATAATAATAATAATAATAATAATAATAATAATAATAATAATAAAAATACATTACATATTAATTTTCAATTTTAGAACAGCATAATTACAATATTTACTATATGTCACGGGTTAAGCCGAAGTTGCGCAACCTGACAGGTGTTCAACAAGCATTCCCATGAACTAGAATGTGATTTTTTAATTTAAATTTGAATTTTGATATTGTCCGGCAGTCTCTGACGTGGTCAGGAGAGAGTTCCAGAGGCGTGGAATAGATATGCTGAAATATGATGAGTAGAAGGATGTTCTGTGCAGAGGAATAGAGAGAAGGTACATGTTCCGGGTTCGAGGTAGTGAAAGTTAAACAAAACGAGATGCTAGGTAAGAGGGTGTGGAGGTGTGGATGATTTTAAATTAGTAATAAGAAAGAGTTGAAGAATCTTCTTTCTTTAAGTGGACTACAAGACAACAATTGTAGTGACGGTGTCACATGATCGAATTTTCTAATGTTACAAACGAAAATAACGCAGATATTGTGAACACGCTGTAGTCTATGGTCAAGATCAGTATCACTAAAGATCTGTTAAGTTATTTAAATAAAACAGTTTTAAATTTCACTATGTTAGTATTAAACTACTGTATGTAGGTTGTTTTTGTTTGGTCAACTGTCCAAATACTGGTCTGAACCTCACAAGTGACACCAACAAGGCATCACTTATGAGGATACTTAGCCAGGAGATATTGAGGTAGGATGGCCAGTTCCTTTCCCCCTCCATTGCATACATCGCTGACTACTTACATATATTTTTATGTTGGTTATTTAACGACGCTGTATCAACTACTAGGTTATTTAGCGTCGATGAGATTGGTGATAACGAGATTTGGCGAGATGAGGCCGAGGATTCGCCATAGATTACCTTGGATTCATATTACGGTTGGGGAAAACCACGGAAAAAATCCAACCAGGTAATCAGTCCAAGCGAGGATCGAACCCGCGCCCGAACGCAACTTCAGACCGACAGGCAAGCGCCTTAACCGACTGAGCCACGCAGGTGCTAGTAACATAAGGTAGGTGTCCCTGATATGGCCATGCTAAGGTGTGAGAATTTTTCTAGCCGCCATTTTGAAAAATAATGTAAAACACTTTTTTCTTACTCGTTCTCAGTCTAATGGACTTTCTTAAAACAATTTCCTTTCCCCATAAAAATAGCTTTAATTGTCCAAAAAGTCCCAAATTCCAAAAGTCTACCTAGTGGCCATATCAGGAACATATGCACATGATATGGCCACCCTTGTTCCATGTTCTACAAATCGTGATTGTTTTCAGTTTGATAGCGCAGTTGTGTTAAAATTAAGTAACTTTGGTGTAAAATGAATAAAAATGGCACTTAATAATCTTTTATATAATTCAAAAGTGTAGTCAAAACAGGTTTTTCCATAAAAATTAAGTTGTTTTTTCTTAAAATACAAAATGTTTGCGTAATCCCAGCTATAAGGCATGTAAATTTGTCAGGTGAAAAAATAAAAGTGAAATGAACTTGATATGGCCATGGTGCATTTGATATGGCCATATTAGGAGCAGGTAAGCTTTCACGAAAATCGTTTGATTATGAACAACTCGTAAAAGATACGCCATCAACTACAACACCAATCAACAGAACATTAAAAACTGAATGGAGTACGATGGTTTTCATGAAACAAGTTTTTGAAAAACATGCATAAAACAAAGGAGACTTACCAGAGAAAAATAAGAAGAGGTCACATGAAAACCGCAAAACAGGCAACTGACGCCATATTGTTCAACCTGACTGGATGGAAAACGATCAAGTGACATACCCTTTCACTGGATGCTGTAGCAATTTAGCGGATTTTTTGGTTAACTAACTCACAATAGGGGGGTGGCCATATCAGGAACATGGCCATAACAGGAGCACCCACCTTATTACACTAATCAAACTTCAGACGTATACAAACAATTAAGAAGATGATGAACACTACAGGGTGATCACAGAGTCCCGTTACCACCTTTAAATACCTCAAATATACATACTATTTATGTAATTCCGGTCACAATGCAGACATACATTCACTTTACACTAACTGTGTATCCTAAGTGTCCAAAGGATCAGTATGTCCCCCACCATTCTCCTCACAAAACAATGCGTCGCCAGGTTCGGTGTGACATCCGCCACAGCATTGCTGGTGTAATCTGTTGGAAAGCGCGTCGCACGGCGTCCTTCAATTCATCAATGATGTCGTACCGTTCCTGTGTAACAATGCTCTTTATGAAACCCCACAGCGCAATGTCACAGGCTGCGAGGTCAGGGCTGCGAGGCGGCCAGTCGCCCACGACCAATCCTGCGTTGTGAAAACCTGTGACAATGCTCAACTAGTTGAACTAAAATTGCTGGGTAACTTTAGGCGTCGGACTTTGGAGTCATTTCGTCAATATAATAACATTTTCCCTCTTTCATCATAATATTATTTCCCATATTTCGGGATTGCTCCTATATAAAATGGCTGCGAGCCGCCACCGAAATTGTCATGTTACTGGTGGTAGTGCTATGTACCACGGGCTCTCCCTTGGTAGTTCGTGGGTTCGGGGTTGAGACACTGCAGTGGTGCCTACACTGAAAGATAAAGGAATTTTGCATGCTATGGGTGACTTTGTATATATGTATTTATTCACACTGCAATGGGTATATACCCGGTGGCAGTGGTAACTAATTACACTCAATAATGATAATAATAAACTTATTAATTAAAAATTAAATTAATAATAATACTAATAATAATAATAATAATAATAATAATAATAATAATAATAATAATAATAATAATAATAATAACAACAACAGGGAATATACAAAATTAAATGAAACGATCACTCAAAATAACATTTGAAATATTCTAATTTGTATCTTAAAACTAAGATCGAACTAAAACCCACGAGTATATGTTCATATCTGCACAAGTACCTTTCAACATTACACTCATTTCGCTGTCAACTCACTCACTGCACTGGAACTACGACACATTTCACTGATTCTATCCTGATTTCACTAACACTTCAAAACATTTCACTGTTCAAATACTTTGCACTGCCACTATAAACTATAAAGCTTCACTGACAGGAACACGTTTCACTTACACAGCACACTTCACTGACACGACATACTTCTTCACTGATACAACACACTTCACTGACACAACATAATTCTTCACTGATACAACACTTCAATAACAACATATCATTTACACCCTTTAAGTACTGTGTATAATTACCGTCTATTAGTAAGGTCCTTAAGCCTATTTTTAAATGCATTTTTGGTTGTTGGTAAAGCCTTTAGTAAGTCTGCAGGTAAAGCATTCCAGTCCCTGATAGTACGATTGAGAAAAGAAAACTTTCCAGTGTCCGTCCTCTGTCTTCTTTCCCTCAATTTATATGAGTGGTCGTTCCTTGAAGAGTAATTTGGCGGCTGCAACCTATTTTTTATTTCTCTCCAGGCAGGCTCACCTCTGTATGTTTTGAACAGTGCACATAATCGAATTCGCGTTCTCCTGTCCGTGAGTGTGTCCCATTTTAATGGTGAATTTTTGCGACAACACTTAAGAGAAGTGGTCCGCAGCGGAATTGTAGCGCGTAGGCCTTATGGCATATACATCGTTCCATTCTGGGTAGTTCAAGGGGCCCAACTAAGCGGCCTACGTGCGAGGACAGTCCCCAGCCCGTGCCCACCCCATAAAAGGACTAATAGATAGATAGAAGGGTTTTAAGAGCATAATAAGACACAACTAAAATACTCGAACAAGATTTACTCACTTACGGCAGGTTCATTGTCTCCCTCACAATAGGTCCCTATCCTGAGCAAGATTAATCCAGTCCCTACCATCATATCCCACCTTTCTTAAGGGTATATGTACGTGAAGGACCACAAGTATTATCAGAAAATACAGACTATAAATTTCTTATATTTTATAAGGATATGTAGGCTACTCACAATTGGACAAAAATTACAAGGTACCACAACAAAACTTATTAGAATTTAAATACTTGATAAAAATATAAAAAAGGTTACTAATAATATTTTTTATAATTCCCTTTTTACTTTAAATTAAATTTTCGAAAATTTGAAAATTTTCACACATTATTTCATAACTCCACGACCATTAAAGATAGAATTCTGAAGTTTTGTACACTGATTTAACATGCATTTATGCAAATTGTAGACTACAATAATGCCCATTTCTTTTAAAATAAAAAAATTGATCACAAAATATTATGTAAATTTTAATACATTTTATATGGGACAAATAAAAAGTTAATTTTATTAAAATAAATAACTCTACATGTCTGAGAGTAGTCCACTTTTCAGAAATAAGTGTTTATTACATGCAGGAAAAATATTAAAGATGTCAGAGAGACCATAACAATGTTTTGGTTACCGAGTAATGTAACTGCAGAATTTATTTGCTTTTTTTTTTTTCATACTTTGATATAATTGGTTTGAAAAATATTATTACTAACCTTTTATATATTTTTATAAGATATTTAAGTTCTAATGAATCTTGTTGTGGTACCTTGTAATTTTTGTCCGATTGTGAGTTCATTTTCTTATAAAATTTTAGAAATTTAGAGCCTGCATTTTCTGATAATATTTGTGCTCGTTCACGTACATATACCCTTAAATCCATCCTCCAAAAACAAATTCACTGAAATTATGAAAATTTATCCTCTGGATGCAAACAAACGTAATAGTAAAACCACTTATAGCTTGATAAAGGACAGACAGAATAAGAAATGAAGCTGTGTTGGAAAGAGTGAGTGAAGAAAGAATGATGCTGAAACTGATCAGGAAGAGAAAAAGGAATTGGTTGGGTCACTGGGTGGACACTGCCTTCTGAAGGATGCACTGGAAGGAATGGTGAACGGAAGAAGAGTTCGGGGTAGAAGACGATACGAGACGATAGATGACATATGGATCATACGAGGAGACAAAGAGGAAGACAGAAAATAGGAAAGATTGAAGAAAGCTGGGTATTCAGTGAAAGACCTGGACTTGGACAGAACACTATGAATGAATGAAAAAGTTCCTAAAAGGGGAGACTCTACTGAAAATCATGAAAATTTTCCAAGATATTTTATTGGCTATTGCATTTATTTAGAATGTACATTTCCATACCCCAAATGGATTTAGTTCAATTCTGATCACAAATATGTTTTAAAATGTTTTTGAATTATGGTTATAATGAAGCGTGGCAGCTAAAGAGCTGTCAAAATTATTTTTTACCAAGAATTCTATTTTACAAATTTCTGATTACAAATATATCAACTTCTTGTTTTAAATTTGGTTGCCTGAAGTTACTAGATGAATGTAGCGGAAGAGAATTTTAATGGGTATATGTTACATAATTATTCATGTTACTTTAAAATTCATAGCCGTTTATTTTCTAGATTCAACACCAACATTTTTATGCTAAATATTAATCAATCTCAATGCAATTTTTACTGCAAGTATTGACGAGGTAGCTGCATATTTCTATGCACTTATTTTGTAAGAAAACTGCTACGTTATTTTATGAATATTTTTTTCATAAATTACAGAAAATAAGAAAATATTTGGTGCTAAGAGGGATGAAGTTACAGGAGAATGGAGAAAGTTACACAACGTAGAACTGCACGCATTGTATTCTTCACCTGACATAATTAGGAACATTAAATCCAGACGTTTGAGATGGGCAGGGCATGTAGCACGTACGGGCGAATCCAGAAATGCATATAGAGTGTTAGTTGGGAGACCGGAGGGAAAAAGACCTTTGGGGAGTCCGAGACGTAGATGGGAGGATAATATTAAAATGGATTTGAAGGAGGTGGGATATGATGATAGAGACTTGATTAATCTTGCTCAGGATAGGGACCGATGGCGGGCTTATGTGAGGGCGGCAATGAACCTCCGGGTTCCTTAAAAGCCATTTTGAAGTAAGTATTACAGAAAAATAACATATTCAAAATTTCGAAAAAATGTTTGACAGTGAATAAATGAAATATTTCATAAAATGAATGCATAGAACTGTTTCTCTATGTCTTCTGAATGTAACCAGAAAAAGGAAGCTTAAAAACTGAGATCTTCTACTAAAAACTTACTTTTAAAATCATTCTAAAGAAATTTGAAAAAAAAAAAAAAAATAGAAAGCCAAAACATTTGAAGTTCGAAATTTGGATTTTGTTAGTCCTTTACACAGTAAACATTCTTTCAAAATTTTATTGAAAAATTATTATGGAAAAATTTGTCATTTTAGTGGAGTGTCCCTTAAAAAGCAAAATACATTAACTACAGTACATAATCCACAAAACATCTGTCCTGTTCATCTCACGGAACTTCTTCTTATTGAACTAATTTGGATGAAAAACTGGGTCACCAGCAATAATAATACTTGTTGTAAGATTAATGATATTGAGCAGCTGTTACAAAAGAATAGAAGAATTGGAAGCGTATATGTAACAGGACGTTTGCCAACATGTGGACCGTACTGAGGTACAGTATTATGACAAAAATATAATAAAATACTAGTGAATAATTTTCAATTGACTGTACAGCAGTGACGTTCGTCTGAGGAAGAGTCAAGTGAAGAAGATGCCTTGTTTGAAAAAAGTCCAAAAAGAGTGTATTGTGAATGTATGTATTTATTCACACTGCAAATGGGTATATACCCGGTGGCAGTGGTAACTAATTACACTCAATAATGACAATTAATAATAAACACAACTAATAAAAAACAAGAAATAATAATAATAAAATAATAATAACAAGGAGCATCCTAAATTAAAATGAAGCATAGTCACTTAAAATAACATTTAAAGTAAATCTAATTTGTATCTTAACCCTAAGCTCGAACTAAGACCCACGAGAGTGACAGGTTCATACCTACACAAGTACCTTTCGGCACTACACTTATTTCGCTGTCAACTCACTCAATGCACTGATTATATCCTGATTTCACTAACACTTCTAACTATTTCACTGTTCAAATACTTTGCACAGCCACTTCACTTACACAATAGACTTCACTTACACTACACACTTCACCGACACAACACACTTCCTCACTGATAGAACACTTCAAATAACAAGATATCAATTACACCCTTTAAATCGTGTGTATAATATACTACCGTCTATTAGTAAAGTCCTTAAGCCTATGGATTATGTGATAGATAACCTAATCGCCATTCATATAGAATAGTAGGAATTAACGTCAATTACTCTTACATTTTTATGTAGACTGTACCGAAATATTTATAACAGTGTCTCAACTGTTACTGTAAACAGTTGCGCTTCGCTTCTGTTTTACTTTTTAAAATCGCCAAAATCTAAATCACGATGTACGTAAGTTTAGTCGAAGACTAGAGACGGAATATGAACGAAATTCATCCAATACTCGATAGCCTAATGTGAATACAGACAGACGCACAGTCTGAGATCTAGATATGTCAAAGATTACTGATTACTTTTTCAATATGAGAAATGTTGAAAACTGTTGTAGACGTGAATATACAGGGACATCACTTTATTTTTACTAAAATTTTTAACATTAACCTGGCTATACTCGGAAACACTGTTACCCCCCCTTCCATTACAAGAGTTTGGAGTTGCTAGTGCAATATGTAAACAAATCATTTTACTAGCTATAGGAGGAGAGAAAAGTATTGTATCCATTTATGTTACAGGGAAATAAAGTATTACGATTTTCAGTTTGATCGTTACTTTACAGTATTTTATCAAAAAACAGTAGAATAGTAACAAATTTTTTTCATAAACTCAAGTCTTCAAGCGCTTATATACATTATGTAAAGTCTGCTTTATTCAGCATATTACTAACCTAATTTATTCCTGAGAATTTTGTGAGCACTTCCGTAAGAAACTCCAATTTCTACAGCTAACTTCTTGACCGACTTATTAGGGCCTCGCTGCATCCTTTCTCTAACATCTTCTACGGCATCTTCTGTCACCTTTGTTGACCATCTTACACTTTTCTTCCTTTCTGTACATTTAGTTGCTCTAAATTTATCTACCACATTAATGGAATTTCTACGAAAATATTCCGTAATGATATAATCAGGAAATTGAGAAAAAAAGAAAAACTGTTGTTCACTTTCGGTTATATTGTAATTCCAGTTACCATCATCGTCCTTCATACCTACAAACAGTAAAACAAAACTCTTGTTTAAATAATGCTGTTAAGTACCGCACCATATTGTAGGGTACCGTACTTTGGGTAACTCTAATCTTCACTTGTGCTCAGTCCACACAGATAAATTCAGTTATGCTACACACAATACTTGTGTGAAAATAAACTTCAATAATATAAGCTTTTACTTCTATAGAAAATGCAACATATTTCTAAAACACACTGTACTCTGTACTGTTTATTTCACTGCTAGCAACAGCGGCCGTAAGTTTGTGTGACTGATGTTAGCAAGGACATTAGTGAAAGGGGTGGGAGTCAAGTACATTTAGAAACGCAGGTAAAATAAAAATTGGAGTAAAAATAAAATGATGTCCCTGTATAAATCCATATTTTCTTTCTCTTTGAAAGGACATTAATGAGAATATAAATATTAAATATTAAACATACACCAGTACTTAAGGAAGGACAAACATATTAATTACTAGCCAGGCATTGGTATATCGAAGTGGAGATAAATATCATCCACTTCACTCCTTTCACAATACTCGTATTTCGGACATGTTTACATCATATGTACAAATACTGTACAAAACTAATGCGGCACGCCATTACCTTAAACTTTAAAATCAAGTCAAATATGTAATATAGGCATTCAAGGGCTCACTATGGCTCATAAATAATCACTTATAAGCTCTTTTTGGTCAGGACGGGCCTGTCAACAGCGACCGAGTCACAAAATCGACAACAGCATAACATGTTTTGTTGAACCATTGTGAATATTCCCTGAACACTTTTAATCGCTACCATGACAACGTGAATCTTGACAATCAGATCCTTCTCGGACTCAAAGGGGATCTTGTATATCAGGTTCTTCATGTACCCTACAGGAAAACGTCTAGGGGACTAAAATCCGGTGAACGTGGTGGCCATTGTACAGGCCTCTTCTACCAATCCAACGACCTGCAAATATTTGTAATACGTCCACCAGTGTATCTCGCTTCATTCAACCGGCGAGCAATCTTCTCATTTCTCCCAACTTTCCCGTAAATCAGAAGCATGTCCGTGTATATTCAGCGAACGTGTCACTTGTGCTTTACTACAGAGTGATGCCCTATGTATCTACGTCTAAATGAATCCAATGCTGACGAATCCAATTGCGCTCCTCCACAACCTCACTCAACAATTTCACAATTTTTATTTTCCGAGCAGTCTAAAATGGAGCGGCGATTGATCTAAAGCAAGGTCAATCATCCTAGTGACGTCATGACACCTTCTGAATGTCGTGGACGACGGCTGACCTACCTATTAAGCGGAGAAAAAGGGATTTCCAACCACGGGTTTATTAGCAAAATATGTTCCTTATAACACCTACTTCCTACCCTGAAACGTTGTAACATCGAGTTCATTAACACCCTGTATTCTCATTATCAATTCTACGGTTCAGTAGTCTTTAGAAGTCAGAGTAGGTAGTAACCTGTATTTACTGTGAATGTGAACAGTTTGCCAGCACTCAATTCGAAAACAAATGAAATTCGTCGTACTGCGAAGAAAGATGCCAAGAGTTTAAATTTAATTGCGAATAAAACGTTTTGAAGATAATGTGGAGTTAGGCTGTTAGCGGGGCAGCTACTCCTATTAATTTTGATGATTGTGACAAACGCAACAGCTGCGGGTCTTGGCTGCCCTCACAGTGGCCTAACGAACAAGAATGCTACATGCAAGCAGATCATGTCACTTCATTCATCAAACAGACACTGGTCGCCAAGAGTCATCCACTACTTCCCACATTTATTATATAATTAAAAAATTGGTTACTATTTGATTTATTCTGTGACATATATGTGAACTAGTCAAAGTTACTAAATGTTACTATTTTGTTGAGTCAGGTACACTTTGCAGGAATATGATATGTATAATATTGTCTTATTATTTTATGAATTCTGTAGCGCAATAAATCGTAAAACTGTGTTTCTTTAATCAAGAATTATCTGCCGTTATTTCTTGAGTCACATAAACTTTGTAGAAGAATGGAATTTATAATATTTATTTTATTATTTTATGAAATTCTGGAGCGCAATAAATCGTAAATCTGTGTTTCTTTAATAAAGAATTATCTGCCGTTATTTCTTGAGTCACACACACTTTCTAGAAAAATAAAGTGCATAATATTTATCTTATTATTTTATGAAATTCTGGAGCGCAATAAATCGTAAAACTGTGTTTGTTTAATCAAGAATTGCCTGCCGTTATTTCTTGAGTCACACTTAGAAAAAAAAATGAAATGTATAATATTTATTTTATTATTTTATGAAATTCTGGAGCACAATAAATCGTAAAACTGTGTTTCTTTAATCAAGAATTATCTGCGGTTATTCCTTGAGCCTGATACACATTGTAGAAAATTGAAATGTATAATATTTATTTTATGAAATTCTGGAGAGTAATAAATCGTAAAACTGTGTTTCTTTAATCAAGAATTATCTGCCGTTATTTCTTGAGCCAGATACACTTTGTAGAAAATTGAAATGTATAATATTTATTTTATTATTTTATGAAATTCTGGAGTGCAATAAATCGTAAAACTGTGTTTCTTTAATCAAGAATTATCTGCCGTTATTTCTTGAGCCAGATACACTTTGTAGAAAATTGAAATGTATAATATTTATTTATTATTTTATGAAATTCTGGAGCGTAATAAATCGTAAAACTGTGTTTCTTTAATCAAGAATTGCCTGCCGTTATTTCTTGAGTCACACTTTGTAGAAAATTGAAATGTATAATATTTATTTTATTATTTTATGAAATTCTGGAGTGCAATAATTCGTAAAACTGTGTTTCTTTAATCAAGAATTATCTGCCGTTATTTCTTGAGCCAGATACACTTTGTAGAAAATTGAAATGTATAATATTTATTTTATTATTTTATGAAATTCTGGAGCGTAATAAATCGTAAAACTGTGTTTCTTTAATCAAGAATTGCCTGCCGTTATTTCTTGAGTCACACTTTGTAGAAAATTGAAATGTATAATATTTATTTTATTATTTTATGAAATTATGTAGCACAATAAATCGTAAAACTGTGTTTCTTTAATCAAGAATTATCTGCCGTTATTTCTTGAGTCACACTTTGTAGAAAAATGAAATGTATAATATTTATTTTATTATTTTATGAAATTCTGGAGCGTAATAAATCGTAAAACTGTGTTTCTTTAATAAAGAAATATCTGCCGTTATTTCTTGAGTCAGATACACTTTTGCAGAAAAATGAAATGTATAATATTTATCTTATTATTTTATGAAATTCTGTAGTGCAATAAATTGTAAAAGTATATTTCTTTAATTAAGAATTTTCTGCCGTGTTGGACCATAAAATAAAGATGTTTTGAACTTAGACTTCAAACTAGTACTCTTTCATCTTTACCAGCGCAGACTGTCTTCCATGAATGCCTTAAGATTGTGATTTAGTTTCTATAAATATTTGCGCACACAAATTTTCATTTCTATGTTATTATCTTTATTAATAATAATAATTTTAATAATAACAATAATAATAATAATAAATTTGTGTAATAAATTTCACTTAACATTGCAGTTTTCGAAGACTGCAGTAAGTTCACCGAGTAGCAGACATTCCCTCCGCTTCTGTTTTACCGAACTAACATGTCGTACTCTCACGTAAGTGGAGCCCTGACGGATGCTTGCAGCCTTTAATATGTGCCGTGAGAAAGAACCCTACCCTCCCTCACCATTCAGAGGCTGGAGACGTACAGATTCGTCACGTAGCACACGACGTTATTACAGATGATTACGCTCGACTGGGGACTGCACAACTTGAATTTGTGCTGACACAAGTCGTCTCACAACAGCACAAGAGCGCACGCAGGGACGTTTATACGCAGTTAATAAGTAGGCCTACAGAATGTCAGTAGACGATGTGATTTTCTTAGTTACTTTCTCTGATTTTATTATTGTTTCAAAAGTATTACAAAAATACTTGTTTATGACAGCCTGTGACGCTAGTCCTCCGTATAAAGGAAGAAAAATCACTTTTGCTCCGTTCGTGAAATAAATGCTTGATTTCTCTGAATAGTATAAGTAGTTTAAAATTAAATGAGATTTTTACCATGAACCACGTAGACATGAATGATTGCGATGAGGTTCAGAATTGATTTGTTTTGAAGCGCGAACTTACATAACTTACTGCAGCGGTCTTTGAGGGCTGTCCTTCCTTGAGGAGATTCAAGAATAACTTAAAAAGTTGTGTATAAAGTGCAAATTAAAATTAAGGTGACATTTAACATTTAATTTTTTTAACGTGACATGTATTTATTTAGCCTGACGAGTTACTTCCTTGGTTTGAATTGTAAATTATTTAAAAATAGCGTGTAAGAGGGCCTTAGACTAGAAATGTTTAGCTTAAATGTAGTTATGTTTATAAGTATGCATAAGGGTGTAATTATTTGTCTTATTTTAACTCTTATCAGTGAAGCGAGGTTAGTCAGTGAAGTTATGGTTTTACAATGCAGTGAATAGTTCCGATCAGTGATAATTTATAGCGTCAATGAAATGTGTTCTAGAGTGTCAGTGAAATGTGTTCTATAGTGTCAGTGAAATGTATTCTATAGTGTCAGTGAAATGTATTCTATAGTGTCAGTGAAATGTGTCCTAAAGTGTCAGTGAAATGCGTCATAGTGCCACTACAGTGAGTGAGATGGGAGTAAAGTGAAAGACTATTGAAACTTATGTAGGGCCTATACATAATTATGTAGGTTGTATTGTAAAATTACGTATTTTATGTTTTATTATTAATTGTAATTATTGTGTTAAACTGTATCGCGTATTCTTATTATATTGTGTATATAACTCTATTGTGTATTGTATAATTGTGTTGTGTATTGTAATTTTATTGTGTATTGTTTATATTGTGTATACCACTGTCACCGGGTGCTTGCCCACTTGCAGTGTAAATAAATAAGTATATACATACATTTCCATAATTAAATAAATTTTATTTTACTATGAGTTGTTAGGTACCAGTCTCACATTTAGCATGGCTGATATTCTTGTAAATAAATGACTAGCATAGAATGATTTTTGACGACAATTTATTACCTAAAGTGATGTAATCTAATTATTTATCGCCTATTTCGCTTCTTTCAAATTTCAGCTATATCAAAATTTCTCATATGATGTTATTACATAGATCTATAGGATCTTAGATAACATGCCAACGTTTTACTACCGATGAAGAACAGTGTAGCGATGGGGTGAGTTAGTAAGACAGCCTGTGAATCGGAAGATCCGGGCTTCAATACAAATTCCAGAACGACCACGAGGTCCACTTAGCTGTCAATTTGAGTACCGAGTTTTTGTTAGGTTTAAAAAGGCATTCCGAGATTGGTGCCGACTACACCACCTCATTCTAGTGTCGAGGTCGTGAAAGTATTGAGCTCTACCTCCATTACCCTAAAAGTTGATATAGCCTATACTTCGTTCCTTAATGTCTCACAAGCGACGTAAACATTGCGACGAAAGGAGAGGGATAGTTGCAATTAAAACAGTGGCAGAGGTCATTTTGTAGGCTTGTGTTGAAGAGCGGCGGTCTGAAGCGTTCCACTTCCTCCCAACTTCAAGACAAGCAGTGCTGCATATCGGAGTGACTACTACCGCGGAGGAATTGGAGATTACGAATAAAGCTCTCCACCGGTGATCTCCGGTACTACCGTAGGTGGAACAGGGGACATACGGAGGGATGCGGGGGTTCGGAGCGAAGCGACAGTTAGCTCAAGGACGACCGGCGCGTACGGACTGACGGTAGTTGTGAGTGGAATAAAATGGCGCCAAATCGGATATCCGTCGCATGGAAATTCTTTAATTTAGTTGAAGGTAATAATAAAGTCGCACACTGTAAACTTTGTGGGCGAATTTACTCTAAGGGTGGTGGAACTACGAATTTGTTAGACCATTTGAAGCGATCGCATAATCGCGAACTTGATGAAAAGAATTACGCAAAACATTTGATACGATTTCTTTTTAAATTGTTTTAGTGCTATTGTTCCCAAAGGCTCACAGTCTATGAAAAAGTCTTGAAATTTCTCTAAAACGTAACTTTCGAGGCAATAAAAAGCAAATGAAATATTTACAAAACGACTTGAGTTATATTTTACTGTTTGGATTAAAATATTTCTGAATGAAACTAAAGAAACATCTGGTAATAATATACTTACAATTATCCTTAAGTTGATATCCACTTATATTTTTATTACAGAGCAAGAGTGGCGCGTTTTAGAAGAGGCAGTTCAAATACTGACACCCTTCAACACAATAATCACAATCCTGTCCGGTGAAGAATCTGAATAAATTATGTTGAACAGTAAACTTTATCCCATTGATAGCCCACGTTTCTTTTGTTTCATTCTGAAGCGCCCTTAATATATTTTACGTTAACTAAATCGATTAGAATAATAATTGACAAACCCTGTTTGCGATTAAACGAGAGTTTCTAGGAGAATTGAATCGGTCATTGCAGAAAGGGGATAAGTCATGAAAAACGCGAAAATGAGTTAAGAGTGCCATTGCTTTCTCCAGACCTAGACACACATTTCCATACAGAAATGGGACAAATTTGCTCATTCTCAACTCAAAACAGAGTACCATAAGCAGCACAGTCATTGCAGAAAGGGGACAAGTCAGCGACTTACCTTCTTTCTGCACTGACTGACGACGTGACGCAACTGAGTACCCCGGATCTAATAAGTTACGCGCCAATCGGCTGATAAGGAAAATGACAGACAAGCTAGAAGTAGTAAGTGACCCAGGGGAAGAAAACTGTGTTGTTAGTGGTAAACGTAAACGCAATGAAATTAACTACCGCAGAAATGTAAATAAGAAAAATAAACTGAAGGCATTGGAACGTCAATTCCATTGGGAACTCTGTAGCAGCCCGTACGACAGGAGAACAATGTGGACAAGAAACTACTCATTGTTTGTTTAGACGCAACTTTGGGTCATCAATTTTCAACATTCACAATTTCAAAGACCATACGGCGCACTTCTATTCCTATCATGAAGGTATAGGCCACAAATCTTCAAATGAAGTGTGTTCCTTCTGAACTACATTGAAAATAGCATCCCTTCTTCAGTCAAGGAATTGTATCTTTTCTCTGATAACTGTGGAGGGCAAAATAAAAATCATACCTTAATTCGATTGTTACTTGCACTGACCCAAATGGGGACATTTAACAAAATCATTCATTATTTTTCACAACGAGGCCATTCATTTCTTCCCTGTGACCGCAAATTTGGTGCAGTGAAGCACAAACTAAGTAAGACAGACAAGGTTTATGTGCCAGACCAATACAATACCTTGATCCACCAGGCAAACACAAACAACAGATTTTCTGTATAATCAGTTACTACTGATGATATTTTGAATTTTAAATACTGGTGGCCAGAGTATTACAAGAAAACCACCTGCTCATTAGACACACTGAGGAAAAAAAAAAAGATAATATGTTTTCTTCAGCACAATTCAGTGAATTTGTTTACTCTAAAGATGATCCAGGATGTGTGACTGCCAGTTTGTTCATTGGTAGTGAAATGAGGAAACACAGATTCTGTATGAAAAAATCAGGTTCTGGACGCATAGTAATGCCTACACAAAAGCATACAATGGGAAAATTCCCATTAATACGGAAAAAAAGCTTGGAGACGTATCGAAAGTGAGGCAATACATTCCATTGGAACATACTTTCTTTTACGAAGAGATCCTGAACTAGCCACCTTGTGACAAGGAATCTACAAATGACGTGGCTTCCAACGGCTAACAATACACTCTATAACAATTGAAACAAATGATTTTGTGTAGTAGTTTAGTGTATTTTTATTGTGCTCTCCTATATGCAGTTTTTAAGTATTACTTTGAAAGTAGAGTTTTGATTTAAAACTGTGATATAAAATCACATACTGGTACATTTCTGTAGTAGGAATAATGATTAAAATGAAAAAAATAATTATGTAAATGGTGACAGTAATGTAGTAATTACACACAAAAACATCGTTATCATTGTAATTATTAATATTTAGTTTGATTTCAAATATTACATTAGCCTAAACTTAAAAAAAAAAAAACTTGCGAATTATATATTTTTTGTTCTACATTTAACAATTCCTTGCAGAAAGGGGATAAGTCATGGTTCGATTAAACAACTTTAAACAAAAGTGTTTGAGATGTCAGATGTCTAACATGATGTATTATACTTCACTATTCATAAACAAAGTAAGAAAAAATATTTATAATGATTACTCCAGTATTGGAAGAATAAAACAGTTTTTATTGATTATCTAAAAAGTAAGATTTTATGACTTATCCCCTTTCTGCAATGACCGATTCAATTAAAGTATAAATGTTTACATTAGCTACTGAAAAGCTTTACTTCTGCGTTAGTTTTGCAGTTAGATTCAATGTTATTAATTTGATCAATGACATAAAACTAATACGGCTTTCCACATATAGGCCTACTATGAATTTCAAAACTAGAAAAAAATCTGTCCGCTACAACACAAAAAAAAAGCCGAAGAAAGAGAGAGAGATTAAAATAAAAGAGAGATTAAACAACAACAAATTAGAACTTATTTTAAAAGATACGCGGACGTCAGCGGACTCGAATCACTACCTGATCCGATTAAAGGAATGCTCAGCGGAAAGTGTATGTCTGCGCCACAGAACATATACAACCTGCGCGGCATCAATCGGAGGTAACCGGAGGTCTCCGATTGAAAGCGCACAAACAACCGCTCCGGAGAAAACCTAATCATACGCAGCACTAAAGACAAGCAAGAAATGTGTCCTCTGTCGTTGCCTGAATAGCGATTATTCCACTCCCTTCAGCTGCCGGCAATGTTTACGTCGCCTGTCAAGACATTATGGTAGCCTACGTAATATAAATTCATTTCATTCATAGCGTTACGTCCAAGGACAGGTCTTTCACTACAAACACAGCATTCCCCAATCTTTCACCTTTTCTGCCTTCCTCTTTGTCTCAGCATATGAGCCATATATCTTAATGTCGTCTATCATCTTTTCTGCCACGAACTCTTCTTCCGTTCACCATTCCTTCCAGTGCATCCTTCACTAGACAGTTTCTTTTCAGCCAGTGACCCAACCAATTCCCTTTTCTTTTCCTGATCAGTTTCAGCATCATTCTTTCTTCACCCACTCTTTCAAACACAGCTTCATTTCTTATTCTGTCTGTCCAATTCACACGCTCCATTCTTCTCCATATCCACATTTCAAATGCTTCTAATCGCTTCTCTTCACTTCGTCGTAATGTACATGTCTCTGCCCCGCACAATGCTACACTCCACACAAAGCACTTCACTAGTTTCTTCCTTAGTTCTTTTTCCAGAGCTCCGCAGAAGATGTTCCTTTTCCTATTAAAAGCTTCCTCGGCCATTGCTATCCTCCTTTTGACTTTTTAGCAGCAGCTCATGTCACTGCTTACAGTACACCCCAAGTATTTGAAGCTGTCCACTTGCTCTACTGCCTCATTTAGAATTCGTAAGTTTAAAAAAATAAAAATAAAAGGTATCCCCGTAACATGCCATGAAGGCACTTGGGGGGCATGGAGGTAGAGCCCCATGCTTTCCATGACCTCGGCACTAGAATGAGGTGGTGTGGTCGGCACCACGCTCTGACCGCCTTTTACCCCCGGGAAAGACCCGGTACTCAATTTTATAGGAGGCTGAGTGAACTTCGGGGCCGTTCTGAAAGTTTGGCTACGAGAAAAAGTCCTGTCACCACCTGGAATCGAACCCCGAACCTTCCAGTCCGTAGCCAGCTGCTCTACCAACTGAGCTACCCGGCCGCCCAATTCGTAAGTTTGCCTTCTTTATTTTTCTTCCTATGACCATGGTCTTCGTCTTGTTGGCATTTATCTTCATTCCATACTGCTCAAAGCTGTCATTTAGCTCCAGTAGCATATCCCTTAGTATCATCTCCTCTTCTATCAACGTCATATCAGAAAATCTTACGTACTTTATTCTTCTTCCTCCTACTGCCACTTCTTCCATGTTCTAAAAGAATTCTTCACCAAATTCTCCAACAAATTTACAGCTGTGTTAGCTATCCTGAATTTTGTGCTAATTTATGTACAGAAATTCCAATTCCGTTTCCACCATGAGAGTGAAGTATACTCAAAATATGCTTGTTAAAATATATTAATACTAGTGGTTTGTGCAACAAATGCTGCAAACTAAGTTCATTAGACGTTCAAATAATCATTTTTCAGATTTATTTTCAATGAAAAATACCAGACATTTTGAAAGTTATTTGCTTCCATAATAATGAAATGTACTCCCTCTGAACGTTTTTTTATGCCAAATACTTTTCTGGAACTTATCCACCTTCAGTTTTTGAGTTTCAACGCGAAAACGCAAGTAACAATGTCAGAACAATCAGTGGGTTTTTCATGTGGGAGTAAAGAATAGCTATTTCACGTCATTGTGGATTGTAGGTGCTATGTTTTCGAACAAATAGACATAGCATCTTGGTATAGCTGCTGCATGTAGAGCTTGAAATGTAGAGGGTAAAATCATTTTATCAACAGTAATCTCACTAGACGTTTTGATTTATCTAGAGAAAATCAAAACTCGAGTGGGATTTAATTGACTATTACACGATTAGAAGAAAGTATATAAAGATTAGATGTAAAGAAGTACTCCAATACAATAAAATATTAATTGACTTACGAAAATACTACTGTCTTCAAATGTATTATTGTACCATCTCAACATTACAAATATTACGCTAGATGCATGCTAGATGGCAGTAGTGTCTTTATACAGACCTGTAATGATTACTATTCAATAAATCTTAATATTAAACAATCTCTGATACGTGACTATCCATAATATCATATAGCAGAAGCTATAACATAACCTAACTAATATACACAAGTGTTAAAAAAATTTTAATTAACGACGATGACATAAAAAATAAACATGAATAATTTTAAAAGGAATAATTATTGAATGTACAATTTTCAAATTTGAATGTGGTTGGTGGTTCAATTGATGTTATATTGGACGTGTGCGTAATAGAAGTGGAACGCGTTGATTTAGGCTTACATGGTGTATTCAACTTATTCAGAATTTCCGAATGAATAATTTTAAAAGGAATAATTATTGAATGTACAATTTTCAAATTTGAATGTGGTTGGCGGTTCAATTGATGTTATATTGGACGTGTGCATAATAGAAGTGGAACTCGTTGATTTAGGCCTACATGGTGTATTCAACTTATTCAGGATTTCCGAATGGTGCTCTTCATTTGTTTGTAAATCGGATTTCAGAAGATGCATAGGTATGATCAGTGATTTTTATTAATTCTTGTTCTTGAATGCCAATGCGAGTCATATTTGAAACTGCTGTGCATCGACTGGAGTGGTTTGTAATTTTATATATTTTTGACGTCCAGACCAGCGCAGTTTCAAATGTTGGCAAACAAAGAAACAAATGCTAGGGACGCGATAAAATTAAACAAATGCTAGGACGCGATAAAATTAAACAAATGCTAGGGACGCGATAAAATTGTGCGATAAGCAGCCATGATTGGTTGAAATACGTCCTTTCGTACCGTTTTATTGGTCAAAAGTAGTATGACGTAGTAAGAGTGTAATAGTCCTGCTAAGACATCTTGCTGAAATGATCGGGAGACTACAAAATTTTCTAGGCTTCTTATTTTATCAGCAAGTAATACCTTTTGGTCTTTCCTTAGGAACTGTAATTTTTGCGCTCTCTCGAGCCAATACTGAAGAGAATGACGCATATAAATATCTACATCACACCGCCAATAAGTTTATGAAAAAGACCCAACCCCATTTGATTAATAACTATGAAAATATTTTATTTTTAATAACAATATTGTTATCTTACGTAAGTTTTGTAAGTTCATTTGTAATATAGCTGCCACTCAGTAAATTGTAGAAATGAAGATCTAATTTAAGATATTCTGTACATCTACTTATATAACCCAAAAACGTTTCACTTTCATATCATCAATATAGCATTAATATGTATAATTAATGAAAAATAGTCGCATCGTGGCATTATCTAGAATAATATTTCATTTCTAATGGTAATAATATCATCAAACCACCTCTACTCTTATAGATTTTAATATCCAATACACAGCTGTACATAGAAAATTACACACCGCAAAATCAGACATGTAAATTATTTTAGCAAGTCTTAAAGTTTTTAACAACAAATTGAATTTGAATTCTAAATATGTCAGCAATATTGCAGGTCATGGCCTTCGTGTAATAACTTATTGTTTATTGTAGTGTGTGTTTTGTTATATTCGGAAATCACGGCCGACTGTTGAAATGCAATTAGTTCTCAAAACTGAAGAAAGATGGATTTTGGAAAATAGAAAAATTATGTAGGAAAACTAACGCTTCACTGAAAGTTACTATTTTTCTGAAAATCCTTGGATGTCAAGCTTCAAAATGACGGGTCATTCATTAAAATCCGTTCAGCCGTTTTCCCGTAATTTCCATTACCAGTTCAAATAATATATATAGATTCTGACAGTAGTAGACTAGTCACTCCAGTTCTGTAAATACCATGAATCGCACAATCCTATTACGATCTTGAAAAACACAACAGCCGAATATCTCTGTTATGTCGCCAGACATTGTTAATTCTCCCACAACAGGTCTTAATGATGACATTTTAATAAATAACAAAACATGTAATTTAATTTACAGCTTGAAACTTTGACGTGATGCCTGAAATACTTCCAGCGTTAATTTCAATCTATTCTTGTAGACTATTACTCGCAACTAATGCTGCCACAAGGATAAAAAAGAAACGTTTTCTTATTGCATAAAAAGTTTTCTGTGGTTTCTCACTAAAAACAGCACTGGCTGTAAACAGTTTGTAAGGCCAATATCATAACACTATCCGATATTCTTTCTGGCCGTAAACCAACCCATAAAATACAGCCATAATCTGTCAATGGCCGTCAGTAGTATTAGTCGTAAAAGAAAATTTATCCACACCGAGCTTTACAGCCCATATACGTCACAGAATAGGGAAGCTGCTGACGTCAAAAAGGAAATGTATCTCGTACAACAATGAGAAACCGATATTGCCAATTGCCATACTGCTAGGCACTCTTAATCCATTGTGATTGGTACAAAACGTACTATTAAAATAACTCAAAACACTTTCTGTCCATCATAATAAGAGTCGAACTGACTTCGCAGCTACTTCTGTAGACTAGTGACTTGAATTGTCCACGTTCGTGTCTAGGTAAAGAAGAAAGCATAATTTCAGTACAATACCTTATTCCACTCACCTTGTTCAAACAGGAAACGAGAAATATTATGCAACTCTTGTGTTTTTCTGAACTTGATTTCCGAGTAGAGACTATAATTTACTATATATATATATATATATATATATATATATATATATATAATTTGAACTGGTAATGGGAATTACGGGAAAACATCTGAACGGTTTTTAATGAATGACCAGTCATTTTGAAACTTGGCATCCAAGGATTTTCAGAAAAATAATAACTTCCAGCGAAGGGTTAGTTTTCCTACATAATTTTTCTATTTTCCAAAATCCAACTTTCGTCAGTTTTGAGAACTAATTTTATTGAATTTCAGAATAAAACAAAACACACACTACAATAAACAAAAGGCTATTACACGAAGGCCATGACCTGCAGGATTGCCGACATATTTGGAGCTCAAATTCAATTTGTTATTAAAAACTTCAAGACTTTGTAAAAATAATTTACAGGTCTAATCCTGCAGTGTATAATTTTATGAGTACAGCTGTGTATTGGATATTCAAATCTACAAAACTTGAGGTGGTTTCATGACATTACATTAGAAATTAAATATTATTATAGTTGATGTCATGATACGTCTATTTTTCATTAATTATATATATTATTAACGCTATATTGATGACATGAAAGTGAAACGTTTTGAGGTTATGTAAGTAGATGTAGAGAATATCTTAATTTAGATCTTCATTTCTACAATTTACTGAGTGGCGGCTATATATAACTACAAAACTTACGTAAGATAATAATATTGTTATTAAAAATCAAATATTTTTATACTTATTAATCAAGTGGGGTTGGGTCTTTTTCATATACTTAATGGCGGTGTAGTGTAGATATTGATATGTGTCATTGTTTTCAGTATTGGCTCGAGAGAGCGCAAAAATTACAGTTCCTAAGAAAATATAAAAAGGTATAACTTACTGATAAAATAAGATGCCTAGAAAATTTTCTAATCTCCCGATTATTTCAGCATGATCTCTTAGTAGGATAAAATGATTTTACGCTCTACATTTCAAGCTCTACATGCAGCAGCTATACCAAAATGCTTAGCAAACCTGACATTTTTTAACTTTCGCCTACAATCCACAATGACTTGAAATAGCTTTTGCTATCGTCCTGACATTGTTACTTGCGTTTTCGCGTTGAAACTCAAAAACTGAAGGTGGATAGGTTCAAGAAAAAGTATTTTGCATAAAAAAACCATTCAGAGGGAGTATGTTTCATTATTATGGAAGCAAATAACTTTCAAAATGTCAAGTATTCTTCACTGAAATTAAATCTGAAAAAAATTTTATTTGAACGTCTAATGAACTTAATTTGCAGCAGTATTTGCTGCACAAGCCATTAGTATTTATATAATCTTCTTATTATGATGATGCCCATGATATCCAATGTCGAAACGAAATACATTTATAGAAGAAATCGTTGAGCATTAACTAAATTCAAAATGTTTAATAGACATTTTGATTAATAGGTCTATATATTGTGTTGGATTTTGACTTCTTATATGTAATATACTACATGTGTACTGGGTGATCCGTAACTAATGCCATTATTTTCAAGGGGTTATTCTTTGAGATATTTCAAACAAAAAAGTTTAAAACAATTTTCCTCTTTCTTTTTTCCTTTCCGAGAAAAAAATATATATGAAATAGCCTATTTTACAGCGTGTTAGAGAAAGCCATTGATTTAAATCCCAATATGCTAAATCAATATGTGTATTATGACAATAAATGATTGAAAGAATTTTAGTTCTGTCTTTTAAATGTAGGGCCTAATTTGATCTGAACAAATTTAACTTTTCGATCTGAAAATAATTTTAAAATCTGACATTTGTTCGGATCAAATTTCTGCATATTTAATTGTTCTGTGTTAACAGTATTTTCGCGTATAAATATGAATATATAAAATAGTTTTATCCCCTTTTTCTATCAAACACAGACTACTGTCCTTTGCACCGCGTGATAAGTAAATGTTGGTGAGTTGTAACAAATAGCTTACTACTACAATAGTGAAAAGTGATGATAAAAATTGGCGACATACTCCACGACTGCCACCTAGCGGTTGGATAAGCTAACTAACAGCAGCATCCATAGCAGTTAATATGTTTTGGTAAAAACGATATTTTTCTCTTTTTATTTCTTATGTCCTGTAATTTAATGAAATAACTGTAGAGGTGTTATTTGTGCCATATAAGACTGTTTTAATTACCAGATTCAAATGAACGGAAATAATTGTCAGGTTTCTCAAAAACAAGGAATTGTCAGGACCATATGATGAGGTTATGATTGATTTGAGTATTACAGCTAATGATGAGAGGATAGATAAACTCTCTCATCCATTAAAGCTATTGTTGCCATTCTGTATAACGTGGCCCATGTAAGTTGTACTGAATTTTACAAATTTATGTGCAGTGAAAAAGTGTCAATATATCTTGACCAAGTAAAGTGAAAAGTGAAAATAAATTGTCCTGAAATGTCAGAAATATTTGAAAGTGATATGCACAAATTTTTGTGAGAAAGTCTTCATGGACTTAGAAATAAGATAACTAATTGCTTTCTAAAACACAATGTAAATGTGAAAGTTCTTAGTAATGTCTGTATGAGATTGCTGGTACAGAAGTATATCAGTGTCCTTAAAAACGCACATGTAAAAAAAAGTAAACTTTGTGACTTTCAGAGGCTACAAAAGTATAAAACGAAAGAAGGTCGCACACAATTGAAGAGTCCACTGCAAGAATGATGGATGTCATTTGGAATACATTTTGCAGGAGAAACAAATGAAAGTTTGAAATACTTAGCGCTCAAAGCTCAACTGTGATTTTCCGATCATTACTGGATAATGACTATCAGTGTTAATGCAATATAACTCTGTATGCACATTCTATATGTCTTAAGCTATGCATTGACAGTCTTGGTTCATTTTCGACAAGAAAGTGACATCCATCATTCTTGCAGTGGACTTTTCAATTAATTTATTAAACAAATCGTTCTTTCAAATGAGTAGATAATCATTTATTTTCCTACTAATTTTCCATCCTCTCATTTCCTGATTAAAATTCAGATTTTATTTTAAATTCATATAGATGGCAAGGGTACAAAAATTAAAAGAAATAGCTTTGAATTTATTTAGTTATTATGCTTCTTAAATATCAAACTAACATTTTTCATACATCTTGATTACACAACTTTTAACACTGTATCACTTCGAAATATGTATGATAAGAACTTTCTTGTGTTAAATTTTAACGTACCATGTTAACATGTTTCGACCTATTTTCGGTCATCTTCGGAACTGGTCGTTGTTGGTCTTGGCGCCTCCTGTTTCCTGTGTGGGTGCGTTCGTAGTGTAGAGTCAAAGAGTGTATGTGTTTTGAAGTTGAGTTGTGTGTTGAAATATCGTTGGGGTGTGTTTTCGTGTGTCTGTATATTTCATATTGTTCTAGTGTGTTGAGTTTCTGGCTTTTTGGTTGGATGTGCAGTATTTCCATGTCTGTGTTGATGTCTTTGTAGGTGTGGTTGGCATTTGTGATGTGTTCTGCATATGTGGAGATGTTTTGTAATTTTGTTATGGCTGTGATGTGTTCTTTGTAACGTGTTTGAAATGATCTGCCTGTCTGTCCTATGTAGAAGTTGTTGCAGGTGTTACATTTGAGTTTGTATACGCCTGTGTGGTTGTATTTGTTTGTTTGTGTGCTGAAATGTTTTTGTCGAGTGTTATTTCTTCTGTATGCGATGTTGTATAGTCCCGACGCTGTTATTTCCGGCGCGACTCCACCTTTTTGCTTACGTCTTAGAAAGTGAAGGCTCTATAAAGCCTAGGTAGGTAGTATCGTCCGCCATTTTTGTTCTTACGTTGCCGAGCTACCATACGAGGAATCTATTTGCCACACCGTTAAACGTTATCATGTCGTAGCTCCTATGATAATAAATCAAACGCAATGTAATTCAGCAAA
The DNA here is from genome assembly GCA_025594305.2 of Periplaneta americana. Classification (NCBI taxonomy): domain Eukaryota; kingdom Metazoa; phylum Arthropoda; class Insecta; order Blattodea; family Blattidae; genus Periplaneta; species Periplaneta americana. The sequence goes on from JAJSOF020000029.1 coordinate 9,271,625, forward strand.
TAACGTCTTCGTGTGCTTTCTGCGAACGCCAACGAAAGAGCTAAAATGGCGGGCGATTATATTAAGTATTTATCGAGCCTTAAGAAATGAATCAGCGAATCACAAGACGCACACGTTTAAATGTAGCCGACCTGCAACGCGATTGGCTGCCGGAAATTAGAGCGACGGGACTATAGTGACATTTTTCTGTTTAATTTTAAATATAGCCTATGTATTTGTTCTCACAGCGAGTCGCTAGATGGCATTGGCGACATTGTCGCTAACCACATGCGTATTATTAATCATTACTTTCCACTATTGTAGTAGTAAGGTATTTGGTTGTAAGCATAAGTTTTGAATTGGCACCTTCAGCGAATATGTAGCGAAGTGTAGAATTTTATTTGAACTTTAAAATAGAACAAACAATGTCTCAGGACTCAGGGGGTTAAGGGAAGTCAAATATTTATCCGATGACAAGAGAGAAAAGTAATCTATTGACATGTAATAATACCGCAGTGAGTTCCTACGTAGATTTTTTCCCAAATATTCTATTCAGAACAGATTGCAAAGTGGGATATGCCATTAATATATATATCGTATATTAATTACTCTAGGGAACCTCATTATAAATATCCAATTTATAAGCCTCTATAATACTGTTAATAAAAAACGAAATAATTATGGATTATATATTATATTGCCGCAGTTCACGAGTTCTGTATCATTACTGAATTGAATTAATTATAATTGCACAAACATATTTAATTATTTCTGTTGATTTTCACGAACTATTCATCCCTTTAACAATAAGGTCACAGATCGCCCACCACTCGAGTCGCCCATTTCAATACATAGAACACAAGATTTTTGTTTATTTTAGTAGGTTATTTTACGACGCTTTATCAACATCTGAGGTTATTTAACGTGTGAATGAGATGAAGGTGATAATGCCGGTGAGATGAGTCCGGGGTCCAGCACAGATGGCATAGGGCACAAGAAGAGAGGTAAGGTAGGTGTCCCTGATATAGCCATGCTAATGTTTGAGAATTTTTCTAGCCGCCATTTTGAAAAAAAATGTAAACCACTTTTTTCTTACTCGTTCTCAGTATAATGGACTTTCTTAAAACAATTTCCTTTCCCCATAAAAATAGCTTTAACTGTCCAAAAAGTCCCAAATTCCAAAAGTCTATCTAGTGATCATATCAGGAACATGTGCACATGATATGGCCACCCTTGTTCCATGTTCTACAAATCGTGATTGTTTTCAGTTTGATAGCGCAGTTGTGTTAAAATTAAATAATTTTGGTGTAAAATGAATAAACATGACACTCAATAATCTTTTTTATAATTCAAAAGTGTAGTCAAAACAGGTTTTTCCATAAAAATTAAGTTGTTTTTCTTAAAATACCAAATATTTGCGTAATCCCAGCTATAAGGCATGCAAATTTGTCAGGTGAAAAAAAATAAAAGTGAAATGAACTTGATATGACCATGGTGCATTTGATATGGCCATATCAAGAGCAGGTAAGCTTTCACGAAAATCGTTTGATTATGAACAACTCGTAAAAGATACGCCATCAACGACAACACCAATCAACAGAGCATTAAAAACTGAATGGAGTACGATGGTTTTCATGAAACAAGTCTTTGAAAAACATGCATAAAACAAAGGAGACTTACCAGAGAAAAATAAGAAGAGGTCACATGAAAACCGCAAAACAGGCAACTGACGCCATATTGCTCAACCTGACTGGATGGAAAACGCTGAAGTAACATACCAGGATACCCTTTCACTGGATGCTGCTGCAATTTAGCGGATTGTTTGGTTAAGTAACTCACAATAGGGGGGGTGGCCATATCAGGAACATGGCCATAACAGGAGCACCCACCTTAATTCTTATGAAATGGCCTTATGTTTCTATGATGCAGAAAACTATTAAAATACTAAAATATGCATTGTAAATCCGTCACTCTGTCAATTATTTGAGAATGCAGCATCAAGTGTAAGAGTGTCTAGCTTCGATATAATTGGTGAGAAAGATGATTCCAACCATTACCATGAGCATAGCTGATATTCGCCATGCAGTTGTCATAAACGTAATAGAAATTGGCAATCTATCCAAGAGGGACTCTAACCCACACCCTATGCAGTCTTAGAGTATGACTGCACCTTGTTACCCTAGGCAACGCAGATGATCACTATGCAATCACAATAGCTTAGAACTACATATATACAATACCAATAATTTATTTATCTTATTCCCTGCTTATGGGACATGTTAGCAATGTAAGTAATTACGAATCTTCCTTGGTGAAACTACGCGTCTGTCTAAAACCAAAATTTCGTCACATTAATACTGTACAACTGTTGGGCATTTAGTAAGTTCACTGCTTACCTGTAGTCTTTCGTCATCCTGTCCGTGCATCTCCAAGTGTCCTCGTTTAGACCTACAATGAAAACATTACATGAAATTATAACAATTGTTTTTATATTTATTTTGATATTAGCATACTAAATTATATAAAAGATACGCTATATAAAGAATGAGGGATACCAGTATAAGCAAAGACCGTATTCGGATGTTCTTCAATCAACATAACAAGAAATACAAAAGTTAACACAAGAAAAAATTATAAAATCTACAAATTCAATAATATATTGTATTATATATTTCTTAATTTAAAATCAGGAATCCACCCCTGAGCATGAGCTCTACTCTTTCAGGGGTGAGCTAAAATTTTATCTCTGTATACTATATTTTATGTTTCAAATAAATAAATTAATACATAAATAATAAATAAGTAAATAAATACATAAATAATTCATAATTAAATAATAAATAAATAAATAATTCAATAAATAATAAATAAATAAATACACAAATAAATAAATACTGGTATATAAATAAATAACAAAATAAATAAATGCATAAATAAATAAATAAATAAAACAAATAAATAAGTAAATAAATACATAAATAAATAAGTAAGTAAATACACAAAATGAATAAGTAAATAGCCTAAATAAGTAAATAAAAATAATTAAATAAATAAATAAATATAAATAATTAAATAAATAAATACACAAATAAATAAGTAAATAAATAAAAAATAAATAAAAATAAATAAATAAAAAATAAATAAATAAAAACACATAAGTAAATAAATAAATGAATACGTAAACAAATACATAAATAAATACATAAATAAGTAAATAAATATATAAGTAAATAAATACATAAATAATTAAATAGATAAATAATTAAATAATTAAGAAAAAAATAATTAAATATTTAAATAAATAAATAGATAAATATACAAATAAATAAATACCGGTACATAAATAAATAAAAATTAATAATTAAATAAGTAAATAAATAAATACATTAAATAAATAAATGTATGAATAAATAAATATATGAATAAATACATAAATAAATAAGTAAATAAATACATGAATAAATAAGTAAATAAATAAATAAATGAAACGGCATTTTGCTACTCTATGATTCTCATGGTTGCGTATGCATAAGCAAATTCAGTGGAGCCGAGTTTGTATCTCTCTCGTTCATAAGGGAATATTTATTTCAGTTTCATGACGAACTGATGTGTGTCTCTCGTGTTGTGATATCACTGGTGATGATGTAGGAAGAAACAGCAATATGCGCGCTTTTGAGCAAGTTGCACATAGTAGTCCGTCACTGTTTCATACAGACGCCACTGATGCCAAGCTCACTTGACGAGAGAAGCAAAGGTGTGCAGTCTTAAAACAAGCTTTGTCTCAAAGAAACTTTATAAGCCTCAGAAAGAAGACAGTGCTCATGATCAGAGGACGAGCGACCTGGATCGCAAGAGAAGGACTAGTTGAGGTAATAAAATTAGTTTTTTTCGTTGTATGTCTGATCATGCGCACTGCTTTCTTTCTGGAACTTATAAAGTATGTGTGCGACAAATTTTGTTTTTCTAAGACTGTACATGGAAGGAGAGATGAGTAAATCTTAAAACCGTTTTAATCCTGACGGGGGTGACATTCGTTTTTAGTAATGCAAAAGGGGAAATGTCCAATATATAATATGCAAAACAACATACTGTCCACGTTTGGTAGTACATAATGCTTGTGAAATGTTCTTCTCTGCAATGAAGCGTATGAAGCCAAGACTGAGAGCAAACATAAAGGATACAAAATTAAAAACTATGAAGCATTTTATATAATAAGATGTTTATCTCGTAACAGAAGCAAACACGAGGAAAATTGTATTGAACTTATTTTGATTGAAATATCTGAAAGAATAATACTCTGAAATTAATGACATTACTTACGGATAAGTTGTGTAATTAGATGTAACTATTTTTATACGACATGCATAAATACAGACAAAAAATTTCATCACGATCTCGCACAAATACATTTTTATTGCGGAAAATGTGGAAGTGGAAAAAAAAAAATTACATGGAATTCGTGAGATAAGTATAATTTGCTAGTGTGGGCTACTTAATTACAGTTCTCGCTATGGCTTTTTCGCAAACTCGTCCTGAATTACTAAAAAGTACACTTACCTTCTTTTATATGTAAATAACTATTAATTAATGGGACGCACTTAATTTGCGTCATTTGCCCTGCTAAGTAAATGTTACTCACTGAATGTAACTACGGTATACGCCAAAACAAACAGTACTAAAATTAGAGCTGGATGAAGCTCATGGTTGCCTAGCAACCAGAATATTTAGAGATATGTAGATTCAATAGGCTAGTTTGCTTACTGCTGCAATTATGGTGTTAGTTAACAGATTGAAAAGTCTTTAATGTTTAGTATTATATCCTTTTATACGGACTTGGACGTGCAAATGGCAAAAGTTTGAAACACATTGCAGATGGCTGCCAACGAGTAGTACGGCAATGTTACAAGTTGTTGAGAAGTTTCACCGTACAGAAAGCGTTCTAATTCAACGAGGAGTTGCACAGGTAGTTCAGTAACAGTGACAGACAATGGGGGTCATGGAAGGACAAGTCTCCAAAAAGAAGTCTCCAGAGAACGTCTTTAAAAATGAGTATCAGTTTGACATCGATAAGCTGAATATTCTAAGGGATGGGTGGATTTTCTTATCAGAAACAGACTGGGCTTAATGCTGGAGCTATGTAGGCCTACTATAGTGAAATGTGTTTTTAGGAATTACAGGATTGGTGATAGAGAGATAGTATTTGGCGAAATGAGGCCGAGGATTTGCTATAGATAACCTGACATTCGCTTTACGGTTCGAAAAATCCTCGAGAAAACCTAGCCAGGGTGGATAATCTTGATGATTATGGGATGAGTAATAGTTGCGACAAATTCTACATTGGACAGACAGGCAGATCATTTAAACACGCTACAAAGAACACATTAAAGCAATAACCAGAGGACACAATACATCTACATATGCCGATCACATAACCAATGCTAACCATACATACAATAACATAAATACAGACATGGAAATCCTACACATCCAACCCAAAAACCAAAAACTCAACACACTAGAACAATATGAAATATACAGACACACAAAAACAGCTTTAATTAGTCAGGTAATCTTTTCGTACTTTGATTTTATTGTAATTGTAATTGTAAATTTAATACTAATTGTAATGTTATTTGTAATTGTAATTATAAACTTAATACAAATTTTATTTTATTGTTCATATTATACAAGTAGTTGGAATCTCCTGGTAGATGGGCAGGAGAAGGCCTGACGGCCTTATTTCTAAAGGTTAAATAAATAAATACTAATACTAATACTAATACAAAAACACACCCAAATCAAATTCTCAACACACAGATCAATTTCAGAACACACTCACTATTTTACTCCACATTACAACACTCAAACACACCCTTACAACAGACAACGATATCAAGGTGACGCTATGATCCAGTAGGCTCTGACGATGGTGTAGGCCTACAGAAAAATACATACCGGTATACAAATATTAACTTAAAAATAATAATAAACATAATTAAGTAAAAAAGAGAACTTTAAAATAATAAAAAAAGGTAAAGGTATCCCCGTAACATGCCATGAAGGCACTTGGGGGCATGGAGGTAGAGCCATTATTATCATGAAATTAAATATTCCATGACCTCATTAATTGGCAGCTATATTGAGAATGAGGTGGTGTGGTCGGCTTAATTTAGATCTTCACGCTCTGACTGCTATTTACCCCCAAAACTTAAGGAAAGACCCGGTATTAAAAACTCAATTTTTTTTATAGAGGCTGAGTCTTTTGAACCTGTAGTGGGATATGTTCTGAAAGTTTGGCAACGAGCCAAAAAATCCTGAAAATCACCACCTGATAAAATCGAAAACCCCAGACCTTCCAGTCCTTAGTAGGATAAAATGATTTTGCTCTACCAGTTCTACAAGCTACCCGAAAATGCAATTTTAAAATAAAATAATAATAATCCAAAATAATATAATAATAATAATAATAATAATAATAATAATAATAATAATAATAATAATAATAAGAGAATATATAGTAAAAAAAGACTGAATACATAATCACAAACAGGAAAATACATTCTAGTATACAAGTGTTAACTTAAAAAGAAAGCATTAATACATATGAATATAATCTCACAACTAAAGGAATAGTACAATATATCGGCAAGGGTAGATGACCACATCTCACATTACAATCAATGATTATAAACCTTTTAAGTGTTTCAAATTAAACATTTTCTCCTTCTTTTTGGTAAAATACGCTTTCTCTTTCCTAATTAAGTGCTGGCTACGAAATTTTTCTGTTACAGTACCGATGTCAAAGTGCCTAGCTTCGTTTTGTTTTATTTTGACATGTTCACCGAACAGCAGACCTGAACTATGTAAGTAGGGTAAGATGCCTGATATTGTGATCAGTACAATACAGGGCCACCGCTGAGACTACACAGGACAGCACATTGCAAGAGACAAACACCTATTCCAATGGGCGAAAGATAAACCTCTTCTGTCACCCACACTTGGGATAGAACCGCTTGGTTCGAGCCAAAACTGCAAACTCTAATATTTTTCACAGCTGTTTATTTCACAAAACATTTATTAAATAAATTATTATTAGTAATGTAGGGCCTATAACCATCCACTTCAAAGATTGTAATTTTCACTTTTCGGTCATCTAATTTGTGAGAAGTTTAGTCCAATAGTACGCATTTCCGAGAATAGGGAGGGATGTTCAGTGTTCAATATGTCGTAAGGTAAGAAAGGGACAGATATAAGACGGGGGAAACGTCAGGTTTCTACAGAGTGATTTATATAGAACTGACACATTTCTTTCATTAATTGTTTCAAAACGAATTGTGCTAGCGACAACTTATTATACCTAAAATGTAGAGGAATTTTGGGAGATTATTTACCTCTACAGAAAATGCTGAAAATGTCCTCCATCCTGCATAAGACACAACTCAACACGTCGTTCCATGTTACTGGCCACTCTTTGGAGGACTCTGTTGTCAATAGCTTGAATCTCCTGTGTGATGTTGTGCTTCAGATCGTCCAATGTCTGGGGACGTGTGGCGTAAACCCTGTCTTTTAAGTAACCCCATAGAAAGTAGTCCGGCGTTGTCAAATCCGGAGATCTCGGTGGCCACAGGTTCCTGGAAATTATTCGGTCGTCAAAGAAACAACCGTAACCCTATATGGCTTTAGGCCTGCACTTTTCGCAGCTCCCTGACACATTGAGTAGGTGTAACCTGTCTCCTGCGACAAACGTCTTAATGATTTTTTGAGTGACTGCTCCAGTCGTGCTCTTACGTCAACAACAACCGTGGGAAGCCTAGATGAGCGATGCTTGCCCTTTTCACTCACCAGAGATCCAGTTGTTTCCAATTTGTTTACCAGTCCCAGTATTGTGTTTCTTTTGGGAGGATTGCGAACACCAAATTCTCTCTGGTATGCCCTTTGAGTAGCTGTAATTGAATTCGTAATCCAATATTGCTTCACAAGGAAGAGTCGTTGATTTAATGTGTACTGCATTTTCACGTTAATACAAAATGTCGAAAACAGCTGCCAACAATAGGAATAAAACATAAACATCTGCGCATCTACTGTAGTGCTGCCAACAATAGGAATAAAACATAAACATCTGTGCATCTAGTGACAAGGAATCGAAACTCCAGAACATTCTGCTTAATTTGGTGCTAAAATTGGGTCAGTGCTGCCAACAATAGGAATAAAACATAAACATCTGCGCATCTAGTGACAAGGAATCGAAACTCCAGAACATTCTGCTTATTTGGTGCTAAAATTGGGTCATTGAATGAATTTCCAACAGAATAATTAAAGAAAGAAATGTGTCAGTTCTATATAAATCATTCTGTATTATACCGCATAAATATACTACATTTCCTGGCAGAATCGAACTCCAATACTCAGAATCTGTAGCAAGATATATCATTATCTAAGTTTGAGATATTTAATCAGACGCAATTCTTTCAATTATTGATAATTTTCTACTGAAATCCACTACTTTAATTGTGAATATGAATTATTATATCGTAACAAAATTTAGTCTAAATCTAATTATTTTAAAGGTGTTATATTTTACAAATTAATAAACTCTTCAAGCAATATTCTGTAGCTAGATGTCTGACGAATCCACTGAGTTGTGCTATATGGAAGGTTTGCTGACCTTTCATACGTGGAGCTGGGGTTGGTAACAAAAGTGTCATCGATTCTCGTAGGGAAGGGGATTTTGTGAAGGGTGTCTGGTTACATGGACAAAAAAATGTGTATAGTACAGTTCTCTCACCCCTTTTTTCACAACCCCTTGCATTGTAGCACAGTGAACTGATTTCATGCTTACAGACCGCCACCAGCTCGAGGGAGGTTTTATTACATGACGTCACAGCGTGGCACGTGATTATCTAACTGTGAGAAGAATTCAGATATTCTTTTGTTTGCAGCATATAATTGAAAAAGGTTTTGCCTAACCGCACACAGGCAATGCGTTAGCAACGACTTTATTGTCAGTCTAATTGATTAGTGTGTTCACACGGCGGTCCGCACTTGTCATATATTACTTAACGTTTCCGTTTGTCTTCTGTTTGCTTCTTTTTATTACATCGGAAGCCCGTGTTTAAGGCGTTTATAGCTATTACATTGATCTACAATGAAAGATGCTCAGGATATCAATTTTATTATTCTTGCAGGTGAAATAGGCTTACTGTATGGTACCTGTATGATTGTCGTCTGTTCATATTACTGTCACAGTCTAATATATACAGTCACGAAGCTTGGAATGATTTTTTTGCAATTCTAGCGGTAGTTGCTAGCCGCTTGGAGCGCTCTGAGTACTACGAACAATAGACTGTGCCACAGCCATCGTGATCTAATACAGCCCTTAAGGCAGACCATGTGACTCGCTTAACCCGATCACGAAGGGCGGCGTTTCAACCACATAAATTAGTTGGAATACAAAAACAGTAACATATGTTTCTCTAAAATATAGTGTAATTCCATTAATAAAATTTAAAACAATGATTATGAGACACTTCAGACAATTCACTTGCGAGTTAAGGTGTAATATTATTTATGGTGTGAAAATTACATTGTTCGTATGTGTAATATCTGCCTTTATTTCGATTAAATATTGCGAAATTCTTGTGGACGATTCAATCATTTTTAGTTGCACCGCACGGATATTTAGATATGTTGAAATTATAGGTTATGTTTACTGTACCAGTTGCCCCTTTCTGTCTAAATTTAGTGATCTCCAAGACTTTGCCATTCACGAGAATTATTTTGTTTTATTGAGAGAAGGGGACTTGTCGGAATATGTTTATTACACTACAATATATTTAAAACTTTATTTCAATCAAGAAATATAATGAATGATCTTTGAAATAGGAAATATCTAAACATTTAAATACATAATTATTTTAAGTGAGATATATTATTTATAATGAAGAAAATATTTAAAATATGTGCATTGCATAAACCATTTTGAGCGACTGATTTCTCCGATCTCAAAAGTTTTAATTTGGGAAAATGTACAGACTTCAATGTACTGCAAATTTGAAGAACAAATTTATTTATTGTACATCAATAACGTCTTATCATACATAAAAATTTATAAATAATTTTGAATATGTATTTTAGTTACAAAACAAAAGGTTTCAATTTTTTGAAATGAATGTTTGAATTTTGGAAACGGTTTGTGATACTTTATCAGTTATTTAATCATAGTTGTAATTTAGGATTCTAACAAGTGATGCTTATAACACGATTTATATTTAAATATGAACAGAATATCTAATCAATGAAGGCAATTTTGATGTCAATTCTAATAGTTCTAGTATTAAATTAAAAAAGTTATGTATGGAGTTTATAAAATGTTTGCAAAAAATTGTAAATTCCAAATTTATATACTATAATTGCAAATTGTATTGTATAATTATTAATTATAATTGTATTGTATAATTATTAATTTCAATTAATGCAAAAACAAGCCCATAGGTATACATTAGTTCTACTCTTTCTATTTGGGCGAGTCTAACTCTTAACATGAACTGCTTATACTACGAGTATATTTTATAATTTACCGTACATCGGCAATGATTATTAGAAAAATAATAAATAAATAAATAAATAATAAATAAATATGGAAATTATAGGTTATTTTACTATATTTAACTTATATTCCTAAATTCGCAATTATACATTATAATGAAGCATAATGTCATGTAGGATACCCCGCACATTCAGTTTGTCTGTATTTTAATACAAAATTGAGTACTGAATTATTTTATTTATCTACTACTTAAGAGACGAAGTAACACAATTGTACGTACACTAATTTCATAGGAGTGGTATGCGTCTAAAACTGTAACATAACAAGTGTCAAGTTAACTGTATGCTCTATATGTGAATTTAATTTTCTGATATTGCTGTTCAAAGGACTGTTTGCCGGCAGCCTAACAGCCAAAAGCACTGTTAATGATTCCCTTGGCCGTTAGCTGACGATGGATCTGTGATTATCTAATTCCCTAACTGATGTGTCCCTAGGGTAATCTCCCAAGGGACAAGATCAATTCTCACTTGCATTAGTGTCCCACAATGTGCTCCAACCTACAGAGTCCATATTCGGTATTGAAGCAGTGCTTTAAGAGAATAACATTCAAATAATCCAGTTCAAGAAGTCACCAAATTTATTTTATAATTACTTGAATAAGTATCCCAATTATTACAGTAAATAATGCCACTATTCCGTACCATTCCGTCGTCAGAAATCTCGGGATTTTCTTGGACGAAAATTTAAATTGGGAATGCCGAATAAAGGAAATATCCAAGAGAGTGTGCTATACCATGCATTCTCTTAACCCATTCAGAAACTTCCTCCCGCCAGAATTAAAACAGACTTTAGTGCAAACCCTCGTACTACCACTGTTTGACTATTGCGACGGAATACTTACAGACTTGACAACTGACCTTTCGAACAAGCTGCAGCGTGTGCACAATATGAGTGTCAGATTCATCAGCAATGCTCACAAATTTGACCACATTACACCCTCGTTCAAATCTTTATCCTGGCTGCAACTTAGTAACCGTAGAACACTTCATTCGCTGTCTCTTCTGTTTCGAGTTCTCCACACTTCTACTCCAAATTATCTTCGTTCCCGGTTTAACTACTTATCCTCCAGTCACAATCTAAACACCAGGTCACAGGAGAGCCAAATCCTAGCAATTCCTGCCCACAGAACATCCCACTATTCATCCTCTTTTACTGTCTCAGTCCCCGTGAATGGAATTCTCTACCTTAGAAGATTAGGGGCTGCCAGACAATAACCACTTTCAAGAAAATGCTAAACGATTTCTTACGGGCGCAGTCAAATTGAAGTTATAATTGTGATCGAGTTTAATAATTTAGTTTAATTTAGGTATGATTATCATTGCTATTACTAATATTATTATTATTATTATTATTATTATTATTATTATTATTATTATTATTATTATCATTATTATTATTATTACATAATTATTTTATTGGTGTTGTGAAGATGAAAAGAATTGTCATTGTATTATATTAATTATGTATTATATTGTCTTGTATTGTAGTATTGTATTGTATTATATTATATTATGTTATATTCATAGCATTGTAGTAATTTTCTATCATATTGTTTGAGTGGGAGAGATGGCCGAGTGGCCTTAACTCTGCCAGTTAAAATAAACTATTATTATTATCATCATTATCATTATTATTATTATTATTATTATTATTATTATTTTTATTATTATTATTATTATTATTATTATTATTATTATTATTATTATATTTCTGCACTCTGGATTACTAAACATTCAGTGTTTCAAACTCCCAAATATTATTCCTTTACTACAACAATTTTCATTATTCTGTACTAGTAAGTTCTAATCTAATTCCAGCTCTATCACTATTGATTGACTTACTCTTAAAAAAACCCTCCTGCACACTTGAGCTCTGAGTACCTTTGTATTTGTGTTCATAAACAAAGTGGAGGGATGAAATTCTAAAAGGCGAATCGATGATACAATAAATCCACTATTTTTCCAACCTAGCTACCGCAAACATTATATATGTACTCGGAGATTTTGTCTTCCCCCAACGTGTTTTCTTTGGAGCTCTCAAAGTCAATATAAGAGTCAAGTGTGCCCATAGTATTATTGTCTTTCTTTCTCTCCTACGATATCCTCTTTCATGGCAGTTTTCTCGCTCAAGGAGTAACAGTTACTTTTTATGGTTATGATACAATTTCTTTTCTATTTTAGACCTATTGGTTAAAGTTTCAGGCAGAACCAGGTTTGTTATACATGAAGATAATGAGAAAAAGTTTAAATTTCTGTGTACAATTGTTAACTCACACTTACTTACTTACTTACAAATGGCTTTTAAGGAACCCGAAGGTTCATTGCCGCCCTCACATAAGCCCGCCAGCGGTCCCTATCCTGTGCAAGATTAATCCAGTCTCTATCATCATACCCCACCTCCCTCAAATCCATTTTAATATTATCTTCCCATCTACGTCTCGGCCTCCCTAAAGGTCTTTTTCCCTCCGGTCTCCCAACAACACTCTATTTGCATTTCTGGAATTCGTCCATACGTGCTACATGTCCTGCCCATCTCAAACGTCTGGATTTAATGTTCCTAATTATGTCAGGTGAAGAATACAATGCGTGCAGTTCTGTGTTGTGTAACTTTCTCCATTCTCCTTAACTTCATCCCGAACTTAGCCCCAAATATTTTCCTTAGCACCTTATTCTCAAACACCTGAACCTATGTTCCTCTCTCAGAGTGAGAGTCCAAGTTTCACAACCATACAGAAGAACCGGTAATATAACTGTTTTATAAATTCTAACTTTCAGATTTTTCGACAGCAGACTGGATGATAAAAGCTTCTCAACCGAATAATAACACGCATTTCCCATATTTATTCTGCGTTTAATTTCCTCCCGAGTGTCATTTATATTTGTTACTGTTGCTGCAAGATATTTTAATTTTTCCACCTCTTCGAAGGATAAATCTCCAATTCTTATATTTCCATTTCGTGTTAACTCACACAAAGACCTATATGTCTGTGAAACGAACAACCAGTGATAAACGAGACTACGTACCATAATCACTCTAATTCAACGTCGCATTGCACATTGGACTGATTGTTCTACTCAATACTGATTCAGTCTAAAATTTTCTTAACGTAGGTACTGCGTATTTGCTAAGAACACTTATGAAAATATGATACGAGAATAGAATATACAGGGACATCATTTTATTTTTACTAACATTTTTAATATTAACCTGGCTATACCTCTGGATCAACACCGTTTGCTATCACCTTCCACGACTGGAGTTCGATGATACTGGCGTAATATACAAACAAATCACTTTACTAGGTATAGGAGGGAAGAAAAGTATTTCATCCATTTACGTAAACTAGGAAATATCGCGATTTTGAGTTTGATCGTTTTCATTAGGTTTTTGTTTAATCAAAATACAGTACAGTATTAACAATAAATGTTTTTACTCACGAACTGAGCTGTCCATGTGGACGTATTCATTATGCGGTGTATATTATACTTTCTACAGACATTAGCGTACAATATAGAGAATGAAGTTAAATTTAAAAATAATCATAATATGGATATTTAAACACATTTTTGAAAATGGTGGCCGTTCATTTCGATACAGGCTTCAGTTCTAATGTGCATATTATCGCACTATAGACTATTGTACCTAATCCCAATTACCAGTTTCGTCCTTCGTACTAGTAACTCATGTTGAAATAATTCTGTACCTACTCTATAAAAGAGTACCTTACGTACTGTAAATTCAATCTTCACTTCTGCTCGATCCGAAAAGATAAAATTACTCAGACATACTATCTACTGTCCGTCCAACTGGTTATGTCGTAGGGTCGTAGAAAGGCAGGAAATCACGTGACAGTTAATTACTTAACGAGGACCTTTTATTTAAGTGATTTTAAACAGTTGTATAATATTACGTAGACGTCCAATTCCTAACAGAAATTAATGTTCTCAGAAAAGAGCTAAGACAGCCCAGCCACTAGATGGCGAATAAAAGCTGGTGGGGGGAAACCGGGATACGACGTAGGCAAATGGACGACAGTACCTGTGCGAAAATGATTCAATATTGAAAGCTCTTTCGTCACTGGAAATTGAGAACATATTTTTGGAACGTACTGTTTACTATGACTGTATATGCGGTCTTGGATCTGTGTGGAGGACGGTTGAACTTCATTAGTAGAAGGGGTGTGAGTGAAGTACATTAAAAAATTCAGGTACAATCAAAAATTGAAGTAACAATAAAATGATGTCCCTGTACTAATGTTGGCACAATGTATAAATGTTATTTTTAATAACATTACTGATGGAAATTTGTAAATTCAGTGTGAAAGTCAGAGAAAGTAAATGTGTTTTAGTCAATTATGTTAATATATTATTTACAGAAGATTGATAAATGGGCAACTTACTAATCTATACAACTAATAAATCTGTAGCCGAAATTTTTCTGGTAATTTTCGATTTTCCAAAAATAATTGGTCCTAACATATATAATTAACCACCCTGAAACCGAAAATCGCTTTTTTGAAATTTTTGTTTGTATGTCTGTCTGTCTGTATGTTTGTTACCTTTTCACGCGATAATGGCTGAACGGATTTCGATGAAACTTGGAATATAAATTATGTTCGTTGTAACTTAGATTTTAGGCTATATGGCATTCAAAATACCTTATTTAAAAGGGGGGTTATAAGGGGACCTGAATTAAATAAATCGAAATATCTCGCTTATTATTGATTTTTGTGAAAAATATTACATAACGAAAGTTTCTTTAAACATAATTTGCGATAAGTTTCATTCCTTGAAAAATTTTGATAGGACTGATATTTAATGAGATAAATGAGTTTTAAAATTAAAATAACTGCCATCTAAGGCCGTGTAATGAATTAAAAAACAAATGACTTCGTCTATAAGGGGTCTTGGACAGCAACAATCGAAAGCTATGAAAGATAGCCTACAGATAATGTTTCTGTGTTTGTGTGAAGTAATATCGAAAGCTAAATTAACCGATTTTTATAATTAATTATTAATTCACCATTGGAAAGTGTAGTTTCTCTAGATGGACATAATGCTATAATGTTATTACAGTAACTTCTGAGTGAATTGAGGACAGATAAGATTAAAATAGCTTCTTATGCACAGAAAACTTGATAGGCTATTCTGTACATTCGTTTCCTGTATTTCCTAAAATAATGTTTATGACCAAATGAGTGTCTCTGAATCAAAATGATCGGATTTTAATTATGCAAATACAATTTAAATTAATTAACATAATAAACGATTTATCCTTATATCAAACACGAATGTTCCCTGGATCAAATGTCCTATTTTAATTATGTAATTACTTTATATTTATTTCTAACGGGTGCAGCGGAGCGCACGGGTACGGCTAGTATTAAATATTTAAGCACGTGGGCTTACAGCTGTTTCGGTATATAGGCCTATGTGATTTGATCCTGGTTGAGTGGAAGAGAAGGCTTGATGGCCTTAACTCTGCCAGGGAAAATAAAACTATTATTATTATTATTATTATTATTATTATTATTATTACTAACTTTCACAAGTATAGTCATGTACAATACGAAAACGTCGAGAAATATGGTAATATTATACGTTATTTATTTCAAAATATATAGGCTATTACCAACCGCGGATCCCGTGATAAGTGTTGACGGATCCCTGGGGATCCACGGAGCACACTTTGGGAACTACTAATCTAGAGTACCAGGTGAATGAGCTGGGTTCGCTTGCAGCGTTAACTGTAGAACAGTCGCGGCGAAAATGCGACTCACGAGCACATTGTGGCTCGCAGTGCTTTTCTCTCGCTTCCTACCTACAACCCCCACCCTCTCACTCACTGGAATCAAACTCCGTTCCATTTGTATTTGTCTCTGACCTGCGAGTGGCGTATCGTCGCAATGTCTCTCTCGAAACCATGTACCTCTATAAAAACGAAAGTTCCAAGTAGGATGGAAGGACGCATTTTTTGCTGACAATATGAGGAGAATATTAAATGTATGATTTGTTCACAAGTATTACGAGGAAAACGGTTGTATAACATAAAACGGCATTATAAGTTACTACATGTTACTGATGAAACATTAAAAGGTTAAGTATTATTATTATTATTATTATCATTATTATCATCATCATCATCATCATCATCATCATCATCATCATCTCTGTACGTAGATCCTTTTTCAGCAGATGTACGAATAATGCGGTTAGATCTTCAATTTAAACTCACAGATTTACAATGTGATGTTAAATGAAAGCTAGATGTAAGGACTTGACAAATGTTGAACTTTCAAATCTTTGCCAAAAAATAAATATCCGAAGCTTCGTTCTTTCGCTTGCTCTGTTGAAGCCATGTTCGCTACAACTTACGTTTGTGAAAAAATAATTTTCAACAATTAAAATAGTAAAAATTAAATTTAGATCACGACTGACAGACAAATACCTTCGTGATCAACTACGACTGGCAGTAAGTGACATAATTCCTGATTTTGAAACTCTGTCGCAGAGACATTCTGAAGACAGTTAATTTTAGGTTGTGATATTGTTCATTTCTTTCTTCGTTACTCGTACTAAACATTAGTTTGTAGCCTTGTACTGTATAAAATTATATTTAAGTGCTTGACGTAAGGAAAATGAAAATCCGTTAATAAGTCAGACAGTTGCTTCACTTCCCCTTCTGGTGTCCGCCTCCCTCCATAGGTGCTATGCACGTTGCAGGTTACACAGTGGCTCGGCGCACGATTACAATATCGCCACCACTGCTGTATAACGACTAAAATTTATAAAAATGTCTACACTGACTTATAGCAAACATATTGTGGAGTCGCTTTGCATGTCTTAGGTGAGGATTTTTCCAAGTGTAGATCAGCATCTTGCAGTCTCCTTGTACCCTCTATTTAAATTGCCAAGTAACACAGGAGCTGCCTCATTAAACTGTGGAAGTATAACGCATAGAGGCAGTTAATACGTGTAAGTGTTCCATTTTACTGCGCTTCACACAAATGAAGCACGCCACGGAAGGTGACGTTAACAGTTTCAGTGATACATCGCCTCTAGACACATTAAGTAACCTGCCTCCAAGCACCGGCCGGCGCGCATAGCTACTTGGATTGCAGGTCTGAGGATCCTTTTGAGCGTGGGTTTGAATCCCTTCCGGGGTGAATACCCGGTTAGGTTTTCCCAACGGTAAGTAGTTTCAGGTACCCATTTGAAAATCCACCGACTCACTTCGCCAAATATCAACTCGCTATTATCAATTTCAAAATGGGAGTATAAAGGTACAGTGCATCAGAAATTCATAGATTTCAAAAAAAACATATGACTCGGTTAAGAGAGAAGTTTCATATGATATTCTTATTGAATTTGGTATTCCCAAGAAACTAGTTCGAATAATTAAAATGTGTCTTAGTGAAACTTACAGCAGAGTCCGTATAGGTCAGTTTCTGTCAGATGCGTTTCCAATTCACTGTGGGCTAAAGCAAGGAGATGCACTATCACCTTTACTTTTTAACTTTGGTCTAGAGTATGCCATTAGGAAAGTTCAGGATAACAGAGAGGGTTTGGAATTGAACGGGTTACATCAGCTGCTTGTCTTTGCGGATGACGTGAATATGTTAGGAGAAAATCCACAAACGATTAAGGAAAAAACGGGAATTTTACTGGAAGCAAGTAAAGAGATATGTTTGGAAGTAAATCCCGAAAAGACAATGTATATGATTATGTCTCGTGAGGAGAATATTGTACGAAATGGAAATATAAAAATTGGAAATTTATCTTTTGAAGAGGTGGAGAAGTTCAAATATCTGCGAGCAACAGTAACAAATATAAATGATACTCGGAAGGAAATTAAACAGAGAATAAATATGGGAAATGCCTGTCATTATTCGGTTGAGAAGCTTTTATCATCCAGTCTGCTGTCGAAAAATCTGAAAGTTAGAATTTATAAAACACCTATATTACCGGTTGTTCTGTATGGTTGTGAAACTTTGACTCTCACTTTGAGAGAGGAACATACAGGTGAAGGGTATTTGAGAATAAGGTGCTTAGGAAAATATTTGGGGCTAAGAGGGATGAAGTTACAAGAGAATGGAGAAAGTTACACAACACAGAACTGCACGCATTGTATTCTTCACCTGACATAATTAGGAACATTAAATCCAGACGTTTGAGATGGGCAGGGCATGTAGCACGTATGGACGAATCCAGAAATGCATATAGAGTGTTAGTTGGGAGACCGGAGGGAAAAAGACCTTTAGGGAGGCCGAGACGTAGATGGGAAGATAATATTAAAATGGATTTGAGGGAGGTGGGATATGATGATAGAGAATGGATTAATCTTGCTCAGGATAGGGACGAATGGCGGGCTTATGTGTGGGTGGCAATGAATCGGGGTTCCTTTTCAGTTCCTTAAAAGCCATTTGTAAGTAAGTATTATCAACTTCACAGACAAGCACAATAACCTTTGCATTGCGTTACGATCAGGGGGGAAAAAACAACCTGAAAAAAATAAAGGTAATATATTACACTATTTCTTCTGAAGATTTTGTGTTCGGCAAGCACGAATTGGGATACAACCTCTGCGACGTTCCTATCTATTTGCAGACTTCAACATGGTCCAAGGTCTGCAAGGGCTACTTACATTGTTTCCGGTTAAATTTAGTTAGCTTAAAAATTACTTTATTGGGATTCGTACCGGATTTGTACAATGCGATTACACGTATGATGATAGGATATTTTATTAGTTGAGCTTAGAGCGATAAATTAAATATTATCTTATTGCAAAAATTTAAAACTTTTCATTTAACAACAAAATTTGGACGTAACAAGAAAAAAATTTGGTCGTAGAAGAGGTGTACGCTTCTAGCCAAGATAATATTACTTACTCACTTACTTACTTACTGGCTTTTAAGGAACCCGGAGGTTCATTGCTGCCCTCACATAAGCCCGCCATTGGTTCCTGTCCTGAGCAAGATTAATCCATTCTCTATCATCATATCCCACCTCCCTCAAATCCATTTTAATATTATCCTCTCATCAACGTCTCGGCCTCCCTAAAGGTCTTTTTCCCTCCGGCCTCCCAACTAACACTCTATATGCATTTCTGGATTCGCCCATACGTGCTACATGCCCTGCCCATTTCAAGCGTCTGGATTTAATGTTCCTAATTATGTCAGGTGAAGAATACAATGCGTGCTTTCAGTTCTGTGTTGTGTAACTTTCTCCATTCTCCTGTAACTTCATCCCTCTTAGCCCCAAATATTTTCCTAAGCACCTTATTCTCAAACACACTTAACCTATGTTTCTCTCTCAAAGTGAGAGTCCAAGATTCACAACCATTAATCAGTCATGAATTATCTATTTAAGTCGTTAACACCTTGATCTCACATGCTGCCACAGGGCTTCAAATGGGGTATAAACCCAACGATATTCATATTTCTGACGAATTCGGAATCTTCTTTGCCTATGGTTGAAATATCTTGTCGACAAGACCAACAAATACCTTTGTGGGAAGCTGAATAAAAGCGACTGACTGTACTGTTGAGTGTCGGCGTTGATTTTCATGTACAACAATGGACGCTGTATATTAATATCAGCTTCTTACTGCTCAACAACGCACCCTGTGGAAAATCATTATAACCACACTGATAGAACAACACGTGAAGAAAATGATGAGGAGGATACAACAATTGTATATTAATGTTCCATTCGAAGATTTCAGCTCCTTCACATTGAGAACAACGCTATAAGTTCGGAGGTAGAAGAAATGGGATGATATACAGTGAAACCTGTCTAAAGCGGCCATCTGAAGTTATCTTGTAAAATGGCCGTTTTATCAGGTGACCGCTTGATTAAGGTTGCAGCTTTTGTGAATCAGCATGAAAATACTGAATTTCATTGACCTTTTACTACTGTGCCCGTACAACAATCGTGTATATTAATATCAGCTTCTTCCATTCTTGCAACTAGATTTATTGTTAGACATGAAAATACTGAATTTCATTGACCTTTTACTACTGTGCCCGTACAACAATCGTGTATATTAATATCAGCTTCTTCCATTCTTGCAACTAGATTTATTGTTAGACATGAAAATACTGAATTTCACTGACCTTTTACTACTGTGTCCGTACAACAATCGTGTATATTAATATCAGCTTCTTCCATTCTTGCAACTAGATTTATTGTTAGACATGAAAATACTGAATTTCATTGACCTTTTACTACTGTGCCCGTACAACAATCGTGTATATTAATATCAGCTTCTTCCATTCTTGCAACTAGATTTATTGTTAGACATGAAAATACTGAATTTCATTGACCTTTTACTACTGTGCCCGTACAACAATCGTGTATATTAATATCAGCTTCTTCCATTCTTGCACCTAGATTTATTGTTAGACATGAAAATAATGAATTTCATTGAACTTTTACTACTGTGCCCGTACAACAATCGTGTATATTAATATCAGCTTCTTCCATTCTTGCAACTAGATTTATTGTTAGACATGATTTCTCTCTCAAATTAACTCCACAGTTCCTCTGAATCAACTGAATGAAAAGAAAAAAATTCGTAGCAGCTGTTCCAAATAGAGAAAGATAGAAAGAGGAAAAAAAAAAACTAAAACATTTGAATGGTTAACTACTGACCTAAAACATACTGTGACATTTTCGATAGAAAAGGTCCGTGTTTCAATCCTTTAAAAACGAGTAAGAATTTGTAGCTGTGCAGAGTCGGAGTGGAGAGTGACAAAAAGTCATAAAACAGTAATCAACTAACCCCAAGATATTGAAGGTGTAGGCCTACTGTTGTACACTTATCTATTGTTCCCGTGATATTGCTTCCTGTCCTCTAACCATCGAAAAAATAGGTCACAGAGTATCCGTGAAAAGACTGTTATAGTCAGGTTCCAATCCGAATAGAACCCGGCTACTGGCCGGTGCATGAGGTGGCCGCTAAATCGAGAGAGAATTTGTATTGATCTTATGGAAAATCAAATTGGTTCCTGAGAAAATTGGCCTTTTCGCCAAGTGGCCGTTTAAATGAAGTGACCGCAAAGGCAGGTTTCACTGTAGTTAAAAGAACGCTTCAATAGCTTACAGCTTATAGGCGTGAGGATAAATAAATTGAATATTTAAAGGGACATACATGTTCAAGTACTTTTTAAGTACCGGTACTAAAAAATTGGTCTAAAGTATAATGGCTATATAGTCAACGCAGTATCGGCGTTATCTATGATGCAATCTGTCAACAATCCGCCGTGAAATCCAATACGTATGGAAGAGACTAATCGTTAATAGTAACCATGGTGACTGTAGGGACCGGATTTTTATGTAATTACATATTATATTCTTTCCACCTAACCGTATATAAATAACAAATCTTTGCGAATCTTGTAATTACCATTAATATATTAAAATTTGATACTACATATTTTTGCATATTTACCCCACATTACATATTATGGCTTGATATTACATAAATCTACACATTTAGGGGTTTAATTCATTTTTAATTCTGTAAAAGGAAAAAAAAAACGTCTTACTGGGGAAGTTTACAATTTTAAATACACAGATTTAAAAAGTCTTTTTACCTACCCAAGAAAGGATATATTTCGGGACGAAACATAACGTCCTTAGTTCCAGGAAGTAATAGAGGCACTCACCCCATACCGCCCACTATAAATATGAGTGAACAAAAGGCAACCTTTCTCATTCAACTACCTTGTATTTTAAAAAATCACTCAGAATGTAGCATTGCCTTCTTGCGGTGGAGTGGGACGAGGACGACATGATTTGTCTCGAACAATAATTGTTCTGCACACGTCTTAACAAGCCGTTCCCATGCAATTTGCAACCTTACCCACCCTCTTCCTAATTCTTCCAGGGAAAACCCGTGTCAAGCCTAATATAAGCCGCAATAAAGTAACCGATCTTTGAAAAGAAGCTGGAGTGAAGGAATACACTGGAAAGATGTTGGAAGATTAAAATAAAAAGCTTTTCAGGTTATTGCTTGGCCTCTTTACTTTAAATTTAGTAGACCTATACGGAAATGGGATTTCCCGAGGAAATAGAAAATATGGTTCTCGCCTGGAATAATCCTATCCATCTGAATGAGACAGGAATGTCACTTTTCAAACAAGAATTTGTAAATGCCTATAGTTTGAGGTTTTAATAGGTACAGTACTTGTTTCTTACAGGGAGCAACTAAAATGCATATGTCCCACATCTCCTCTTGTTTTCTCCTAATCCAGTAAAGCGAAACAGTGCTTGCAGCACTGTTGTGTTATTCATTTTACTCAGTTCTCTAGTTTTAGTACTTACAGTATAAAGTGCAAATGAGTTTATCTACTGCTTTTAACTAACTAAAATGGCCCTGTATTTTCAACCCTAACGACAAAAATAAAATCATGGATTGCCATGGAATAGTAATATGCGTTACAAGAGCGGTATGTTGACGTTTCCATGTTCGAGGAAAAGATTGAAAAAGTGAAATGTAGTTGAGCTTTTTTAATTTCCGAGAACATGAAAACAAACATACCGCTCGTGTATCGTACATTATTTTGTGCGAAGATCGTTTATTACATACCTCAAAGAGGAATTTCTAATTAGTTGCAATAAAATCTCCATCTTGGTTTCTGTTCAATGACGGCAACTTTGGAAAACAAATATATCTATCTTCAACACTGTTCCTATAAAATGTTTTCTGTGTTTGGTATACTGCAGCAGGCCGTGATATACGTCTGTCTTTTTTTTTTCCCCAGTCTATGATGAGTCTGGAATCTTGTTGATTTTTTCACGGCTTCCTTAATGTTACTTGCATTATAAATGCAGTAACTTTTGTGGTGTTGTAGAGTTTACTTAATTTTTGCAAATATTTAAAAACAATAATTAACAGTGCAATTTAGGTGAAATTCCAGTGGTAAGTTTCCAATTTATAATTATTACTATATTGAACGTCTTTAAAAATTATATGTTAAAAGCCTAAAGGAGTAAAATGAATATGACGCTTAAGCTGTAAGAAGAGGGAAATTGTTATGTGTGTTACGTTGGGAATACTGAATGTGGTATTTCACACTTACCGCGTATTGGTTTTGTGCGGAAAGCAAGCGAATACGCACGATCTCGCACAAAAATAGTAATGTGTCAAGTGTGCGGTAAAAAAGTCGGGTGCTCTATGAAATCACAACTGGAGAGTCTTACCTATCCTATATCTGCCAGATATTGATATTATATATTTTCATGATTTTACATATTTTTACTACATATTCAGCTTATTTTTCTTACATAAATATGTACATATTTTACAACTTGATATTACATAAAAATCCAGTCCTTGGTGAACAGATATTGACATTAATGGAAACACAATGCACTTCTTCTAGTCCATTGTGAGTATGCAATTCGCATAGGTTACAGTAGAAAATTTGTGCAATTGCTTATTAAGTCATTTTCAGTTAGTGGATTGAAGTCGATGAGCAGTCTTTAATGCTTACTAAAAGCAAAGTATAAAAATTATACTTCTAACTTCCAGCATTCCATTTACTAAATGATTTCAGAGAACTGGATATATTTTATGTATTTTTCAATATTCCTAAATAAATAATAGATAATTTTAGTTTCGAAAAAAGTGTCACTAATTCTACTAAAATTACAGCGGAACAAATTATTAACCTGTTTTGTGAATGCTGCAATCGGCTTAGAAATCATACAGTTTTTACATTGAGGGCTTCGAACTAAAGCCAATAAGAACATAATGCAACACGCACATGTTTCATATGACCTCTGATTAGTTATTACTGCATTTCATAAATATCGAATGTGTGACATTAAACAACTGGCCAAATGAGAATAATTTATTTCATACCAATATCTCTACGGTAAAAGAGCATAAGTCACAAAATGGTGGTTTTGAGTTATAATCTCCATATGAATAAAAAGCCATGTATGGTGGGTCCCTATCACCACGGCATGGCGCGTCCTCAGGTTGCGGATAGAGGAGACGGCCTCCAGATATGGAGGGTAGCTGCGAATATATTGAATAAGCAGTCGTGGACAGCCGATAAGGGGTGGTCCTCCAGCTTGGGAGTTGGGCGAAGGGCTAACAACCCATCACCGTAAAAAGCTTGTTACGAATTCCTACAATAAGCCTCGGAATAGGACTGATTCTCTGGCACGACCACAGCAAAGGAATAAGGTTTTGAGATTTGGCACTTGGAACGTAACTAGTCTTTATAGAACAGGAGGGGTAACATCAGTAGCTAAAGAACTAGCTAGATATAGTATAGACTTCGTGGGAGTACAAGAGGTTAGGTTAGATGGGAATGGAATATCACAACTAGGAGATTACTTGTTGTATTATGGGGAAGGAAACAATAATCACCAATTAGGAACAGGATTCTTTGTTCATAAAAGAATAAAATCAGCAGTAAAAAAGTCGAATTTATCAGTGATAGGTTATCATATTTAGTACTTAAGGGTAGATGGTGCGACATCATAGCTATAAATGCTCACGCCCCTACAGAAGAGAAAGACGACCATATAAAGGATAGTTTCTATGAAGAATTGGAATATACTTTTGATCAGTTCCTTAGATATCACATGAAAATTTTATTGGGGGATTTCAACGCTAAAATAGGACGGGAGGATATTTTTAGACCAACTATTGGAAAAGAGAGCCTACACGCAATTAGTAGTGACAATGGAGTTAGATTAGTCAACTTTGCCACATCGAAAAATTTAATTGTAAAAAGTACAACATTCCCCCATAAGGATATACGTACATAAATATACTTGGACTTCTCCAGATGGATTGACACACAATCAAATAGATCACATCTTTGTATTCTTCACCTGACATAATTAGGAACTTACAATCCAGACGTTTGAGATGGGCAGGGCATGTAGCACGTATGGGCGAATCCAGAAATGCATATAGAGTGTTAGTTGGGAGACCTGAGGGGAAAAAGACCTTTAGGGAGGCCGAGACGTAGATGGGAGGATAATATTTAAATGGGTTTGAGGGAGGTGGGGTATGATGATAGAGACTGGATTAATCTTGCACAGGATAGGGACCGATGGCGGGCTTATGTGAAGGCGGCAATGAACTTTCAGGTTCCTTAAAAGCCATTTGTAAGTAAGCAAGTAAGTAAGTATATGAATAAAAAAAATATACTTCTTCAGACGGTAAGAAGGACATATAGCCTATCTACTGTATCTTCCGAGATGATGTACTGCTTTAACTTTCCAGCCAATCATAATAATATTGTCCTTCGTATATGTTGAATCTTTCGTACGCTACTTTTAACACTTGAATATAAATAATTGATTAAATGGCGATCTTACTCGTGTTAATTATGTAAGCATATGCGGCTTACAGCTGTTTGGGTGTTACTTGACACCATCCTCAGAGCCTACTAGATCTCACCACCACCACACACATACACAACACATCTAATCACCCCACACAACACAAACATGCTGCATTCAAGACAATGGTATACAGATTATTCAACGTACCCATGAGCCAACAACACTACAATGAAGAAGTGAACACAATCAAATACATAGCACAAGAAAATGGTTACAACCCAAACATAATAGACATCATAAGGAAGACAAAACAAAAACTCAACAAACACAAAAACACAACACAAACACAAGAACACAAGAAATACATCACACTAACATACGAAAATAAAAACACACACAAGATCGCATCCTCATTCAGAAAACAGAAATACAACATAGCGTACAGAACAGAAAACACACTACAAACACATCTCAACACACAAAAAAAATAAATACAACCACTCAGGCGTATACAAACTCACATGCAATAGTTGCGACAGTTTCTACATTGGAAAGACAGGCAGATAATTCCAAACTCGATACAAAGAACACATTAAAGCAATAACCAGAGGACACAATACATCTACATATGCCGAACACATAACTAATGCTAACCACACATACAATAACATAAATACAGACATGGAAATCCTACACATACAACCCAAAAACCAAAAACTCAACACACTAGAACAATATGAAATATACAGACACACTAAAACACATCCTAATCAAATTATTAACACAGATCAATTTCAGAACACACATACTATTTGACACAACTCTTCATCACACGAACGCACCCACACAACAGGCAGCGAAGTTGAGATGACGCCGAGATCTAGTAGGCTCTGAGGATGGTGTCAAGTAACACCGAAACAACTGTAAGCCGCACAATCTTACATAATTAACACGAGTAAGATCGCCATTTAATCAATTATTAATTTTGTCCATATTATAAACTTTGCTTTTTCTGTATTGAAAAATTGAAATTTATGACTCATGCCCATTTTCCCGGCACTTATACCCTTTTCCCGACATTTCTGTTCTTTTTATCGGCATATTTAAAACGTTACCTCGATTTTCGATGCCGAAGACCGCTGTTCATATCGCGGAAGTAGAAGTAAAATTTGTTCAGCGAAAGTAGGGCTACTGTGATGTGGCATAACGATCATACTTACGATATTGCCACCTTAGAGACAAAATACTACATCGTCTCGTATTAACAAATTTCCAGACTGGTATGTTAGGTAAATAGATGTGGGCACAAGTAGTCCAATTGGGTGAGCGTGAACCCTAGGCCTCTGCATTCTCTTGAAAACGATACACCGAGCTTGCCGATCAGTCCTCGGTTGCCAGCAATATGGAAGAAATCCCCCATGAAATGCACCATAATGATAAGGGTCACGAATTTTCTCTTGTTATTAATTACAGTACATAGAGTTAACATTGTCAAACCTGTATTTCACTTTTCTCAATTGGCATTACTGAAAAGCATCCAATTTCTTTATTGCAGTCATTGATATTCATATATTTCGACTTCACAATGTCTGAATAGGTTAAGTATTCATAAATATACATTTATTAACATTTCGTGGACGAATTTTAAGGATATTACATAAAATATTTCATAGCGTGTTTTGGGAAAGCCATTGATTTAATTTCCAAAATGCTCAGTAAATTTAAAAGAGCAGAATATTATGATAATAAATGACCGAAAGAATTTTAAGTTTTGTGTTTTAATTGTAAAGGAGTTTGATCCGAACAGATGTAACTTTTCGTTCAGCAAAGGAATTTTACAGTGTTACAGTTCTTCGGATCAAATTTCTCACACATAAAGGAGAAAATTAAAATTCTTTCAGTAACTGATTATCATAAATAGGTTTGGAAGTAAATCCCGAAAACACAAAGTCTATGATTATGTCTCGTGACGAGAATATTTTACGAAATGCAAATATAAAAATTGGAAATTTATCCTTCAAAGAGGTGGAAAAATTCAAATACCTGGAAGCAACAGTAAGAAATATAAATGATACTCGGGAGGAAATTAAACACAGAATAAATATGGGAAATGCCTGTTATTATTTGGTTGAGAAGCTATTATCAACCATCTGCTGTCAAAAAATCTGAAAGTTAGAATTTATAAAACAGTTATATTACCGGTTGTTCTTTATGGTTGTGAAACTTGGACTCTCATTTTGAGAGAGGAACATAGGTTAATGGTGTTTGAGAATAAGGGGCTTAGGAAAATATTTGGGGCTAAGAGGGAGAAATGGAGAAAGTTACACAACACAGAACTGCACGCATTGTTTTCTTCACCTGGCATAATTAGGAACATTAAATCCAGACGTTTGAGATGGACAAGGCATGTAGCACGTATGGGCGAATCCAGAAATGCATATAGAGTGTTAGTTGGGAGGCCGGAGGGGAAAAAGACCTTTGGAGGGGCCGAGACGTAGATGGGAGGATAATATTAAAATGGATTTGAGGGAGGTGGGATATGATGATAGAGACTTGATTAATCTTGCTCTAGATAGGGACCAATGGCGGGCTTATGTGAGGGCGGCAATGAACATCCGGGTTCCTTAAATGCCAATAAGTAAGTATTATCATAATACTCTGCTCTCTTAAATCGAAAGAGTAATTCAATTAATGTCTTTCTTAAAACACGGTATGAAGTGTTTCAAGTCAGATAATTTTTTATCTCGGAAAAGAAACGAAAACAAGCAAAATAAATTGTATTAAACTTTCTTTCTATAATACAACAAATAATAACACCCTAAAATTAGTGACATTACTTACGGATCATTCTGTATATAGTGATTTGATTATTATTATTATTATTATTATTATTATTATTAATATTATTATTATTATTATTATTATTAATATTATTAATATTATTATTATTATTATTATTACTATTATTACCATTAATTAAAGTTATATGAATAAAAATGCGGGGGAGATTACAGATTGATAATGACGCAGTCTACGCCGGCCATACATGCATGTCTAATGCACGTGTTCCCGGCCGGCAGCCAAGCTGAACGCCCTGTTTAACCGATAAGAAGAAAAAACAGCGCTACTCTGACAAAGGGTAGCATTGCACACGCGATTACTCAGGGGTGGGGACATCTACATATCAAAGCTGGAGTTGCAATCGTGTCATTGATACGATATATGTTCTGCTGTGAAGATTTTATGGGGAGAACCAAATTGTTATTTTGTCTCTTGTTTTTATGCTATTCAAGAGGAGGGGATAATAGGATTATCATGATCAGGGAAATTTATAATGCCTATTCCTCTCTTAATGCTCCGATAACATGGGATTAAGAATGTCAAGAAAGCTACGCTAGGGGTGTGAAATGAAACTTGTGAGAAACTATTTAAAAAATGAACGCTTTACAAGAAAAGAGAGAAATGAACTACTGGGCTTCCTAGGCTTTCTGTTTTCAATCTGAAATGGGGCAGATATATAGAGCATCCGTGTTTGGCAACGTTCTTTGATAAATGGCCAATATTGCTGCAGAGAGCAGATTCCATATTACAATCATTTGAGATATATTTCTTAAAGTCAACCAAACGCTTCGCATTGCATTGACTTGTTTTTAAATGGGATATATCGAGCAACAGACACATAGATGCACGCATTTAATTCAGATTACTGTGAATCTGTGGAATTCAGTTGTCAGATATTTAAGTTCTACTTATATGCGAAAAATGAACTCATATCACACTGTGTTCCAGAAATAATAGTGGATTTTCAGAAGATATTTTTAATGAATAGAAATGAGACAGGGAAATCAAAAACTTCCTAATTCCAATAAACCAAATTTTACAGGAGAGAGAAAAAAACTTATTATTTCTCTTACTAACTTTAAATATTATACATTTATCTATTAATACTAGTGGCTTGTACACCAAATCCTGCAAACTAAGTTCATTAGACGTTCAAATAAACATTTTTCAGATTTATTTTCAATGAAGAATACCAGACATTCGGAAAGTTATTTGCTTCCATAATAATGAAAGATACTCTCTCTCTCTCTCTCTCGAGTCAATACTGAAGAGAACCACGCATATAAATATCTACACCACACCGCCATTAAGTATATAGAAAAGACCCAACCCGACTTGATTAATAAGTATAAAATATTTGATTTTTAATAATATTATTATCTTACGTAAGTTTTATAGCTTTCAGTAACATATACTATATATACTATATAGCCGCCACTCAGTAAAATATAGAAATCAAAATCTAATTTAAGTTATTCTCTACATCTACTTATATAACCCCAAAAGTTTCTCTTTCATATCATCAATATAGCATTAATATGTATAATTAATGAAAAATAGTCACATCATGGCATTAACTACAATAATATTTCATTTCTGATATTAATAATGTCATCAAACCACCTCAAGTTTTATAGTTTTTAATATCCAGTACACAGCTGTACCCAGAAAATTACACACCACAGAATCGAACCTGTAAATTATTTTTAGTAAGTTAAATTTTTAATAACCAATTTAATTTGAGCTCTAAATATGTCAGCATTCTTGCAGATAATGCCCTTCGTGTAATATTGTTTACTGTAGTGTGTGTTTTGTTTTATTCTGAAATGCAACACGGCCGACTTGATGCTCAATTCGCTTCTCCTGAATGCAATTAGCTAGTTTTAAAAACTGACAACAGATAGATTTTGGAAAATAGGAAAATATGTAGGAAAATTGACATTTCACTGAAAACTACTATTTTTCCGAAAAACTTTGGGTTCCAAGCTTCATAATGAGGGGCCATTTATTAAAATCCGTTCAGCCGTTTTCCCGTAATTTCCATTACCAGTTCAAAATTTAGATTGTCTAAAATTACATTCTTTATCAATTAAATACTTCAAAACCTAACTTTTTACATTATCTTACGCTACAATTTGAAATAAACACTGCTGGAGTTAGTGGTTTTCTGACTTCCACAGTGTATGAATTAAGGAAAAGTGGATAAATATGAGCCATGTGAAGAAAAAAAGATAAGTATATCATAATTCCCTTATGAAACATTGGAATATACGAGAAAATGGAAGTTTATTATTAAGATTAACATTGCTACATTTTTTTAAATTTCAAATATAAGAGAGAGAAGATTACAAATTGCAATAAAGCACATCAAAATACACAAATAAAACCACAAACAATGTTAAAATGTTAACACAGTCTCATTCATGTTACAGATTCTGTTTTTTCTCCCACTCTCATGTTCTTCCTGAGCATCTAGATTCTAGATGATTACTGTCCGCAAACAGAGTTTGGTAATTCATCCTACTTTCCTCAGAAATAAACTGCATTAAATTTTTCAAGTCATTTTTGCTTTCTTCTTTCAATGGCAATGCTGAATTGTACTTTAGTTGACTGGGGAATGATGCATCTGTATTGGGTGTCTGGAAGTTAATCGACTCGATATTATGCCTTTAATAGTCTTACTTACATGGATTTGATAGATTTTTGTGACATTCTGAATACTGTATCGTATCATTTTACTCAGCTGGTTGAGCGGTAGTATTGCCACCTACCGGGGAAATTAAGCTTGGAATGCAAAAACTCTCTTATTCCATGGAGTAAGTGGAGTTCTGACTTCCACGAGTTTTAAAACAGCCCCCAGAATGCAGATGAATGTCGATATTGGTGTATTCTTGCCTTCCACGCATGCGGGACAAACTGAAAAGCATCATCCAGTCCACAACTCGATTTTGTTAAAAATTGGAGTTGGTGGGTTTTCGATCTCCCTGCCTCATAATAGAAATAATGTAATATTGGTGCTAGATGAAAATAAAACTATCAAAGTTTTTCGCCTGTAACTTTGAGGCACTGAAGGAAACAAAAGATGCTAACAATCGAACAAATTCAATAATTTTATTGTTATAATTTAAGTACATAAGATGGATGTCCAAAGAAAAGTTCAATGTGCTTTGTAGCTCAATAATTTGGTTAATTTACGACGCTTTATCAACTGCTTTGGTTATCCAGCGTCTGATTGAGGTGAAGGTGATAATGCTAACGAGATGAGTCCAGGGTTCAGTATCGAAAATTACCCAGCAATTGGTCTTTATAGGTTGAGGGAAAACCTCGGAAAAACCTCAACCAAGTAACTTGTCTGGACAGGAATTTTAACTCAGACCCGCTAGTTGCACGGTCAGATATGCTTAATAATTTCTCCACAGCGATGGGCCTTTCATATTCTTTATATATATTATTTGGTACATAAAATCCAAGGAAATGTATGTATGTATTTATTAACACTACAACTGGGTATACACCCGGTGGCAGTGATATATAATATACAATAATTACAATTACAATAATACAATAAGTACAGCAATAATAAAAAATGAAATAAAATAAAATAAACGTAAATTTATTTCTAACTATAAATAAGTAGATGCAATAAACCTAGGACTATAATTAAAAACTATGCTATAATAACGCCTACAATAAGCAAAAGTAAATCTAACTTATAAGTACTTCTATTTCACCCAACTATTATGAATTTAAATAATTACATATCACCTTAATTAATTACCTACCAACCTAATCACATATCATCTTAATTACATACATATCACCTTAATTTATTTACATATCAACTGAATTGCATATCATCTTAATTAATTACATATCAACTTAATTATATATCAACTCAATTAATTACATGACACAACTTAAATAATTACACTGCACTTCCAATTACATTTTCAGTCTAATCTTCTGAAACTTTCCTTAAATGTATTGATTTTAAGAGAACCACCCTGAAAGATTGTCGCAGGTAAGCTGTTCCAGTCTACTATTGTGCTGTTAACACAGAAAAATTTTGCCACATCCGTTCTTTGTTTTCTACATTTAAACTTCCTAATATGATCAGCCGTTCTTATGTTTAAATGAATAAGTGAGATACTGTTATTCCCATATTATTTACATGGCGTATTACTATTAATAGTTACCTGGTTGAGGTTTTATCCGGGGTTTTCCCTCAACCCAATACGAGCAAATGCTGGGTAACTTTCGGTGCTGGACCCCGAACTCATTTCACCGGCATTATCACCTTCATTTCATTCAGACGCTAAATAATCTAGATGTTGATACAGCGTCGTAAAATAACCGAAAAAAACTATTAATAGCCTCCTGTGGAAGTGAATGCACATCGCTGCCCTTTTCACTCTGCAACCCTGCGAGGGGAATTTGTAAAACGTCACGCACCATCAACAGACAAACCCCCCTCAGGGGTGACGGATTGCTTCGGAACCCTCTGACTTTTCTAATAGTCACACCGCCAAATAAAATAAATATCAAGCACATCCAATGTGATTTAACTTCCGATTTTAATAGTTTTGTAGTTACTTTAAGTATAATGTATCACTGATGCACATGGACTTGACTCTTCTAGTCCGATGGATTATGAACCAATTACGAAATGATGAATGACAGAACTGAAGGATAACTAGTTACGACAAGGTTTAATTCTTATTATCAAGACTTGAAAGTTGAATTGTTTATGCCTTAAATTTAATTAATCTGCTTGTTTTGTATTATACATATAGCTCAACTGATGAATGATCGTCTGCGTTTGTAAATTTAATAATCTGATTGGCTATGTATTGTATATTTTTAGTAGAGCCATCGATGTAGCTCAGTCGGCAGACTCGCTGGGCTGTTGGATGATAAAAGTTTCTCAACCGAATAATAACACACATTTCCCATATTTATTCTGCGTTTAATATCCTCTCAATACCATTTCTATCAGGGACTATCAGGGACTGGAATGCTTTACCTGCAGACTTACTAAAGGCTTTACCAACAACCAAAAATGCATTTAAAAATAGGCCTAAGGACTTTACTAATAGACCGTAATTATACACAGTAGTTAAAGGGTGTAAATGATATGTTGTTATTGAAGTGTTGTATCAGTGAAGAATTATGTTGTGTCAGTGAAGTGTGTTGTATCAGTGAATAAGTATGTCGTGTCAGTGAAGTGTGCTGTGTAAGTGAAACGTGTTCCTGTCAGTGAAGCTTAATAGTTTATAGTGGCAGTGCAAAGTATTTGAACAGTGAAATGTTTTTGAAGTGTTAGTGAAATCAGGATAGAATCAGTGAAATGTGTCGTAGGCCTAGTTCCAGTGCAGTGAGTGAGTTGACAGCGAAATGAGTGTAATGTTGAAAGGTACTTGTGCAGATATGAACATATCATACTTGTGAGTTTTAGTTCGATCTTAGTTTTAAGATACAAATTAGAATATTTCAAATGTTATTTTAAGTGATCGTGCTTCATTTAATTTAGTATATTCCCTGTTGTTGTTATTATTATTATTATTATTATTATTATTATTATTATTATTAATTATTGTTAGTATTAATTATTAGTATTATTATTAATTGTATTTTTAATTAATAAGTTTATTATTGCCATTATTGAGTGTAATTAGTTACCACTGCCACCGGGTATATACCCATTGCAGTGTAAAAAAATACATACACACATACATACACATTTGTTACTTTTGGAAACCGTAAGTAAACCCTTTCGTGGTTAGTTTCAAATTTATATTTATTGCTACAAATTAACGATTTTTGGAAGATAATACTATACATAATTATAAACCATCATTGGTAAAATATGATTTCTTTGAGATATGCACGCAAAGCTTTGTGGAAAGTTATGATACAATGATGTATTACACAGTGGAAGAGAATAAAGAAATAATACCATCCCGTAGTTGACAGATATACCAAAGATACAGGAAATTATATTGGACGAAAAATGTTCTAATTATGTGAACAAAGTAATCCTAATATTCCAAAATTAATATTTCGATCACAAGGACTTACAAAAGTGTACTTAAACGCAATACACGAAACCTAAAATGCATAATAGATTACTTGTATATAGAACAAAGTGCTTATGTGAAAGTTGAAAATATTCAGTACGGGTAGGCCTATACAGGGGGGGCATATGTAAAGTTAACTATCATTCATATATTTTCCCATATGACATTAAAAAGCACGGATAATCCTGAAAAAGAAAAAAAAAACTGACTTTAGAAAATAATTCCTTGTGTATTATTCATAGTTTTTACATGAAAGTACCAAGTGGGTTTACAAACAAAAGCAATGGAATATTTCCAATAACAAAAAGTCCTGTTTGTTGTTCGTATATTCAAAGTAAAGCGACAAGTAAAATCGACCTCAATTCGGAAACCTGTGTGTAAGTCCAGCTCTAGACTCTTCATGGGAATGAATAATCGTTGCCGTGTAGCGTTGCAGCCCACCTGATTCAGTCTACATCATGCCAGGGGCACGGGTGATTGGACGAGTCTGTTTTATTATTCCATGTAATAGAATGTCCCATGGTCCCACTGCAAGCCATTCATGTGTCAGTGTTCACAGTTCATCGAACACACGAACGCTCAGAGGATTTTGATAGATTTAAAAAAGATAAATACAATCATATATATGAGTCATGAATCAGGGTTCACAAAGAGTGTTTTAATTTTAAAATTAATGTTACTCTATATTTTAGAAAGACTAAAGCATGTGTGACAAGTAGAATGATATTAAAAGATCATATAGCCTACAGATTTCGGCACTACTTGAACTATTCAACGTTTCGAAATTTTGAGCAAAAATTTATATGCTATATAGCTCAGTCGGGAGAGGCGTTTGCCTTCTGGTGCGGCTTGGGTTCGATTCCCGGGTGAGTGGATTACCTGCTTGGGATTTTTCCGAGGGTTTCCTCAATCTAAATGCAAATGTCATGTAATCTAAGGCGAATTCTTGGTAAGAAAAAAAAAGTAAAAATAATACATGTTGAATCTTTCGTACCCTACTTTTAACACTTGAATATAAATAATTGATTAAATGGCGATCTTACTCGTGTTAATTATGTAAGCATGTGCGGATTAAAGCTGTTTCGGTGCTACTTCACACCATCCTCAGAGTCTTCTGTGTCTCGGCGTCATCTCAACTTCGCTGCCTGTTGTGTGAGTGCGTTCGTGTGATGAGGAGTTGTGTCAAATAGTGTGTGTGTTCTGAAATTGATCTGTGTGTAGAGAATTTTGTAATATCTATTAAGATTTCTAATATCTTAACTGTATATACAGTATGTATGCATGTATGTATGTATGTATGTGCGTATATATGTATGTATGTATGTGCGTATGTATGTATGTATGTATTTATTAACACTACAATTGGGTATACACCCGGTGGCAGTGATATATAATATACAATAATACCATTACAGTTATAAAATAATTACAGTAATAAAATAAAAATAAAAATAAAATAAAATGAACCTAAATTTATTTGTAACTATAAATAAATAGATGCAATAAACATAGGAATATAAAAAAAAAATATTTTATAATAGCGCCTACAATAAGCAAAAGTAAACCTAACTTACAAATACTTCTATTTTACACAACTATTACCAATTTAAGTAATCCCATATCGCATTAATTAATTACAAATGAACTTAATCACGTATCATCTTAATTAATTACATATCACATTAATTAATTACAAATCAACTTAATTACATATCATCTTAATTACTTACATATCACCTTAATTTATTTACATATCAACTAAATTACATATCATCTTAATTAATTACACTTCAACTTAATTAATTACATGACAACTTAGATAATTACACTGCATCTACAATTACATTTTCAGACTAATCTTCTCAACCTTTCCTTAAATGCATTGCTTTTGAGAGGACCACCCTGAAAGATTGCCGCAGGTAAGCTGTTCCAGTCTACTATTGTGCGGTTAACTAAGGAAAATTTTATCACGTCCGTTCTTTGTTTTCTACATTTAAACTTCCTAATATGATCTGCCCTGACATATAATACAATAATACCATTACAGTTATAAAATAATTTGTCATGTAATTAATTAAGTTGATATGTAATTAATTAAGATGATATGTAATTAAGTTGATTTGTAATTAATTAAGGTGATATGTAATTACTTAAATTGGTAATAACTTAGTTGTGTGAAATAGATGTATTTGTAAGTTAGGTTTACTTTTGCTATTGTAGGCGTTATTATAGAACATAGAATATGATCTGGACTCTCACTTTGAGAGAGGAACAGAGATTAAGGGTGTTTGAGAATAAGGTTCTTAGGAAAATATTTGGGGCTAAGAGGGATTAAGTTACAGGAGAATGGAGAAAGTTACACAACACAGAGCTGCACGCATTGTATACTTCACCTGACATAAATCCCGTCGTTTGAGATGGGCAGGACATGTAGCACGTATGGGCGAAACCACAAATTCATATAGAGTGTTAGTTGGGAGGCCGGAGGGCAAAAGATCTTTGGGGAGGCCGAGACGTAGATGGGAGGATAATATTAAAATGGATTTGAGGGAGGTAGGATATGATGGTAGAGACTGGATTAATCTTGCTCAGGATAGGGACCAATGGCGGGCTTATATGAGGGCGGCAATGAACCTCCGGGTTCCTTATAAACCAGTAAATAAGTAAGTAATATGATCTGCCCTGCCTAAGTGTGATGGTGTTTCTAATCTATTGTGTCCTCTAACAAAATGATAACCACCTGTCCATCTACGAATGTCTTAATGCTGGTTCAAAATCCTCGATAGAGTGAAAATAAACAATAGAAAGTGCTGAGTTATTGAAGGCTGACATTCTTACTGCCAGAGCGATGATGGTATATTTTCACAAGATTCTTTCTTTCAAGTGTCTCAGATGCGTTTTAAAAATTACATTTTTATGGTAATAGACAGCTAGCGACTTACTCTGGCCACAGATCTAACACTTCTTCGATTTAAGCTGTCTAATTTTTCAAAGAATGGATGGATATGGAGACAAGCAAATAAAGGAATAAGGAGCGAAGGTATTCAGAGGAAAAGTTCTTCTTTGATCAGTCCTTTCAGCAAAGTGAAGACTGATGAGTGCTCACTGTTTCGTCCTGAACATCTCATTCATTTGTAAACGTGTTCCCGTCAGACAATAGAGTTCCTCTATTTAAATAAACTTACAGTCTAGTATCGTAGATGCCAATGGCTAAAAATAAGCTGGTCGATTTGGCTCAACAAACCAGCCAAAATCTTCAACACAATTTAACTGTTTATACTTGGAAGCTATTCAAATGAATGGCGATACAAGAAATAGATTTTCATTGACAATCGTAAAGATTATTGGGACCATTTTAATTCCTATCAATTTTTAGTTAGCAACTAAGACCTGGTTCCGATTTTGTTTGAAAATTATAAGAAACATATGCGACTGTAATTCCACTACAAAAACACACTCTTTTAAAAAAGGTAACTGGACTTTTGGACTCTCACTTTGAGAGGGGAACAGAGATTAAGGCTGTTTGAGAATAAGGTGCTTAGGAAAATATCTGGGGCTAAGAGGGATGAAGTTACAGGAGAATGGAGAAAGTTACACAACGCAGAGCTGCACGCATTGTATAGTTCACCTGATATAATTAGGAACATAAAATCCAGACGTTTGAGATGGGCAGGGCATATAGCATGTATGGTCGAATCCAGAAATGCATATAGAGTGTTGGTTGGGAGGCCGGAGGGAAAAAGACCTTTAGGGAGGCCGAGACGTAGATGGGAAAATAATATTAAAATGGATTTGAGGGAGGTGGGATATGATGATAGAGAATGGATTAATCTTGCTCAGGATAGGGACCAATGGCGGGCTTATGTGAGGGCGGCAATGAACCTCCGGGTTCCTTAAAAGCCAGTAAGTAACTGGACTTCTGGAAAAATAATTAAAGAAGAGAATAGAGAAGTGCTTTGTTTGGAGTGTAGCTTTCCTATGCAGCAGCCGAGACGTAGATGAGAAGATAATATTAAATGGATTTGAGGGAGGTGGGATATGATGGTAGAGACTGGATTTATCTTGCTGAGGATAGGGATGGCGGGATTATGTGAGGGAGGCAATGAACCTCCGGATTCCTTAAAAGCCAATAAGTAAGTAAGTAAGGTGAAATCACAAGTTCAACAATAATTCTGCAATTTGTGCAAAAAAAACAAAATAATACTGGCATTTGATCTGTTTTATTTGTGTAAAAAATTATTGGCAATAGAAATAGAAAGCTTAATTTCCAATTATCTCAAAGCTCATTTTTATAACTTTATGTCCCTTTATCCAAATGTTTTTTCGAAATGTTTTTCTTTGTTACAGTATATCTCGGAAAGGTATAAAAAAAACTATTATTAAGCAGTTGTAAGCCTATAAAGTGTGTTTTTCTGGTTATAGGGCATAAGAAATTTATTTTTATGAAAGAATGAAGAAATAACTTACTCAGTGCCTATGTTAAAAAATTAGCATGCTTTAACACTTACTAGGTCTAAAACAAGAGAACATCATAAATGGTTACTAAGTCAAAGTCTGATGTTCTTTTGTTCTACAAATTGGCAAAGCCTCCTATTTCTAAACATGACCCACTGATTGTTTCTTCATTGTTTTTATACATAGGTTTCTTATGGCAATGTTAAATCCCTGTACCCTGAGGCATGAAATTAAAAAGTAATACGATATGAGTTTTGTAAGTAGAGAAAAATTTGGGAATGATATTTTATGTGGCTACAGTATATACCGACGTATTTCTCAGCCTAGGATGGATGTCAGTAGCTGCATTCTGCACTGAACGCCGGCAAAGCTATGATTGATGAGTCCAACTGATGATTGCATGTGATAGCGACAATGAGTTGCCGGTAATGTCCTATTTAACAGCTCTAATGTATCAGGATAAATATATTCAGACTCTAATGATGGACACGTTTCCGATACGATATGATATGTCATTTAGGCTTCCTACTTAAGTATGGAAAGTGTTTGTATTCTAATCAACTGTAATAGTATCAACGCCATCTTTAATCTAACTCAAACTGTCGAATGTTCTGAAGTAACTAAATTTTGTAGGTATTTACTGATTTTAAATTCATCGTTGAACTACAGGCATTGTTGAGAAATGGTGAAGCAACATTACTTACTTACTTACTGGCTTTTAAGGAACCCGGAGGTTCATTGCCGCCCTCACATAAGCCCGCCATTGGTCCCTATCCTCAGCAAGATTAATCCATTCTCTATCATCATACCTCACCTCCCTCAAATCCATTTTAATATTATCCTCCCATCTACATCTCGGCCTCCCTCAAGGTCTTTTTCCCTCCGGCCTCCCAACTAACACTCTATATGCATTTCTGGATTCGCCTATACGTGCTACATGCCCTGCCCATCTCAAACGTCTGGATTTAATGTTTCTAATTATGTCCGGTGAAGAATACAATGCGTGCAGTTCTGTGTTGTGTAACTTTCTCCATTCTCCTGTAACTTAATCCCTCTTAGCCCCAAATATTTTCCTAAGCATCTTATTCTCAATCACCCTTAACCTATGTTCCTCTCTCAAAGTGAGAGTCCAGGTTTCACAACTATATAGAACATCCGGTAATATAAAGTTTTATAAATTCTAACTTTCAGAATTTTTTACAGCAGAATGGATGAGAAAAGCTTCTCAACCGAATAATAACAGGCATTTCCCATATTTATTCTGTGTTTAATTTCCTCCCGAGTATCATTTATATTTGTTACTGTTACTCCCAGGTATTTGAATTTTTCCACCTCTTCAAAGGATAAATTTCCAATTTTCTTATTTCCATTTCATACATTATTCTCGTCACGAGACATAATCATATACTTTGTCTTTCAGGATTTACTTCCAACCCTATCTCTTTACTTGCTTCCAGTAAAATTCCCGTGTTTTCCCTAATCGTTTGTGGATTTCTTCCTAACATATTCACGTCATCCGCATAGACAAGCAGCTGATGTAACCCGTTCAATTCCAAACCCTCTCTGTTATCCTGGACTTTCCTAATGGCATACTCATGAGACAATAGTAAATAATAATACTAATAATAATAATAATAATAATAATAATAATAATGATAATAATTTACAACGATCTTTGCTGCATCTCGCATAAAATTGTATGTCAAATCCAACTATTCAGGAAATAAGTATTCTTTATACAATATTACATCCGCAATTTATTTAAACTCAAAGTTTAGAGCACAATCACCATAATCCTGGCAGATGTACTACGTCATTTATTTTTTAATGGAATTAACTATTGTATTCAGAGTAGTACATCCAGTTAAAATTATATTTTCATGAGAATTGTATAATTTAAATATTTCTATAAGAATTATTTTTGACTACTACACTTTACTACTACTTTTCAACAATAAAACGGTACGAAAGGACGTCTTTCAACCAATCATGGCTGCTTATCGGACAATTTTATCGCGCCCTAGCATTTGTTTAATTTTATCGCGTCCCTAGCATTTGTTTATTTTATACACTACCCTAGTATTTGTTTCTTTGTTTGCCAACATTTCAAACCACATTGGTCTGGACGTCAGAAAACAGAAAATTACAAACCACTCCAGTCGATGCACAGCAGTTTCAAATATGACTCGCATTGGCATTCAAGAACAAGAATTAATAAAGATCACTGGTCATAGCTATGTATATTCTGAAATCCTATTTACAAATAAATGAAGAGCACCATTCGGAAATCGTGAATAAGTTGAGGGATACACCATGTACATCAACGAGTTCACTTCTTTTACGCACACGTCCAATATAACATCAACTGAACCACCAACCACTAAAACATTCAAATTTGAAAATTGTACATTCAATAATTGTTTGTTTTAAAATTATTCATGTTTATTTTTTATTTCATCATCGTTAATTAAAACTTTTCTTGTTTATTTCATGATCCCTAATTAAAACTTTTCTAACACGTGTTTATATTATTTAGGTTATGTTTGTTATAACTTCTGCTATATGATATTATGGATAGTCACGTATCAGAGATTGTTTAATACTAAGATTTATTGAAAATCATCTGTCAAGTGACGTTGATTACTGGGATCCAGATAATTGAAGTGGAATGCAACTTTTAATAAAAATGAAACTGAATCAACAAAGCCTTCTTGACTAGTAACCGTCCACAGAGTTCAATGAAGATTCCATAGTTGGCACAAATGATAACAAGAAAACAGCTAAACACAGCACACTACTGCCATCTAGCGTAATATTTGTAATTTAGTGATGGTACAATAATATATTTGAAGACAGTTGTATTTTCGTAAGTCAATTAATATTTTATTGTATTGGAGTACTTCGTTACTTTTAATCTTTATATACTCTCTTCTAATCGTGTAATAGTCAATTAAATCCCACTCGAGATTTGATTTTCTCTAGATAAA
Source organism: Periplaneta americana (assembly GCA_025594305.2). NCBI lineage: Eukaryota > Metazoa > Arthropoda > Insecta > Blattodea > Blattidae > Periplaneta > Periplaneta americana. Next base: position 9,313,884 of record JAJSOF020000029.1, read on the forward strand.
TCAAAACATCTAGTGAGATTACTGTTGATAATCTAGAAGAAACCATTGTAAATACATTAACAGCCTACCGAAACTTCTTTCACAGCTTCTCAACCTGTAGCTAGTTTTGTCAAACTGGAAATCGATCTTCTTCTGAATGATAATAATTTACGCTTCTACCTCGTATAGCTAGGAAATAAAATATATTAAAGGATTCCAACTTCATAACCTCTCTGACACATCTCGAAGATTTTACTTGTAATAAAACTCCAATCCTTTTTGTACAGACCTAGTTCAAACTAAACCTTTGCGCTATTTAATGTAAACACTGTCTTGGGACATACACAGCTTAAAAAAAAAAAAATAGACACACACCCCATACAGTAGTTCTACTATCTTATTATTTATTTCTAAGAATCCAGATAAGTCGTAAACAAAATCTAGAACTTTCACCCTCTATCCATAAATTGAGTAAGTCATAAACTAGACACTGTGAACAGAGATCCTTTCGTATAATATAAGAGAGTTATTGTTCCATCTACCCGACGAACGTAAGCCATTTCCTCAATTTTATGTCTCTTTCTCAGAAAATTTTTCATACTGCCAGCATTTTCACCATTTCCATGGTATCTCTCAGGCGTCCATCAGCAGCAACACTCCAAAAGAGAGACAGGGGGAGGCAGTGTTTCCTGCGCCCGGAATGTTGGTAATACCCCTTCACTCTCATCCATCTCCTCCATTCCTCTTCCCCCCACTTCTGTTCAGAACGGCCCCTTGTGTGATTTTCGCTGCCACACGCTTTCCATAGCATTCAATCCCTGCTCGTTGTTGCAGTTGCTATGTTACCGACGGCGCCTACTATTACCACTACAGCGGCAAAGCCAGAAGCCTTTGTCTTTCATTATCTGCTCTCTTCTCATAGTCCTAACCAGGCAATTACATCTCTCTAGCCGCCCGTCTTCTCTCTGCATTCACAAAGCTTTAGGTTTGTTGCTTGTCTTACTTGGGCGAATTATTTGAAATGAAGGCTTACATTTTAAATTGTCTGCATAACTTTTGGTTGGTTGTGACTGTTCAGATTTTACTTCATAGAAATATAACTTTTCAGCCCACGTATGACTCAAGATCAGTGCCAAATAGCCTTGTTTTAGTATCTCATATTAGCTGCGAATTGTAACATTTATTCACATCTATTATTTGGCTGTTCAGAAGCCAATTAATGGAAAATAATAAAATACGAATTCTTACTTTCAGCAACAAACTCATGTGTACGCAAGATATTGCAAATAAAATACATCAAAATAGAAATTTAAATCCTGTCCAAATTTAACCTGGCAAATTTCTAGCGCAATAATTAACAACATATCCCTATTAGAAACAACAACAACCAAATCTCTTGGCTTAAAAATCGATAATGACTTAAATTGGAAAAATCATATTAAAGAAATTACCCCCAAACTCAATTCAGCTTGTTTTGCTATTAGATCTATGCAAAAGATAGTAAATATCAATACCTTAAAAACAATACACTTTGCATATTTCACTCAGTAATGAGTTTTGGAATAATATTCCGGGGAAATTCCACAGATAGTAACAGTATATTTTTTGTTACTGTTGCTCCAAGATATTTGAATTTTTCCACCTCTTCGAAGGATAAATCTCCAATATTTATATTTCCATTTCGTACAATATTCCCGTCACGAGACATTTATTCTCAAACACCCTTAACCTATGTTCCTCTCTCAGAGTGAGAGTCCAAGTTTCACAGCCATATAGAAGAACCGGTAATATAACTATTTTATAAATTCTAACTTTCAGATTTTTGGACAGCAGACTGGATGATAAGAGCTTCTCAACCGAATAATAACACGTATGGCATGTAGCACGTATGGACGAATCCAGAAATGCATATAGAGTGTTAGTTGGGAGACCGGAGGGAAAAAGACCTTTAGGGAGGCCGAGACGTAGATGGGAGGATAATATTAAAATGGATTTGAGGGAGGTGGGGTATGATGATAGAGACTGGCTTAATCTTGCACAGGATAGGGACCGATGGCGGGCTTATGTGAGGGCGGCAATGAACCTTCGGGTTCCTTAAAAGCCATTTGTAAGTAAGTAAGTAAGTAAGTAACAGTATATTCCTATTACAAAAAAGAGTAATTAGAATAATAGTAGGTGCCAAATCTAGGGAATCTTGTAGGACTATTTTCAAAACACTACAAATAATGCCCATGGCTTGTCAGTATATCTTTTCATTAATAATCTTCCTCGTATGTAATCGTGAAAACTTTGTAACTAATTCAACAGTTCATAGCATAAATACACGTCAAAAATGACTTTCATACTCCATCGGCAAGTCTATCGTGATATCAAAAAGGAGTGCGTTATATGGCAGTAAAAATTTTTAATAGCCTCCCTATCGATATAAAAAATGAAACCATGGTTTAGTCTACATTTTTATAAAATTCTCCAGTTCTTTAAACTGTATAATTTGTATTTAAAATTTGGATGTGATGTATTAAGAAAAATCTGGAGATTTTCAACTACAGTTTAGCGATTCTTTTAAGCTTGTACAGCGGTAAATGGAATTCTGAGTTGGCAACACTGTGTACAATGTAAATTCTTACTTACACCCGATTCCAGCATGGAGATAATAAGGTCAGAGTTGAGTTCGATTCCTTCGCTTGCCGATGTGAAGACAACAAGAACAACGAAGTGCTTGTCAGCTGTCTGATTCGACATTTACAAGGGGTCTGAACTGCGGCTACGCTGGCAAAGAATCCGTGACACACGGCACCATCTCGTGGTACAGATGCCCCCCCCCACCCTCCATCTTTGTTCCAATATAGCGTCAATAACGGAGAGAATTAACTGAGCTGCACCTAACGGCGCGTGGGAATGGACGGATTTCAGCTGCTGCGACATCAATATCCGCTGAAAGACGTGGGGGGGGGATCCATTTAACGACATACCTCGTCTCAACTGATTTGTTTCATTGTTAACAGAAATTCTTTCCTCCCTTTTCAGAGTTGATTCAAACAGCTCTCGATAAAAATTTACAGGAAGACGAGGAAAAGAAAGAGAAGTGGGAAGGACTCGGAGTGTGTCAAGAGGCTTGGCGAATAAAAAGAACAAGTCTGAAAGGCCATCGGCGTATATTGTTCTGTAATGGAAAAGGGTGAAGTGGGGAACTGAAAGAAACTTTAAAAGCAATGATGCACTGGATGAATTAATATTTCCTTCTACAATCCAATGCCCAGGGCTGTAAAAATGATATCCTTAACAATAAATACTGCCCAGAATGCGAAACGCATCCACAAAGTAAGTTAATTCCTTTCCAATTCTTACATAAAATTTGCTACATTAACATGATGGTATAGTAGAGGTAATTGAAACGGTTCTTTTTAGAAACCCCATCAGTAAAATTAAAAAAAAAATTGAGTTTATTGCTAATTCTTGCTCTATAGCGTATTTTAAAAAATATACCACAAGTCAAACGGTATTTCTGTTGTGACATGTAAGCTTGAAAATTAGGTTTCATAGAGAAGGCCTTAAGTCAGTGACAAGGCCTGGTCCTGGTATTGTGGATGAGAAGGCCTGATGGCCTTAACTACACCAGAATAACTAAATAAATAAATAAATAAATAAATAAATAAGAAAATAAATAAATAAGTAAGTAAATAAATAAATAAGTAAATAAATAAAAATAAATAAATAAATAAGTAAATAAATAAATAAGTAAATAAATAATTAAGTAAATAACTAAGTAAATAAATAATTAAATAAATAATTAAGTAAATAACTAAATAAACATGTAAGTAAATAATAAATAAATAATGTAAATAAGTAAATAAATAAATAAAAAAGAATAAGTAAGTAAGTAAATATGTATATAAATAAATAAATAAATAAGTAAATAAATAAATAAGTAAGTAAATAAATAAATAAGTAAATATATAAATAAGTAAGTAAATATATAAATAAGTAAATAAATAAATAAGTAAAGTAAACAAAAAGAAATAATAAATAAATAAATAATTAAGTAAATAAATAAGTAAATAAATAAATAAGTAAATAAATAAATAAGTAAGTAAATAAATAAATAAGTAAATTAAATAAATAAGTAAATAAATAAAAATAAATAAATAAATAAATAAAGAAATAAATAAGTAAATAAATAAATAAGTAAAGAAATAAATAAGTAAATAAATAATTAAGTAAAATAACTAGGTAAATAAATAAATAAGTAAATAAATAATTAAGTAAATAAGCTAAGTAAATAAATAATTAAATAAATAACTAAGAAAATAAATAAAAGTAAATAAATAAATTAAATAAGTAAATAAATAAGTAAATAAGTAATTAAATAAATAACTAAGTAAATAAATAATTTAAGTAAATAAATAAGTAAATAAATAAATAAGTAAATAAATAAATTAATAAATAAATAATAAATAAATAATTAAGTAAATAACTAAGTAAATAAATAATTAAATAAATAATAAATAATAAAATAAATAAATAATCAATAAATAAATAAATAAATAAATAAAAATAAATAAATAAATAAAATTAATAAATAATAAATAAGGCCCTCACAGAATGAACGAAACTATGGCTTATGCTGTTATGTTTGTTAAATCAATTATTTTGTGTTTGAATTTTGGATTTGTTAGATTAATGTTGTTGTCGTTAGTGTAATGTATTATTGTATTACATTTTTTCATGCAGAACTTTATTATTTATGTCCTTAGTGACATTTATACAGTTTAGATTAAAATTTGTTCACATAAAGCAAAAAGTATGAAGTCAGTTTCTAAATACTGGTTTTGAGAATAAAATTCATTTTATTTTTTAACCAAATTTTCAGTTATTTAATGAAATGAAGAGATTGTTTTATTAAATCATTACCAGATTTTGAGAAACTCCGTAAGTCAAACAATTTCAGACATGAATATTGAGTGACATACTTTTTAAATATATTATTTTGCATACAGAAATATTCGTTATGTTTTACCAACATTTCCCACTTCAAATATTCTAATTCTTAACTAATGCATTTCCTTTAAACGGTCCCCCCCTCCCAAATTTTGTATTTCGTGACTTAAGAGGTTCTCACAAAACCAATTCCATTAAAAAAGGAACGTTACATTACAATAAATATGCACATTCAGTTGCTATATTAAAATATCAGTTTTAGTGTTGTTATCTCCTGGAACTGAAGAGTACATAAGTGCGAATATCCAAGAACGTGTATTTGTTTTTGTAGTCCTACAAGAAAAACTGATCTGGTCGACATTAAATTCATCTTCCCTCATTCTTTACATTGTACCATTTGTATCGACTTACAAGTCACGTTAAAAAATCAATGACCTACTAATCGATAGTGATTGACAGGCTTCGAGACTTTGGATCCGATACAATAAGTTTACTGTGCATGCACTATAGGTTGTTGACTCGCTGCAGGTAGTGAAAGGTAGAGATGTGTTTAGGTAACAACGTTGCTATTTAGAGTAGAGTACGGTAGTATGGGGAAACACACACATATGTACATTCTGAAAGTAAATAATATACATCACACAATGACAATGTCAAAAGAATGTGAAAAGCATTTATTCTCCTGTCTTTTATAAGCATTTGTGTTTAATTATACACAGTGTTAATGGTGGAAATAAACATGTAGCAATTTTAGTTTCTTCATTTATCCTATTGGTCGTCTTTAGGAAGTGCAGTTACTGTACTGAATTGCAATGTACTACAAGATACATTCTCAGTGTCTCAAACGTAAATCTTTTTCGGTTATCTGCCAAACACAGTTTGTACTGTGACAAGCTACGCTCTACGTCTCATGACGTGGTAGGAGCAAAACGAAAAAACCTAACATCATTGCAGTCTCTAAGAGACAGTCCTTTATTCTCAGGTGACTCTATGTCCACTAATTTGCTGTTTATGTTACACAATGTTCCATATCCGTTATTTTTACATAAAATTGATTTGCACTTCTGTTTAGACGTTCAGTAACCGGTGTACTTGGTGTCTCATTAATTATCTGTATCATTTTCTAAATTAATTTGAGGGCTTCCGGCATCTCTTGCTCTGACTTTTCTAACAGTGTAATAGTTTCAGACACAGTTTGTATGAAAACCAAATTATTATTCAGAACCTTCAAATCCAGAGCGTTTTCCTTTGCGTATATGTTGGCATTCATTCTACAGTACCCCCACCCACTATACGCTTTACCACTATACTCAGCACGCCGTTAAGCGGATTTACCACTGAACTGCTCTATTGGGTCCGAAGTCTCGAAGCCTGGTGATTGATAATTTGTTTCGTGTAAGTGTGGCCATCGGTTTTTAAATTACCAGGTCAAGTTAGTCTATTCATTTTTATTGGGTTATTTTACGACGCTGTATCAACATCTAGGTTATTTAGCGTCTGAATGATATGAAGGTGATAATGCCGGTGAAATGAGTCCGGGGTCCAGCACCGAAAGTTACCCAGCATTTGCTTGTATTGGGTTGAGGGAAAACCCCGGAAAAAACCTCAACCAAGGTAACTTGCCCCGACCGGGATTCGAACCCGGGCCACCTGGTTTCGCAGCCAGACGCGCTGACCGTTACTCCACAGGTGTGGACTAGCCTATTCAGAAGTTGAGTTTGGCATAACCGCATTAGATAATTATTATAAATTTGAAGGTTGCTAAAAATGAAGCTCATCTGTACTTTCTTGCTGCTGGATTAATGTCTTTCTTGTCCACGCCTTTGCTTTCAGGTCATTGGTTTGTCCGGGAAGAAGACACCGTCGCGGGCGGGTATAGAACCATGTCCCCTCGTACGTATCGGATTTCGACCCGGCAGCTCAAGTATCGACCTCCGTCCGGGAGACCGCGACCAATTTGTGATTCATGGGCCAGAACGTCTCGGATTAGTAACTTGTTCTTTCTTTTATTTCATCGCGGCAGGTTGAGGCGCCATAAAGGTAATCCAGTGCCGGGATCGTAACGCGGCGTATTGCATTGCAGCTGGATGTCGGCCATGATCCTTTAATGATCCTATTCCTGGCGTTTCTCTTTCGACTCAACACAAGGTGAGACCAGTTTCTGCGAAGCGTCTTTCGCCATTTGTGGTTTCATGTACATCTATGACTTAATTAATCTCTATTCTCGCCACACAACACTTTTATCACTTATTTAAAATATGATAAAACGTTAAAAATTGTGCAGTTAACACTTTTTAATCATGTAGTATGATAATATTATTGAAACTTAAAAAGGCACTGGTGACTGTGGTGTTCGCTAAATACAGCCTAATGGTTTTTGTGCATTGTTCCGACTTCTTCTTACCTGAAGTAGAAATAAAGTAAAAAAGTTTTATAGAATGTGTGGCACGATACGATGTACTTACTTACTGGCTTTTAAGGAACCCGGAGGTTCATTGCCGCCCTCACATAAGCCCGCCATTGGTCCCTATCCTGAGCAAGATTAATACAGTCTCTATCATATCCCACCTCCCTCAAATCCATTTTAATATTATCCTCCCATCTACGTCTCGGCCTCCCCAAAGGTATTTTTCTCTCAGGCCTCCCAACTAACACTCTATATGTATATCTGCATTCGCCCATACGTACTACATGCCCTGCCCATCTCAAACGTCTGGATTTAATGTTCCTAATTATATCAGGTGAAGAATACAATGCGTGCAGTTCTGTGTTGTGTAACTTTCTCCATTATCCTGTAACCTCATCCCTCTTAGTCCCAAATATTTTTCTAAGCACCTTATTCTCAAACACCCTTAACCTATGTTCCTCTCTCAAAGTGACAGTGAACAACCGGTAATATAACTGTTTTATAAATTCTAACTTTTAAATTTTTTGGCAACAAACTAGATGATAAAAGCTTCTCAACCGAATAATAACTGGCATTTCCCATATTTATTCTGTGTTTAATTTCCTCCCGAGTATCATTTATATTTGTTACTGTTGCTTCCAGGTATTTGAATTTTTCCACCTCTTCAAAGGATAAATTTCCAACTTTTATATTTCCATTTCGTACAATATTCTCGTCACGGGACATAATCATATACTTTGTCTTTTCGGGATTTACTTCCAAACCTATCTCTTTACTTGCTTCAAGTGAAAGTCCCGTGTTTTCCCTAATCGTTTGTGGATTTTCTCCTAACATATTCACGTCATCCACATAGACAAGCAGCTGATGTAACCGGTTCAATTCCAAACCCTCTGTGTTATCCTGGACTTTCCTAATGGCATACTATAGGCCAAAGTTAAAAAGTAAAGGTGATAGTGCATCTCCTTGCTCTAGCCCACAGTGAATTGGAAATGCATCTGATAGAAACTGATCTATACGGACTCTGCTGTACGTTTCACTGAGACACATTTTAATTAATCGAACTAGTTTCTTGGGAATACCAAATTCATTAAGAATATCATATAAAACTTCTCTCTTAACCGAGTCATATGCCTTTTTGAAATCCATGAATAACTGATGCACTGTACCCTTATACTCCCATTTTTTCTCCATTATCTGTCGAATAAGAAGTATCTGATCGATAGTCGATCTATTACGCATAAACCACACTGATGATCCCCAATAATTTCATCTACATATGGAGTTAGCCTTCTCAAAAGAATATTGGCCAAATTTTGTACGACGTCAACAAAAGTGATATTACGATGAAAGAGAGATGGAACGGAGAAAAATTCTCTCCGGCGCCGGGATTTGAACCCGGGTTTTCAGCTCTACGTGCTGATGCTTTATCCACTAAGCCACGCCGGATACAATCCCGACGCCGTTTAGAATCGTCTCAGATTAAGCTCCATCTCTTGGGTTCCCTCTGGTGGCCGCCCTCTGCACTACGTCATAGATGTCTATGAACGCAGGACCGAAGTCCATACATGTGCAGAGGTGCACTCAGATGAGTGACTGATTGGCCGGGATCCGACGGTATGGGCGCCGTCTTAAATCACAAAGTGATTTATTACGCATATCATATTTATTTTGATGTACCGAAGTACATATGATATTTCCATGCAGATATTCTGCGTCATCAGATGATGAAAGAGAGATGGAACGGAGAAAAATTCTCTCCGGCGCCGGGATTTGAACCCGGGTTTTCAGCTCTCCGTTCCATCTCTCTTTCATCATCTGATGACGCAGAATATCTGCATGGAAATATCATATGTACTTCGGTACATCAAAATAAATAAAAAGTGATATTACGCTACGACATACTTTAACAAATAAAACCTTAGAAACCACAAAACTAAAGTTCTATAAAATAATGGCAGTACCAACTTTTACATATGCAAGTGAAAATTGGACTTTCAACAGAGCAGATAAAAGGAAAATTGAAGAGACCGAAATTAAGTTCATACGTCCCTTTGCAGGTTTTACTGTTCTTGACAAAGAACCAAAGCAGATATTATAAGAACAGAACTGAATATATTTAATCTCATAGATAAAATAAATAACTCTGGGAAAAAACTGGTACGACCATTGTTGTCTAAAGAATGACTTCTGACAGAATACCGAACATTTTAATGAACTACAATAAGAGAGGAAGCAGAAAATTGGGTCGTCCGCTTGCCAGAGGGCAGGGCTCACTGAATTTCTCTTAATGTGGAAACAGGGCTATGGGCCTAATTGCGTGAAGTTGAAGAATATTTTTTCTGTTACAATAGCATAAATTTCCAGATGTAATTGCCTGATTTTGTTTGCAAAATTTGTGTTTGAAATCTTGCATCTAAACAGTGTCCCGGTTATTTTACTTTCAAAATCTGGTCATTCTGACGATAGGCCAGATACTTTATAGATATTAAATTGACAGATAGAGGTGAATCAATGGCATTAAATAGGCCTATAAAACAGATATCCGTGTAAATACAGCGGCAAATAGAGACGGGGATAAATTATTAACAAAATTGACGATTTTTATGATAATTCTATTTACAAAATTTGACCTTCCAATATAGACTACAGTTGACAATTTTGCATATTTCAATCATTACAGTAGATAGAAATATGCAAAAATGTCAAATGTAGGCTATTCTAAATTGAAGAGTCAAATTTTGTAAAAAAAATATATATAATAAAATCTTCAATTTTGCTAATAATTTGTAAATATGCAAAAATGTCAACTGCAGTCTAAAGTGAAGAGTCAAATTTTGTAAAAATATATAATAAAAATCTTCAGCTTTGCTAATAATTTGGAAATATAAAAATGTCACCTGTAGTCCAAATTGACGAGTCGAAGTTTGTAAAAATATACAAAAAAATGTTCACTTTTGCTAATAATTTGTAAATTTGCAAAAATATAAATTTTAGTCTAAATTGAAGAGTCAAATTTTGTAAAAATATACAAAAAAATCTTCACTTTTGCTAATAATTTGTAAATTTGCAAAAATATAAATTGTAGTCTAAATTGAAGAGTCAAATTTGTAAAAATATACAAAAAAAAATAATCACTTTTGCTAATAATTTGTAAATTTGCAAAAATATAAATTGTAGTCTAAATTGAAGAGTCAAATTTTGTAAAAATTACCAAAAAAATATTCACTTTTGCTAATAATTTGTAAATTTGCAAAAATATCAATTGTAGTATAAATTGAAGAGTCAAATTTTGTAAAAATATACAAAAAAAATATTCACTTTTGCTAATAATTTGTAATTTGCAAAAATATCAATTGTAGTCTAAATTGAAGAGTCAAATTTTGTAAAAATATACAAAAAATCTTCACTTTGGTAACAATTTGTAAATTTGCAAAAATATCACTTGTAGTCTAAATTGAAGAGTCAAATTTTGTAAAAATATACAAAAAATCTTCACTTTGGTAATAATTTGTAAATTTGAAAAAATATCAATTGTAGTCTAAATTGAAGAGTTAAATTTTGTAAAAATATACAAAAAAATCTTCACTTTTGCTAATAATTTGTAAATTTGCAAAAATATAAATTGTAGTCTAAATTGAAGAGTCAAATTTTGTAAAAATATACAAAAAATCTTTGCTAATAATTTGTAAATTTGCAAAAATATCAATTGTAGTCTAAATTGAAGAGTCAAATTTTGTAAAAATATACAAAAAATCTTCACTTTGGTAATAATTTGTAAATTTGCAAAAATATCAATTGTAGTCTAAATTGAAGAGTCAAATTTTGTAAAAATATACAAAAAATCTTTGCTAATAATTTGTAAATTTGCAAAAATATCAATTGTAGAATAAATTGAAGAGTCAAATTTTGTAAAAATATACAAAAAAATCTTCACTTTGGTAATAATTTGTAAATTTGCAAAAATATCAATTGTAGTCTAAATTGAAGAGTGAAATTTTGTAAAAATATATAATAAAATCTCCAATTTTTCTAATAATTTGGAAATATGCAAAGATGTCATCCGTAGTCTAAATTGAAGAATCATATTTTGTGAAAATATATAATAAAATCTCCAATTTTGCTAATAATTTGTCCACGTCTGTAGTTCATGAATGAATAAATAGATACATAGTGGATAAGTGGGTGGCCGCATGGATGGACAGTCGGACGAATGGCAGGGAAAGTGGACGGGTATGCAGTTGGGCAGATGACTAGAAACTGATCGTATCTCACGAGAAATTCCTCATTTAGGTGAGGTGCGGGTCGTACCTTTTAATAGGTAAGGTCGTGGTGCAGAATCTAGGTTGCTCTTGGTCGATACAGGTACAGGAAGGCTATAAAGTGTTGTTCCTGAACATCAAACACAACCATGCTGTTACTAGGGCAACGTGAATTTGGAAGTACAGAAAAACTTGAAAATGATATTAAGATACCCAGTTCACGTAGTGAGGTTCATGTAGGATTAGTTCACAAAAAACTAATGTGGTCGTATTTCCAATGATGCTAACTGTAACCAGACATCACCAGTGCGGTTAAAATCACAATGCGATTTACTGAAATATAATAATAATAATAATAATAATAATAATAATAATAATAATAATAATAATACTTACTGGCTTTTAAGGAACCTGCAGGCTCATTGCCGCCCTCACATAAGCTCCCTATCCTGAGCAAGATTCATCCAGTCTCTATCATCGTCTCAAATCCATTTTAATATTATCTTCCCATCTACGTCTCGGCCTCCCTAAATGTCTTTTTCCCTCCGGCCTCCCAACTAACACTCTATATACATTTCTGGATTCGCCCATACGTGCTACATGCCCTGCCCATCTCCTGTAGGGGCATGAGCATTTATAACTACGATATCGCACCATCTACCCTTAAGTGTTATCACTGATTAATTCGACCTTTTTTACTGCTGATTTTATTCTTTTATGAATAAAGAATCCTGTTCCTAATTGGTGATTATCATTTCCTTCCCCATAATACAAGTAATCTCCTATTTGTGATATGCCATTCCCATCTAACCTAACCTCTTGTACTCCCACGAAGTCTATTCTATATCTAGCTAGTTCTTTTGCTACTAATGTTACCCCTCCTGTTCCATATAGACTTGTAACATTCCAAGTACCAAATCTCAAAAACTTATTCCTTTGCTGTGGTCGTGCCAGAGAATCAGTCCCATTCCGAGGCTTATTTGAAGGATTCGTAACAAGCTTTTTTTTACGGTGATGGGTTGTTATCCCTTCGCCCAACCCCCAAGCTAGAGGACCACCCCTCATCGGCTGTCCACGACTGCTTATTCAATATATTCGCAGCTACCCTCCATAACTGGAGGCCCTCCTCGATCCGCAACCTGATGACGCGCCATGCCGTGGTGATAGGGACCCATGGAATAATGGAATAATAATAATAATAATAATAATAATAATGATAATAATAATAATAATAATACATATTTTCTTACTTATTTACCATATCTTAACCGTGCTGCTACTGGTAATATGATTATTCCACTGATGATTTTTCAATATTACGTATTTTTCGTATTTTCATTTTTCTCAATATTTCATTTTGAAATTCCATTTATTTGTCCGTTATATGTCTACTAATAATTGGAATTAAGAATAACATAAATAAAAATTGTTCTGTTAAGTACGTTTAACTCAATTCTTAGGTAATAAAATTGGTTCATATTTAAGCAATTGCAAGAGCAGCACGATATGAAAATTTTCACGCTTTATCCAATACGAATTGCTTCATAGTCAATCTGATAAGCTAGCACTGAATTAAAAAAAAAAAAACAGAATATAATATAGTACATTTCAACTGACTTTAATCAAATACGTACCGAGAATTAATACAGAATACATTTGCATACTTCATTGAAAAGCCATTAATGATAAGGCTTCTTTATTTACAGACATTGATATTTATGTTGAAACACTGAATACTGGGGATGAACATTTACAATTACAAGAAAGATCTATTTTCAATGGAGATTTTAAAACTGCACTGTGAAGCATTTAAGCAAAATCTCCTCGTAAATTTTACCCAAATAAGAACCTTCCATAATAATGAAGGGAAGGGTTGAAGAAACAACGTTCCATTGTGCATGAAAAGATTGAAAATAATTGATTAGGGTCAAATACTTGAGAGGGCATCCTCTGCAAACCAACCCCCATACGAAATTAATCAAACCAAAATGACTTCTCATCTGGAAGAGGGTAGAGGGTTTCGTTACGGAATAGAAGGACGAGGAGCAACCCATCATTTATATGCATCAAGACTGTGATTGAGTTATTTTCTATAAATATTTGCGCACACAAATTTGCATTGCTATGTAAGTTCCTTTAATAATAATAATAATAAAATAATAATAATAATAATAATAATAATAATAATGTCTTCGGTGGCTTTGAATTCATGTAATCCGATATTCACGTGTTGAAAACTGGCTAAGGTCATTTTCAATTTAAGAAAGAATTTTCGTTTTTGTATAAAAATGTACACTGACATTAATAGTAATATGCGTTACAAGAGCGGTATGTTGAAGTTTTCATGTTCGAGGAAAAGTTTGAAAAAGCGAAACGTAGTTTAGCTTTTTTGATTTCCGAGAATTGAAAGAAAACATACCGCTCGTGTATCGTACATTATTTTGTGCGAAGATCGTTTATTACATACCTGAAAAACGAATTGCAATGAAATCTCCGTCTTTGTTTCTGATCAATGATGGAAAATTTGCAAAACAAATATATCTATCTTCAACATTGTTGCTTTAAAATGTTTTCTGTGTTTACTATACTGCAGCAGGCCGTGATATACGTCTGTCTTTTTTTTTTCCCCCAGTCTATAAATGCGAACTTAAAACAAACAGCTTCCTTAATGTTACATGCATCACGAATGCAGTAACTTCAGTGGAGTTGTAGAGTTTACTTAATTTTTGCAAATATTTAAAAACAATAATTAACAGTGCAATTTAGGTGAAATTGCAGTGGTAAGTTTCCAATTTATAATTATTACTATATTGAACGTCTCTAAAAATAATATGTTAAAAGCCTAAAGCAGTAAAATCAATATGTCACTTAAGCGGTAAGAAGAGGGAAATTGTTATGTGTGTTATGTTGGGAATACTGAATGTGGAATTTTAGACTTTCCGCGGATTGGTTTTGTGCGGAAACCAAGCAAATACGCACGATCTCGCACAAAACCTTTTTCCTTACATTTTTATTGTACCTTGTTTTTTTACTATAACATGCAGGATTTGATTAATTTAGTTGCCATGGTAATATTTTACATTGCATACATACAGTCAGGACATAGTTAAAAATGGAAAAATAAAGTCATTTTATCAGTAAGTAGTATTCGATAAAATCACTATACAGGGTGATTCAGACTAATAAACTGTCGTAATTGAAACTTTCTTCACTGGCTGGATATCTAAAGCAAGATTTTCTTTCCAATCTGATTTCACTATTTTTATCTAAAATGTGCATTGAACTCCATCCCGCCAAATAATAAAATAAAAATAAAAAATTTTTCTTTGAATATCTTAGCTTTCAATAGAGCTAGATAAAAAAACGGTCGACAAATAAATAATAAATAAAATTAAAGGAATAACAGGAAATCTGAGAACAGATTTAAGACATAGTATATGAAGATGATCTGAATAAAATAGAAATTGAATAATCTGAAGCAAAGTTTTATATTCTAAACATAAATATTTCCAAGGTACTAGTCGACTCATATAGGCTACTGCCGTGTCTAGTTTGTGTACCGAGTTCATGTTAACAGCTACTTTCCCAGGATTCATCCCGACCGCCATCCTTTCCACTAATTTGCATAAAGCAAAACATTTGTTATTTAAATAACGTAAATAGATTACAGATACAACTCTCTAATTCTAAAAGACATACGAGTACAGTGAAACTTCCTTTAACGGACACTTCCCAATAGCGGACTCCTCTCAATAGCAGACATTTTAAAATTCCCCTGCAAAATAACATTGGCCCTTATGATAAAATTCTTCCAAATAGCGGACATAATCAATAACGGACTCGGACACTGAAATGTATCTCCCAACAACAATTAAAACTTCCAAATTTACGGACAGCGTGAAAAAAAAAGAAAAAGACGGTTGTAAATTAAACGGAATTCTAACGGAATTCTTTGCAACAATCATTATCGTGCATTTGAACGTTCTTGTACTTTATTGAAGGTAAGCAGCACAGTTGTTAGTTGTGATACTGTACGTGAGCAGTCCGTACTTTCTTAGTTTATCAAGTTGAGTGTTCGGAAGTACAGCCACATTAAAAATGTCACAAAGACGTAAACGTTTGTCACTAAAAGAGAAAGTGGATATTGTAAAGCATAGTGAGAAGGAGAAATTAAGTGTTCGTGAGCTGGCCACAAAGTTTAACGTGGGAAAAACTCAGGTTAGTGAAATTTTGAAAAACAAGGTTTTATTTTAAAATCAACAATTTTATTCTAGATTTCTTTGTGTAAGGTGAAGATGTACAGTGACTGATGTTTATTTCATTTACAAAACATTTACTGGTACGATTTCTCTCTGGATGAATACTGTAAACAATCTAACTGTCTACTGTACTGTACTGTAAAATATAGTGTTGAATATGTATGAGAAATTTAAATGCACTGTATACATAGCAGGAGATGCACTATCACCTTTACTTTTTAACTTCGCTTTAGAATATGCCATTAGGAAAGTTCAGGACAACAGAGAGGGTTTGGAATTGAACGGGTTACATCAGCTTCTTGTCTATGCGGATGACGTGAATATGTTAGGAGAAAATCCACAAACGATTAGGGAAAACACGGAAATTTTACTTGAAGCAAGTAAAGCGATCGGTTTGGAAGTAAATCCCGAAAAGACAAAGTACATGATTATGTCTCGTGACCAGAATATTGTACGAAATGGAAATATAAAAATTGGAGATTTATCCTTCGAATGGGTGGAAAAATTCAAATATCTTGGAGCAACAGGAACAAATATAAATGACACTCGGAGGAAATTAAACGCAGAATAAAATGGAAATACCTGTTATTATTCGGTTGAGAAGCTTTTATCATCTAGTCTGCTGTCAAAAATCTGAAAGTTAGAATTTATAAAACAGTTATATTATCGGTTGTTCTGTATGGTTGTGAAACTTGGACTCTCACTCTGAGAGGAGAAACATAGGCTAAGGGTGTTTGAGAATAAGGTTCTTAGGAAAATATTTGGGGCTAAGAGGGATGAAGTTACAGGAGAATGGAGAAAGTTACACAACGCAGAACTGCACGCATTGTATTCTTCACCTGACATAATTAGGAACATTAAATCCAGACGTTTGCGATGGGCAGGGCATGTAGCACGTATGGGCGAATCCAGGAATGCATATAGAGTGTTAGTTGGGAGACCGGAGGGAAAAGGACCTTTGGGGAGACCGAGACGTAGATGGGAGGATAATATTAAAATGGATTTGAGGGAGGTGGGATATGATGATAGAGACTGGATTAATCTTGCACAGGATAGGGACCGATGGCGGGCTTATGTGAGTGCGGCAATGAACCTTCGGGTTCCTTAAAAGCCATTTTGTAAGTAAGTATACATTTTCTAAATAGCGGACACTTCTCAGTAACGGACATTTAATTTTTCCCCGGTGGTGTCCGCTATTGGGAATTTTCACTGTATTACTGAAATAAAGCGATAAATCCCCCGACAGCAGTTCTTAATCTTTTTTGAGTCTCGGACTCCTACGAAAATCTGGCGAAATCTACAGACAAATGTGACCAAGGACCCCAGGTTAAGAACCCATTCACTAGGATACGAACTCCTCGCCTGTCCAGTACTTGTCCACCTCGTCCAGGCGCCCTCGATTCCTGTCCTCCTGACAGTCTTTGAACGGGCATATATACATCCCCAAGTACGCTCCAGTGGTGACAATTGTCTACACGCAAGCACCTATTTCCTTGAAATGGAAACCTAAAGGCATATTGAATGTGAACAGATAGGAATAAAATTCAGAATTCTACACACAGCTCAAAATGCTAGCATAATCGGTTGCAGGTAGTTCGTCGCGTTGCTTGGCAACAGGAGTGTTTTTATAGAGCGTGTGTTGTAATTAATTTGCGTGACACTGCGAGTCATTTAAACTGATGAACGGGACGCGATGTTATGTCACACCCGGTATCCTGTGGCAGGAATGACGTCAGCAACATCCGTCCGGTCAATTCAGGTGCGGTACTGAAGTGGAGTGACCGGCAGGAAAACGTGCTCCGAATTTTAACGAGTTATAGCCTCTTGCCCGATGTTGCAAAGTATGTCCAGAATTAAGCTCCGGTCTGAATAAAAACGCTATCAGCAGAATGTGCACCACATGTCCGGTATTCCACGCAGTGGAGTACACAAGTTGTAATTCAGTATCTGGGAAGAAGAAAGTGGTTGCGAATTTCTCTTTAACCAGGCTCAACATGTGTTGTCTTAAACGATATTTTTGCCACAAGCTGATCACGTGGCCAGGCCGTTTCAGTATTTCTGAATATTACAAGCAGACAGACAGACAGACAGACAGCCGCCAAATTACTCTTCAAGGAACGACCACTCATATAAATTGAAGGAAAGAAGACAGAGGACGGACACTGGAAAGTTTTCTTCTCTCAATCGTACTATCAGGGACTGGAATGCTTTACCTGCAGACTTACTAAAGGCTTTACCAACAACCAAAAATGTATTTAAAAATAGGCTTAAGGACTTTACTAATAGACGGTAATATATTATACACACTACTTAAAGGGTGTAATTGATATCTTGTTATTTGAAGTGTTCTATCAGTGAGGAAGTGTGTTGTGTCAGTGAAGTGTGTAGTGTAAGTGAAGTGTGTTGATGTCAGTGAAGTGGCTGTGCAAAGTATTTGAACAGTGAAATGGTTAGAAGTGTTAGTGAAATCAGGATAGAATCAGTGCAGTGAGTGAGTTGACAGCGAAATAGGTGTAGTGCCGAAAGGTACTTGTGTAGGTGTGAACCTGTCACTCTCGTGGGTCTTAGTTCGAACTTAGGGTTAAGATACAAATTAGATTTATTTTAAATGTTATTTTAAGTGACCAAGCTTAATTTAATTTAGGATGCTCCTTGTTATTATTATTATTATTATTATTATTATCATTATTTATTATTATTATTATTATTATTATTATTATTATTATTATTATTATTATTATTATTAATTATTGTTTTTATTAGTTGTGTTTATTATTAATTGTCATTATTGAGTGTAATTAGTTACCACTGCCACCGGGTATACACCCATTTGCAGTGTGAATAAATAAATATATACATACATACATACATACATACATACATACATACATACATACTTCGGACAGACAGGCAGATCATTATTTTCAAACACGTTCCAAAGAACGTATCACAGCCATAACCAAATCACCAAGACTTCCATATCACAAACGCCAACCACACGTATAGCAACATAGACACAGACATGGAGATTTCACATATATAACCGAAAAATCAGAAACTATACACACTAGAACAATACGAAGCATACAGACACACAAAAACTCACCCACAACAAATCTTCAACATACAACTCAATTTCAGAACACACACTCTCCTTGAATGGTTTATTCCGAGGTTTTCCCCAGCCGTGGGACTGAAGCCGGATGGTCTATGGCGAGTCCTCGGCATCAACCCTTTTGATTTGATTACCCGGTTGGGTTTTTCCGAGGTTGTCTCCAATCGAAAGCAAATGTCGGGTAATCTTTTGGCGAATCCTCGGACCTCACCTCCTCTCACTATATATCGCCAAAATACTTACTTACTTATGGCTTTTAAGGAACCCGTAGGTTCATTGCCGCCCTCACATGAGCCCGCCATTGGTCCATATCCTGAGTAAGATCAATCCAGTCTCTACCATCATATCTACCTCCCTCAAATCCATTTTAATATTATCTTCCCATCTACGTCTCGGCCTCCCCAAATGTCTTTTTCCCTCCGGCCTCCCAACTAACACTCTATATGCATTTCTGGATTCGCCCATACGTGCTACATGTCCTGCCCATCTCAAACGTCTGGATTTTTTGTTCCTAATTATGTCAGGTGAAGTATACAATGCGTGCAGCTCTGCATTGTGTAACTTTCTCCAGTCTCCTGTAACTTCATCCCTCTTAACCCCAAATATTTTCCTAAGCACCTTATTCTCAAACACCCTTAATCTCTGTTCCACTCTCAAAGTGAGAGTCCAAGTTTCACAATCATGCAGAACACCCGGTAATATAACTGTTTTGTAAATTCTAACTTTCAGACTTTTTGACAGAATACTAGATGACAAAAGCTTCTCAACCGAATAATAACAGGCATTTCCCATATTTATTCTGCGTTTAATTTCCTCTCGAGTGTCATTTATATTTGTTACTGTTGCTCCAATATATTTGAATTTTTCCACCTCTTCGAAGGATAAATCTCCAATTTTTATATTTCCAGTTCATACAATATTCTGGTCACGAGACATAATCATATACTTAGTCTTTTCGGGATTTACTTCCAAACCTATCGCTGTACTTGCTTCAACTAGAATTTCCGCGTTTTCCCTAATCGTTTGTGGATTTTCTCCTAACATATTCTCGTCATTCGCATAGATAAGAAGCTGATGTAACCCGTTCAATTCCAAACCCTCTGTGTTATCCTGAACTTTCCTAATGGCATATTCTAGAGCGAAGTTAAAAAGTAAAGGTGATAGTGCATCTCCCTGCTTTAGCCCGCAGTGAATTGGAAAAGCATCAGAAAATGGCCTATACGGACTCTGCTGGACTTTTCACTAAGACAAATTTTAATTAATCGAACTAGTTTCTTGGGAATACCAAATTCAATAAGAATATTATATAAAACTTCTCTCTTAACCGAGTCATACGCCTTTTTGAAATCTATAAATAACTGATGTACTGTACTCTTATACTCCCATTTTTTCTCCAATATCTGTCGAATACAAAAAATTTGATCAATAGTCGATCTATTACGCCTAGAACCACACTGATGTTCCCCAATAATTTCATCTACGTATGGAGTTAATCTTCTCAAAAGGATATTCGACAAAATTTTGTACGACGTCAACAAAAGTGATATTCCTCGAAAGTTACTACAGTTACTCTTGTTCCCCTTCTTAAGAAATAGGTATTGTAAAAAATTGCACAAAATTGTAAAAAGTGTAAAAATTTAGAAAATTATTAAATTGTAAAACTGTAAAAATTTGTAAAAATTGTAATTGTAATATTGTAAAATTTTCACTTGTTCCACAACTTAAGCTTCATTGCTCATGTAAGATCTATGAAATAAAATGAATGAATGAATGGATGAATGAATGAATGAATCAATGAATGAATGACACTATTCGAATCCAAACTGCACTATACAAACGCACCCCCAAAGGGGATCTAAACAACAGAAGACGCGAAGAACATCCATTTCCGAAGATGAACCCCAGGCCGAAACTAATTAACTAACTTTAA
This sequence comes from Periplaneta americana, assembly GCA_025594305.2. NCBI lineage: Eukaryota > Metazoa > Arthropoda > Insecta > Blattodea > Blattidae > Periplaneta > Periplaneta americana. Next base: position 9,334,771 of record JAJSOF020000029.1, read on the forward strand.
ACCTACTTCATTAACACGAAAAAGTAATATATATATATATATATATATATATATATATATATAATTATATATAATTTATATTCCTCGGTGATATAGTGTTAAAAGTTGTGTAATCAAGATGTATAATTTTTGTAGCTATGTAAAAAAGAGTTTTCTTGATGAATTAAAAATAATAAAGGGTAAATTCAATGTCTAAGCCAATTTTCTCATGATGATAGCGATTGTGGAAATTTCTCATAGATAATTCTACAGAGTGTTCTGAAAAATAAAAGATTCCAATACTTAGAAGAGGTAGTATGCGCCAAAACAAGAAATAAAAGTCGTACAAATATGTGCGCTAAAATTAATATCTTCTGAGAAAATAGCATATTTTTATCATCAGTGTAAGAGCAGCATATCTTCCACTGTAAGCTCTTTGGCAAGAAACAAATCCTGATCGGTTTCAACAGATACAAAACGAACTTGTCCGGCTGATACAGTAATAATTACTGCACGTGTAATCAGTTTTTACATTACGAACTATAATGTACTGTCGTCTGCTTAAGCATCCTCTTGATACAAACAGAAAAATATGTTGTGTAATACACAGTGACAAACTGCAGCATTCTGTTTCATCATTTTCGTCTCTTGCCAAAGAGCTTACAGTGGAAGATATGCCGCTCTTACAGAGATGGTAAACATTTGCTCGTTTCTCATATTTGGAGTATTAATAATAAATTGTTATTTAATATTAATAAGTGTATATATGCCCTTTTCTAGTTTGAAAAATACAATTAAATTTTCATATAAAATAGAGGCAACAGTTTTACCAGCAGAAAATGAACATAAAGATTTAGGTATATTATTTAGCAGCAATTTTACATTTTATAGTCATATTAATAATATTATAAATTTGTCCTATAAAAGTTTAGGTTTTGTTATGAGAAATTCTTGTAAATTTAAAGTCAAAACTATAATAATTTTGTATAATTCCATTGTTCGATCTAAATTAGAGTATGTTGCATTTATCTGGAACCCAGTTGCTAACAAATATATTCTGTTACTAGAAAAAATTCAAAATAAATTTCTAAAATGGTTATATTGCAGACTTTATAATGATTATCCTACCTATGAGAGTTATGCTACAATGCTTCAACATTTCCATTTTACTAGTTTGCAAATTAGACGAAATTGTCAATCTTTAAAATTTTTCTTTATAAAATTATTAACAATAAGTTGGACTGTGTTGGTTTATTTTATTATATAACATTATATGCACCTAAGCTTAAAACGAAATTTCGAAATTTGTTTTACATACCAAGGACAAATACTGAATCCCACAAAAATTCCCCAGTTTTCCAAACGTTACAATTATACAATAAATTATATCCTCATCCGAATGTTGATATTTTCAATGTGAATTTTTCTAGATACAGAATTATTTGTTATCATATTTTACAGAATATTGTTGTTAGTTAATTTGAAGCTACTTTCACACCTTATTTCAATTTCTATTTTTTTCTTTCTCTTATTTCTACTCTGTTTCAGTTTTTAATAAGTGTGTTTCCTTTTCTTTGTTTATGTTTTATAAATTAATTTGTCAGTCTTGAACATTGTAATTGGGCTTTGCCTGTTATGTTCAACAATAAATAAATATATATAAATAAATAAATAAATAACCAAAGAAATAAACAAAAAAATAAATAAAGAATCAAAATAAATAAAGAATCATAAATATGTAAATAAATAAATCAAAATTAAATAAATAAACAAATAAATAAATAAACAAAGAAATAAAAACAAAAAAATAACTAAAAAACAAAATAAATAAAGAAACAAAATAAATAAACATACAAAATAAATAAATAAACAAAATAAATAAACAAACATAATAAATAAATAAACAACAAATAAATAAACAAAATAAATAAATAAACAAAATAAATAAAGAAACAAAATAAATAAATAACCAAAATAAATAAATAAGCAAAATAAATAAATAACAAAATAAATAAACAAAGAAAATAAATAATAAGCAAAAATAAATAAATAAGCAAAATAAATAAACAAACAAAATAAATAAAGAAACAAAATAAATAAAGAAACAAAATAAATAAATAAGCAAAAAAATAAATAAATAAAGAAAATAAATAAAGAAATAAAACAAAATAAATAAAAAGAAAATAAATAAATAACCAAAATAAAAAAAAACGAAATAAATAAATAAGCAAAATAAATAAATAAGCAAAATAAATAAACAAACAAAAAATAAAGAAAAGAAACAAATAAACAAAATAAATAAATATACAAAATAAATAAAGAAACAAAATAAATAATAAGCAAAATAAATAAATAAACAAAATAAATAAATAAAATAAATAAATAAAGAAAATAAACAAATAAATAAATACAAACAAATAAATAAACAAACAAAATAAATAAACAAAACAAATAAATAAATAAACAAACAAATAAATAAACAAACAAATAAAGAAACAAATAAACAAATAAAATAAACAAAATAAACAAAATAAATAATAAACAAATAAACTATAAAACAAATAAATATAGAAACAAATAGATAAATAAATATATATATAAATAGATAAATACATAAATAGATAAATAAATAAATATTAATTTTAGGACCCATGTTTATAGGACTTTTATTTCTGATTTTGATGCATGCTACATCATTTCTTAATTTTGGAAACTTTTTTTTTTTTTCAGGAAACACTGTATATCTACGTAAACCTGCCTATGTCTATGTAAGATGTTCACAAAATGGAAGAAAGGTATCATCAAAGTAGCCGAGATCAGCTGAGAACAGCCAGAACTTCGTTGTTGGATACTCAAGCAGTTTTATTGAAACCTAGCAACGAACATTTTTTTAGCTACTTGCATGCAGTAAATACTGGACCTTAAGAGCTTTCAATTTGATTGTAATCAGTTGGCAGTATTTCAACATGAAATCGATGTGTTATCTTCAATGTTGGTGTGATTGAATTAATAAAGAATACATTGTTTAGAATGTATTACGTATTTAGCATACAGTTTTCCTCCGTTATGAAGTATAATTTAAGTGTATTTCTATTCATATCTTAATGTATTTCCACGATAGCGAGAGAAATATCAACAGTCATTTATTGACCTACATTCCGATATCTTTCATTGCACCGTTATTTAGTTGATAACATGGAAATTTAGCCTTAACGACAGCTTATTCATTCAAGTGGGCGTTGGGTTTATTTGCTTCACTGTCGTATAGAAACGGACATGCAACACTGCGACGTTGATTGTACAGTTTAACTGTCAGAAAACACACGCTAATACTTTCCTGAAATTGATTCGTCAGTGTCGTGGCTTCATTGCATTCACAGAGCCCCCAACTGATTTCAGCAAACATATATTCTGATCGGCGTGTTAATAAGACCAGAGTCGTGCGGAATAATCGCTTGGAATGTTTATCTGTGAAGCTGTAAGCTGGTCTACTCAATTTAATTGATTGATCTAAGCACTAATAAGGAAGAAAACAAATCCTCGTTTAGTCAGGACATGAACGAAACAAATTAATATTCCTAGAATACTGCGCTCAGGTAAGTCTAACTTCTGCGACTGCAAAATCGATACATCATTAACTACAGGACAAAATAGTATGTCTACTAGCTGTAGTTAAACGGTAGGTACCTAGTTGATTGGAAATATCCCTGGTAACATACAGGGTGTTAAAAATAACGTTTACAACGTTTCAGGGACGATAGAGGAGGTAAAAACAAACCTCTGTTTTAAGTGACAAAACTTTAGCAGATGTGCCGTTTTGCCGCTAAATGGCCTGAAGGAATAGATAACTTGACTTCCGTCACATTACACACTGGTGGTAATTATTTTGTTTTTCTACGCGACGTCCTACCACAGCTTTTAGAAAATATCTCATTGAACATCAGAGAACGAATATGGTTTCAGCATGACGGTGCCCCTCCACACTTTGATCGTCGTGTCAGGAACGACCTAAATGCTACATTCTCCGATCGCTGGATTGGCAGAAGTGGTATGTTTATCTGTGAAGCTGTAAGCTGGTCTACTCAATTTAATTGATTGATCTAAGCACTAATAAGGAAGAAAACAAATCCTCGTTTAGTCAGGACATGAACTAAACAAATTAATATTCCTAGAATACTGCGCTCAGGTAAGTCTAACTTCTGCGACTGCAAAATCGATACATCATTAACTACAGGACAAAATAGTATGTCTACTAGCTGTAGTTAAACGGTAGGTAGCCTATATCCCTGGTCACATACAGGGTGTTAAAAATAACGTTTACAACGTTTCAGGGACGATAGAGAAGGTAAAAACAAACCTTTGTTTTAAGTGACAAAACTTTAGCAGATGTGCCGTTTTGCCGCTAAATGGCCTGAAGGAATAGATAACTTGACTTCCGTCACAACACACACTGGTGGTAATTATTTTGTTTTTCTACGCGACGTCCTACCACAGCTTTTAGAAAATATCTCATTGATCATCAGAGAACGAATATGGTTTCAGCATGACGGTGCCCCTCCACATTTTGATCGTCGTGTCAGGAACGACCTAAATGCTACATTCTCCGATCGCTGGATTGGCAGAAGTGGGCCGGTACCGTGGCCACCTCGATCACCGGACCTAACCCCACTGGATTTATTTTTGTGGGGAGACGTGAAATGTTTTGTGTATGAGATATCGATCGATATGGCAGAAGACTTAGTTGCTCGCGTTGTTGAAGCTGCACACGTTATTACAGACAATGTTGGCCTTTTTGATCGTTGCAGACACTCCATAGTACGAAGGTACCAGTTGTGCAATGCCTGCAATGGACGGCAGTTTGAACACCACCTCTAAAACGACAATTGGTCTCGTTCTTTATAGATTATACTAACACTTACGTAAACAAACGGCTCATCTGCCAAAGTATTGTCACTTACAAAACATATTTCTTTTTATCTACTCTATTACCCCTGAAACGTTGAATGAAGATGCGATCTTGTGTGTGCTTTCGTTTTCATATGTTAGAAAGCAGAAATACAACATAGAATACAGAACAGAAAGCACACTACAAAGACATCTCAACACACAAACAAATAAATACAACCACACAGGCGTATACAAACTCACATGTAATAGTTGCGACAAGTTCTACATTGGACAGACAGGCAGATCTTTCCAAACACGCTACAAAGAACACATTAAAGCAATAACCAGAGGACACAATACATCCACATACGCCGATCACATAACCAATGCTAACCATACATACAATAACATAAATGCGGACATGGAAATCCTACACATACAACCCAAAAATAAAAAACTCAACACACTAGAATAATATGAAATATACAGACACATTAAAACACACCCCGATCATATCCTCAACACACAGATCAACTTCAGAACGCACACACTATTTGACTCCACTTTTCAACACTTTTCTGCACGCAAACGCACCCCCACAACAGGCAGCGAAGTTCGAGATGACGCCGAGATGTAGAAGGCTCTGAGGATGGTGTGAAGAAGCACCGAAACAGCTGTAAGCCACAGTTGCTTATGTAATTTAACACGAGTAAGTCTGCAAATCAACCAATCATTTATGTTTAAGTGTTAAAAGTAGTGCACGCAAGATTCAAGATGAGCAGTAAGCTAATTACATTTTAGTTTCATGTATGTAGACACACTCAAAATCACTACAGAATTTCACGAAAGTGGTATACAATATTACAGATGGCACTTAGAAAGGATTAGTATTAAGATTAGTGAACAAAGAGAGAACAGCAAATGATGCGTAAGACACGGTAAATATTGAATGAAGAGGCTAGATAGATTAACAGGAAGGTACGTGGTGATAATTGGAGTATTTGTGTAGACGTAGTGAAAGAATATGTAAATGGTGATATCGTATACGAGGAATATGAGATACACCACTACATGTAAAGAAGTGCCGTGACGTAAATATATCATATCATATAACGAGAATTTGAATCGCCCAGAATGAAACTGCACTTTAACCAAAAATCTTTTTTGTCAGAAAGGACGAAAAACTAGTGTAGTTAGACTCCAAACGGTGATTTTACTGCTAAACTTAAGGCAGATAAATTGCAGTTAGGCTCCAAATGAGCAGTTTATCACATTCCCTGCAAACCTCTACATTGAAACATACCTTAATCCCATATTTCATAATTTGGAGCAAGTGAGTTCGATTCTAGATGACTCAATTGTAGCATACGATACCGTACCATTTTATTATTTGCTATTTTCATCATCATCATCATCATCATCCTTCACGAATTAGGCCTCTATAGACCTGTTTCGGCCCCATCTAGCAGTCTTCTTAAAGGTCTTCCTGGTCGACGATGTCCTCTAGGTTTATACTGCATCATAATTTTTGGGATTCTTGAATTTTCCATTCTTCTTACATGATCTAGCTAATTTAATTTGTATCTTTATTTTTTCTTTTACTGACTCTACTTCTAATTGTTCTAAAATTTCTTCATTCCTTTTTCGGTCTAAAAGAGTATATCCTGCTGTCCTCCTGAAAAATTTCATTTCCGTTGCTTTGATTCTGTTCATGTCTTTTTTCTTTAATGTCCAAATCTCGCTTCCGTATAAAAGGGAGGGTAATGCTAGTGTATTATATATTTTTATTCTTGTAGATTTTTGTACTAATTTAGTTTTTAATGTATTGTTTATTATTCCTAGAATTTGTGTAAATTTGGTAATTTTCTTGTTCACATCTTTTTCATTTTGATAAGTTATTTCACAACCCAGATAATTGAAATTTTGAACTTGTTCGAGGCATTGGTTATTGTGTATTATCTTACTTTTGACTGGGTCTTGTCCTAAAAATGCCATTACTTACTTACTTACAAATGGCTTTTAAGGAACCTGAAGGTTCATTGCCGCCCTCACATAAGCCCGCCATCGGTCCCTATCCTGTGCAAGATTAATCCAGTCTCTATCATCATATCCCACCTCCCTCAAATCCATTTTAATATTATCCTCCATCCGTCTCGGCCTCCCAAAGGTCTTTTTCCTCCGGTCTCCCAACTAACACTCTATATGCATTTCTGGATTCGTCCATACGTGCTACATGCCCTGCCCATCTCAAACGTCTGGATTTAATGTTCCTAATTATGTCAGGTGAAGAATACAATGCGTGCAGTTCTGCGTTGTATAACTTTCTCCATTCTCCTGTAACTCCATCCCGCTTAGCCCCAAATATTTTCCTAAGCACCTTATTCTCAAACACCCTTAACCTATGTTCCTCTCTCAGAGTGAGAGTCCAAGTTTCATAACCATACAGAACAACCGGTAATATAACTGTTTTATAAATTCTAACTTTCAGATTTTTTGACAGAGACTGGATGATAAAATCTTCTCAACCGAATAATAACAGGCATTTCCTATATTTATTCTGCGTTTAATTTCCTCCCGAGTATCATTTATATTTGTTACTGTTGCTCCAAGATATTTGAATTTTTCCACCTCTTCGAAGGATAAATCTCCAATTTTATATTTCCATTTCGTACAATATTCTGGTCACGAGACATTACCTTTGATTTTTGCTGAAATTTCCATCCGAAAATCTTTTAATATTTTATTTAATGTATATAATCCTATTTGTAAATTATCCTCTGAATTGGAAATTATGACTTGATCATCGGCATAGAGTAAGGTATTTAATGTTAGAGCACTGGGCTATTTTGATTCCTGATGTGTAGATCTGGTTCCATTTTAAAATAATTTCATTTATATAAATATTAAATAAAGTTTATGACAGTGAACAACCTTTTCGAACTCCATTATTAACTAATTTTCTTTCGGATATACAGTTATTTATTTTGACACTTATTTTGCTGTCTGTGTAGATTTCTATTATATTTTGTAATAGCAAATTTGGAATATTTTTATCTTATAATATGTCGAATAAAAAAGGTCTCTTCGGACTTTATCAAAAGCTTTCACAAAATCAATAAACGCTATATGGGTTTCTAAATTAAATTCTCTTCTTTTTTCTAACAATAGTTTGATACTAAGTAATGGATCTACACATGATATTCCTTCTCTAAAGCAATTTTGACACTCCAGGAGGAAAGGTTCAGCATGTTTTTTTTTTTTTTTTAATTTTTCATTAAAAATCCTACTATTGCTATTTTATACAGGTTTTTAAGTTATTACAAGAATATCTAACATGAAATATAGCTATCGCTGTTTAAAAAAGAGATATCTATGTTAATACAAGAAATTGTGTCATTATAATGTATTTATTTGATTACAGTGTCCAAAGTAAAATAATGCCTCCGTCCTGACTGATTTTCTCGCAAAGTTTCGGGCCTCCAGGGAACGAAAACCAAGTTAAACTCCACGAGGATGAATAATGCCGCAGAGCACCTTGGCGTGGTGCGTTACCTAGCTTCCTCTCTGTTTGGATGCTGAAGTCGACATCTGGATCTAGCGATCTGGGAGGGCGATGCAACTAGGATCAATTTGTCTTCAACACAATGACGATTCATCAAGCTCCAAGTAGAAAGAGAGAAGAGATGCACCGCCGCGCCTCCCCGGCTTGACACTTGCCACGCCTGGAATTTATGTGTCACGCAGAAAAGCTTCAAGTCTAAAAGTCTACGGTGATAGCACACAAAAGCTCGCGAACTTGGACGAGATAATCAAGTAACGTTTTCGCAAGATCTAGGTATTCAGTGTTCGCAGACTGGGATTCTTTCCGATCTTTACTTTTCAGGGAAGAAGTCTGAATCTCTAACTCATTTGATTTCTATGGAACTAAATGCCTAAAAGGTTGCCTTCTAAGGGAGAGATCAATATCATATACGAGGACAATCCTAGCCTCCCGGTACAGATTCAGTGACTCGGATACATTACAGGCAGGAAAGATTATCTTGTTTTGCACACAAGCATTGCTTCCAGGGGCAAACGGAGATATTTCAATCAACTTCTGGAGTTGTGTGTAGAAAATCATTTCCTCAGAGAAATTAAAAAAAAAAAAAAATCACTCTATTTTCAGCAAATATCTGCATATTCTTCATTCCACTTCGCTATTTAATATTACAAAATAAATTATTTATTCCAGCTCAATTTCGTCCATGTACATGAGAAGAAAAATAATGGACTGTCTCTCCAAATGTTTCTAGTTGTGAAAGATATCTCACCAATATACAGTACATTCCACAGATATATGATCCTGTGAATGAATACCCAGGCACCGAAATATTCAACGGCATTTTCGTAAAATTACAATAATTAATACTGAAAATTCGGGGATATCTGAGACAAATTATTAAATTGGCGGACATTTCGCGGATGTATTCTGTTCGGAAAGAAAGAGAAAAATTCGGGGATATCTGGGGACAAATTATTAAATTGGCGGACATTTCGGAGATGTATTCTGTTCGGAAAAAAAAGAGAAAAATTCGGGGATATCTGGGGACAAATTATTAAATTGACGGACATTTCGGGGATGTATTCTGTTCGGGAAAAAAAGAGAAAAATTCGGGGATATCTGGGGACAAATTATTAAATTGGCGGACATTTCGGGGATGTATTCTGTTCGGAAAAAAGAGAAAAATTCGGGGTTATCCGGGAACTAATTATAAAAATTGGGGGATATTTCGGGGATGTATTCTGTTCGAAAAAAAGCAAAGTTCGGAGATATCTGGGGACAAATTATTAAATCGGCGGACATTTCGGGGATGTATTCTGTTCGGGAAAAAAGACAAAAATTCGGGGATATCTGGGAATAAATTATAAAAATTGGCAGATATTTTGGGGATGTATTCTGTTCGGGAAAAAAAGAGAAAAATTCGGGGATATCTGGGAACAAATTATAAAAATTGGCGGATATTTTGGGGATGTATTCTGTTCGGAAAAAAAAGAGAAAAATTCGGGGATATCTGGGAACAAATTATAAAAATTGGCAGATATTTCGGAGATGTATTCTGTTCGGGGAAAGAAAGAGAAAAATTCGGGGATATCTGGGAACACATTATAAAAATTTGCGGATATTTCGGAGATGTATTCTGTTCGGGAAAAAAAAGAGAAAAATTCATGATATCTGGGAACAAATTTAAAAAATTGGCGGGTATTTCGGAGATGTATTCTGTTCGGGAAAAAAGAGAAAAATTCGGGGATATCTGGGAATAAAATTATAAAAATTGGCGGATATTTTGGGGATGTATTCTGTTCGGGAAAAAAAGAGAAAAATTCGGGGTTATCTGGGAATAAAATTATAAAAATTGGCGGACATTTCGGGGATGTATTCTGTTCGGGAAAAGAAGAGAAAAATTCGCGAGATCTGAGAACAAATTATAAAAATTGGCGGATATTTCGGGAAAGATTATTTTTAATAATAATAATAATAATAATAATAATAATAATAATAATAATAATAATAAAAAAAATATAATTTCTGAAATCTATTAAAACGTTCCCACTTATAAATTTGTTGTGACTCTTAACACAAAACAATCATACTTTTATTAATGAGACGTTTTGACTATATGCAAATCAGGTGTAAAGGCACTAGTGTCAGTACGTATTCAGAAGATAAATATCTACTTTTCTCTGAGGAATCGAACCTGGGCGCTCTGCTTTTGTAGCCGGAAGGGCTGTCTCTCGAGTCACGAAGTAGCGCCGGCCCAATCACAAAGGAGATTCGGAAGGCGGATAGCTGTGCGTGCAGTCCCTGTTAAGATGCTATCTGCACTTGTATGGTAAACATGTGTGAGGCAAAGGGACGCGTTTTAGAGCGGGGCAAATCCGCCCGCAGTGGATCCAGCGGAAATGAGGCCCGGATATCAGATAGATTAGATATATACCCGGCCTCCATGTTTGTGAGTCCCTTTCAAGCCATTAGTACAGTCGGTGGTTCATTCAGGTCATTCCAGCGGATACCTCCGCGGTTCGTCTGTTTTCTCGGCAATTGAGAGGGACTTCATCCAGTCATTAAACGTGGCTGCACTTAATACGCTGTGTATTATTTACGCAAATTAGTAGCAGCCAATAAAATTCCAGGTACCTGCATTAACAACATAGCCTCCACTGTGGCTCAGTGGTGGATCTATGGGCTTATATGCCAGGGGACTTGGGTTCAAAGCCCGCTCCATCCTGAATTTATAACTTTTGTTGTCTAAGCCCGTGGTCCGGAAGACACGAGTTCTTCTCCGGTTCCTCTGTGATATTGCAACAATTTTTTGCCATCAACATTCACGGTGCGCTTTGAAAAGCCTTAAAGAACTGGGTGATCTACGCTTTTCGGCACTGGCGACATCTATTAGTCTGTTTGTTGAGTCGGGGCGAATAACGATAAGTTAAGTCCCCTCCCATGGGTTAAAAAAAGGCTGTTCTATATAGTAAATCTTACGCAAAAAAGAAGAAAGAAGTAAGAGCCAAAATATGAATTTTCAGGTTATGATTGATTCACATACAGTAGAGTATTTTATGCATGTAACCCATCATAACCAGACAAAGTTAATGGTAAATAAATAAATAAATAAATTAATTAATTAATTAATTAAACCAATAAAAAATTTTATTACGAGTGAAAGCACCAAAGGACCAAGCCGGGAATACAAGGGAAAAATAGGAATGTAATGGGAACAACAGGGAACATGAGAATAAAGAAAAGACAAGGAAAACAATGGAAAGACCATTAGATCAAGGGAAAGACATGGAGAACAAGGGAAAAAAGGGGAATAAGAGAAATACAAGAAAAAATGGAGATCAAGGGAAAGGTAAGGAGAACAAGGGAAAGACAAGGAAAGTAAAGGGAAGATAAGAAGAACAAGGAAAAGACTAGGAAAACAATGGAAATGCAAGGAGAACAAGGGAAATACAAGGAGAATAAGGGAAAGATAAAGAGAAAACGAAAGGCAAGGAGAACAAGGCAAATACAAGGAGAACAAGGGAAAACAAGGAGAATAAGGAGAGATAAAGAGCAAATGAAAGGCAGGGAGAACAAGGCAAAAAAGAATAAGGAAAACAAGGAGAAATGGAAAGATAAAGCAAGGAGAACAAGACAAATACAAGGAAACAAGGGAAAACAAGGAGAATGAGGGAAAGATAAAAGAGCAAATGAAAGGCAAGGAGAACAAGACAAATACAAGGAGAACAAGGGAAAACAAGGAAACAAGGAAAATAAAGAAAAATGAAAGGCAAGGAGAACAAGCAAATACAAGGAGAACAAGGAAAACAAGGAGAATAAGGGAAAGATAAAGAGCAAATGAAAGGCAAGAAGAACGAGGCAAATACAAGGAGAACAAGGAAAACAAGGAGAATGAGGGAAAGATAAAGAGCAAATGAAAGGAGCAAATGAAAAGGAGAACAAATACAAGGGAAAACAAGGAGAATAAGGGAAAGATAAAGAGCAAATGAAAGGTAAGGAGAACAAGACAAATACAAGGAGAACAAGGGAAAACAAGGAGAATAAGGGAAAGATAAAGAGCAAATGAAAGGCAAGGAGAACAAGACAAATACAAGGAGAACAAGGGAAAACAAGGAGAATAAGGGAAAGATAAAGAGCAAATGAAAGGCAAGGAGAACAAGACAAATGAGGGAAAAAAGAATAAAGAGCAAATGAAAGGTAAGGAGAACAAGGCAAATACAAGGAGAACAAGGGAAAACAAGGAGAATAAGGGAGAGATAAAGAGCAAATGAAAGGCAAGGAGAACAAGACAAATACAAGGAGAACAAGGGAAAACAAGGAGAATAAGGGAAAGATAAAGAGCAAATGAAAGGCAAGGAGAACAAGACAAATACAAGAAAGGAGAACAAGGAAAACAAGGAGAATGAGGGAAAGATAAGGAGAACAAGCAAATGAAAGGCAAGGAGAACAAGACAAATACAAGGAGAACAGGGAAAACAAGGAGAATAAGGGAAAGATAAAGAGCAAATGAAAGGCAAGGAGAACAAGACAAATACAAGGAAAACAAGGGAAAACAAGGAGAATAATGGAAAGATAAAGAGCAAATGAAAGGCAAGGAGAACAAGACAAATACAAGGAGAACAAGGGAAAACAAGGAGAATAAGGGAAAGATAAGAGCAAATGAAAGGCAAGGAGAACAAGGCAAACTTCCTGCGTTATGGATTTTTAAACTCACCTGCCCACCTTCATTGTTGTTTCCGGTAAATTAAATTAAAAAAAAAATTTTTTCTTTAAAACACTCTTTGATATGCGTGAAATGCATTGCATAGCATTTTGTGGGTATTTGTGCCCTTATCGGATGTTGAGACGTCATTTTTAAACTTCCTGCGCTATGGATTTTTAAATTACATGCCCGCTTTTATCGGTTTCCAGTAACTTAATTTTTTTTTGCTACATTGCCAGACAAAAATGGATATAATTTCTGAACTATTAAAGATACATGCATGAAATTTAGAACACACATTCTTTAGACTATTAGGAAACTTTTCTCTGTAACAGAATTTTGTTAATTGATTTCATTTTAAAAATACGTCCGTTTGTTTGCAAGAAAGGAAATAAAAAAATTGTTGTTAAATTTTAATTGTTTATTTTACAAACGTAGAGACTAATATCAAAATTCTGTTACAGACAGTTTGTAGAACATAGTTTTGCAAATACATTCCAAAAACTGTTTGAATCTATCTTTAAAAACGGTTTAGATATATCGGTTTTAGTACAATCCTGCATTGGGTATAGTTTTTTCAAAATTTATTTGGTTGAGTTGCTACAGCTATGAGCTCTCTACATACAAAAAATTAATAATTTACACCAAATATGAAAAAAGTTTTAAAAAATACCATCCTCTCCCCTTAAGCACATCCCAAGGCAGTGACTTTCGCGCCTCTTGGATGTGTTCGTCACATCCGGTATACGCTCGTGATGAGGGCAGACATGGGAGATGTCTGAGAAATATATTGGATTGTTAATTAACTGATTTTCAAGATGAGCGAATACAAGGAAATATAAAATTAACCCCTCAACTCGACTGTATTAGGGGTGGATTCGCCAGTAGAAAATCCAACTTTCCTAAACAAACAAACGCCTAGGAGGGCGCAGATATACTGGAGGGATTCACATCAACCCCTGAACTGATTTCCATATAGAGCGTTAGATGGCCCCATTCTCCCTGAAACAACTTTCGAGTGTATTGATCTATGAAGAGGGAGAATTTAGTGATGTGTGGGCCGGGGGTGTGATACCGAAGAGGGGTAAAGACCTTATACCCCTGGGCCGATCTCCAACCCCTAAATTACAGGCACTATTCCTGCCAATTCCCACGAGAAGTGCTAGATATATATTCTATTCACAAGAGAGAGAAAAAATACATACAAAAAATTTATACATAATATCAACAGTTTCCTACTCCCCTATTGAAAACAGAAATTGAACGCAGGCAGAGCTACGAGGAGTGGGATGAATCTACACCGCTGATGGCTTGCCGACCTCGCACACATTTCATTCAAACGCACTGCTTATCGTCTATTTCTGAAGCAGTTGCAGAGAAGAGAGTAAAGTACTGTGATTTCACATCCAAAAGTTTAGCTATCACGAGCAAAATAAGGAGATCGTGAAAAAAAATTAAGTGTACACCGAAATTAATACACATTTTATACAGAAAGAAGTTGTAAGGTTTTGTTGTTGTTTAGTCAACTGTCCGAATATAGATTTGAAGCTCACAAGTGATACCAACAAGGCACACTTACGAGGCAACTAAGCCAGGAGATAATGGGGTATAGTGGCTATATCATTAAATGTTTATTTAATATATCCATGTTTATGAAATCTTTCTACACATAGGTTGTTATGCATGGTTGTGAAACTTGGACTCTCACTTTCAGAGAGGAACAGAGGTTAAGGCCATTTGAGAATAAGGTGCTTAGGAAAATATTTGGGGCTAAGAGGGATGAAGTTACAGGAGAATGGAGAAAGTTACACAACGCACAACTGCACGCATTGTATGGTTCACGTGACATAATTAGGAACATTAAATCCAGACGTTTGAGATGGGCAGGGCATGTAACACGTATGGGCGAATCCAGAAATGCATATAGAGTGTTAGTTGGGAGACGGAAGGGAAAAAGATCTTTAGGGAGGGCAAGATGTAAATGGATTTGAGGGAAAATGGATGTGATGATAGGAGGCTGGATGAATGTTACTCAGGATAGGGACCGAAGGCGGGCTTATGTGAGGGCGGCAATGAACCTCCGGGTTCCTTAAAACCTGTAAGTTGTAAATAAATATGTCGAAGATATTAAAACAAAGTTTTTTTGCAGCTATTACCAAACTCATTAACGGACGATACAGTTCTTAAAAAAACTTGTCAAATATTAAGTCATCGCAGCATCACATCTCTACTTTTCCAAACAAAATTGTAAGTTTATTGTATCAATAATACTTGTACCAATTTTTGTGACTATGTTAAGTCTTATGGAACTATATTCGTTCAGAGACAATTTATTTAAATAAGAATCTTTCCTTCTCTCTACCAGAGCTTTAAAATTATGTCCCAACAGCTCACAAGGGTTTAAATGAGAAATTATATTTTATGTAACTTACTATATTTTTCACATATCAATAATTTGAAAGTTAAATTTATTCATGCGACAAATTTCTGTGAAAAATTTATATACCTTTCTGTACAGTCTATGATCTCCAAAACAAATACCCTGAAACGCTTTTTCTTTGGAAGCTAATGAGAATGTTGAACAATAATTTTTCCAAATTTTGTGAAAATTGATTCTGAAATACCTTTGTTTTCTTTTCCATTTTCCTGGGTCGTTGACAGTGTACCGGAACAACTGAAATTAGAATAGATACAATTAGAACATCATTGAACAGAAACGAGACATCACAATGTTTGTTGAAAAAAACTAGTTCCACAATATTAATTAGGTAATTATGAATTCACTTTTATACTAAAATGTGAAAATTTGACTACTATCAGAATTAATATTAAATGCTTTATAATAGTATCTTCCTGCAACATATAATCTAAAAATTATTATATCAACTTATTAGTATTTGGAAAATTTATTATCTTTAGTACAACATAAGGCTCGCGATCGATCATGCCTATAGTTAAAAATAAAATTGGGCGTTGGGCGCACCTGTTCTAGAGTCAGCTGTCTAACCATCTTCGCGAATGAATGTATACTGCCCTGTGACCGTCACAGCAATGTTTCAGGAATTATCGGGCAAATGGGGGGAGAAAACAGAGTTGCGGTGCGGCGGAGACACTCCTATAATGTTGCAGACACGTCAGCGGACAAGAACTTACACAAAATATTCCACAACAAAATTTTGACATCGTTTCTGCAGCGGCGGATTTTCAGGGGAGGCAAGGGAGACCTTGCCTCCCCTAATATTTTACCAGAACACAATATGGCAGTAATAATTCCAGCTGAACTAAGATCACAGACAAGTTACAGCAAATGACGAACATTTTTCCTTTTATATTAATTTTACTATTCACTACGACTAAGATGTAAGTTACGTAAAGTCGACCAACATCCAGATGGTGATGCCCGCTCGCTATACTGTAGATCAGGCGTCTCAAGGCCAACGCATAAAAGTTGTTACAGAGAGCAGATGTAGATAGCGTAGTCAGCAGAAGAGATAAGGGCAGTACCCGAAGGTAGCCGATCGCTGATTCATATTACAAGCATGAGCGAGCTAAGTTGTGACTGTCGCGGGAGAAATGCCACAAAGCTGCACTTTTGAGTTGTACTGTCACAATAGACGGTTATTTTCGGAAGGAATAAAATTTCTTAAGTAGTTTGCAATAATAATAGTAATAATGAAAATAAGTCCACACCTGTGGAGTAACGGTCAGCGCGTCTGGCTGCGAAACCAGGTGGCCCGGGTTCGAATCCCGGTCGGGAAAAGTTACCTGGTTGAGGTTTTTCCCGGGGTTTTCCCTCAACCCCATACGAGCAAATGCTGGGTAACTTTCGGTGCTGGACCCCGGACTCATTTCACCGGCATTATCACCTTCATATCATTCAGACGCTAAATAACTTAGATGTTGATACAGCGTCGTAAAATAACCCAATAAAAAAATAAATAATGATAATAAATTTATTTTCTAATGATATATCAATGAGTAAAAATAAGACATCTGAAGCATGAAGAACAATACATGTTACGTAATTATTTAAGCACAAGGAACTGGCCACCCTACCCCATTATCTCCTGGCCTAGTTGTCTTTAAGTGGCGCCTTGTTGATATCACTTGTGAGGTTCAGACCTGTCTTCGGACAGTTGACTAAACAACAACAATACTTCATTTCTAGTAAATGGTTTTTGGTATCTCTTTTTTTACGTTTACACTATATTTAATGAAATAAAATGAAATTAAATAATAATAAAATTACAATTAAACTTGTTGGTTGTTAAAGTACGTATTTTTAAGATACGTCAATATTAATATATTAATTACAATAATAGTTAAATAATATATTTCGTGATGTTTTCAATAATTAAAAATAACCAAAACATTTTATAAATTCACAAACAATCTTAAATATGGTCTCAAATTCTTTTCTCAAGCCTTTCAGTACTTCATTATATTTGTTACGCTGGTCTTGATTCAAATTAGGTAACAATTTTATATTAATAAAGTGGTAAAAGTTACCCATTGAAACTTGCGACTCCCACAATTTCGCTTTCCCTATGAAAGCTTTTATTTCTCCATACATTTGCGGTAATAAGGACATCCTTTCCTCGGAGATGGACACAACATCATAGCGGTTGCAGATGTTTATTCAAACGTCGCGGTCAATGACGTCATGCGGAGATACACGAACTGCTCCGGCATCTTGTTCCACTTTTACATTAAAAAAATAGAGAGGAGGAAGTGCTCCGAGGAGGCCCTATTGAGACGTCTGCTGTAGATAGTACAAATAATTCGTACTGAAAAATAACAGATGGCGCTGTAACCTGTATAGTCGACATCTAGCAGCCTGCAGTGTCTATGCGAGAGCGGGAGAGAGGAGTCGGCTACATGACGCTACTCCCCGGAAACCATGACAACAGCAGTTCAACCAATAAGAGAGCTGGTTAGAAGAGTGTTTAAACTTGACTAGAACGTGCGAAGGGAGCCGATTTGGAGACGTCCTACCCACCGCTGACAACTGTACTGCTTATAATAGTCACGACTGGTTTCGGCTGTATTGGGAAGCTCTCTCTCTTTCTCTCTTCTTGGTTTTAGAAAATTGAGTCACGCGTTGATATTTTTCTCTCCCTGCGTAAAAGTTTTCATTTATGTTGTTAGATTTTCTCTTGTTTGCAGGTGTTCCTATTATTTTATTCTTTTGTGTTACGAGATGTATTTACTTATACAGTATTTTAAATATATCGAGAGTTTAGAACCAAATGCAGATTTGTCTCTAGCTTCTCCTAGTAGCAGTTGTTCAGTATGTTGTGACCTATTTGATCTGTTTGCGAAGAGGATCGTCGAGTTAATTTGCTGTAAAATTAGACTATGTAATAGTAATGAGCAAGTCCCGGATTCTTTGGTTCGAATCAATTTTGTTGCTATCTCGTTACTCTCGAAATATTGCTTTTCTTATTCGTTTTATGTAGCAAAGAGTAACATTCTTAAATTAAATATGACTTAAAAAGACCTAATTCGTAGGTTAGGACATGGAGTGTCCTAAAGAGAGGAATCTTTACCAAGCCGTTGTAATATATTAACAGTATGTTGTTTATTATTTTTTTTTCCTGTAGATCATATAAATTCCTAAACATAAGATTTAAAATCCTAAAACATAAATTGGAAAACCTAATTTTAATTTCTTAAAACCTATAAATTCTGCGCTTGGTAATGAGGTACATCACAGGCCTTATATTTTTATATTCTCATCATTCACGTCTTGGCCTCCTCAACTTTCAAACCCACCGTCCGCTACTGCGTTTCTGTTGCTTGTTTTCTTTTTTTTTTTTTTCCACTATTATGTATTTTGTATATATGACATAAATTGTATCAGTCTAAGCCACTTATAATAAGCTTGCTTGTGTTGGTGGTGAAGTTTAAATTAATTAATTAATTAATCAGTAAATAATAGTACATTATGCAACGAGCCTATAATGAAGGTAATTAAGAAGTGAGTATGGATATTTATGAAACGAGCGCTCGAGTTTCATAAATATCCATACTCACTTCTTAATTACCATTATAGGCGAGTTTCATACGACTTTTTATCCTCGACCATATTTCTAACTTGATATTATTAATTTTATTTGTATTTGACATTGAGCAATGTTCCGTATGTTGTGAGATGTGCGCAGACGCGAAAGTATTGATTTTTTTCCGAGGAACAGATGTCCACATTGACCTTGCTAGGCCATAAGAACCTACAGAGATAACATTGAAATAAAATTAGACATCGAAAAACGAGATGACAAATTGAATTTATTTGAATATTATTTACAATTAACGCTAATTATTATAGTAACAGAACATAACCTTCTGCGACAGTATTGGATTTCCAGCCTCCGTGACTTTTCGTTAATTCTCTTTCGATTGCATATCCGAGAATAATCGATACTTGCGGTTTTATAACGGTAGAAAACTGACCTGTCATTGGCTGAACAGTTGTAACCTGAGTCGTCATTGGCTGAAAGACCTGACCTTTAATGAGTAGGTGTACTTTAATGACATGCATTGAAGGTCTGCTACCAGGTGTATAATTACTACATTTCGGCATGGTCGAGCTTAAATATATAAATAACTTAGACTAGTTTGTCACGTGTTATAAATCCAAATATATGTTGTAATTAGATATATTTATATGAGATAAGTTATAGACATGTCTAATTACAATTTCTTTAAGTTTAACTGAGAAGATAGTTACTTTTTATTCGCTGCGTCTCAATACAAAAATGTATCCTATATGGGGATGAGAGTGAATACATTCCAGGCATTCCTCGCCAAACGGCTAGTCGGATGGCAACTCTGGAGGTTACTAACACCGTGTCTGGAGGACAGAGTTTGATCATTATTCACTCCGGCCGTTGTCTGGGTTTTACTTCTAACGCTTCAGCAATATGCAGAGCGAAACATGGACAGAGGATTATCAAACGACCATAAACAATGGAAAACTGGCTGTCATTGCAAGTTTCTTAGTGGCACCCTCTCACACGCCCACTTTCCATATGACGCTGCAAAAAATGTCAAGAATATTAAACCCCTTTTCATGGAAACATATATTAGTAACTTTTTTATTTTGATATTGTGCATTGGACTCACTAAAGAGATAATAAATAATGGTCCACTTCCCATGTCTTCCTTTAAAGGAGTTATATTTCCATTCTGAAAAATATAAACAGCATTGATGATGTATTTCAGGCATTTCGAAATAACGGTATTTTTGTACATTATTTTTATTTGAATATACATGTTATTGAACCCTATTTTACCCGAAAGTACATTAGGGTTATAGTTATAGCCTGAGTTTATATTATTATAATGAGAATTCATTTGACGTGTGTAACCCAGTCTTGCTATTTAAAATTAACACATATCTACTACAATAATTTGAATTATTTGCAGGTTCTTAAATTAATTACATATAAAATTACATTGACGTGGGTAACCCAGTCTTGCTACTTAAAATTAACACTTATACACTCAGGGACAAAAAAAAACGAACACTTCTACATTTGCTTGTATTTTGTTGCCAATTATTTAAAATGAAACAAAACCCATTTAAACAAAATAATGTATTTCATTTAGCACCTTATACGACAACATTTAAAAAAAAATTTCCGATGAGAAAATTTACAAAAAATTACAAAGGGCGTATAAAATGGCATCGTTTGGTCTAACTGTTTTTTCATTTTATGGTGCCTTAAACATTAAAAACTCTTTTTAGTAACGGGTATTACCCCTCTGGCATGAATAACTGCATCCATACGTCTTGGCATGCTCTCAATTTGGTTAGCAATGTCTTCTTGGGAATAAGTTCCCATTCTTCGCCTACTCGCCTCAACTCTTGTAACGATTCTGGTCTCGGTCGTCTATTTTAACACGCTGTCCCAGAATGAATTACATATGTTCAATTGGGTTCATGTCTGGACTCTTGCTGGCCATGGAAGAACATGGATTCCCACTTCTTGGAGATAATCTCCGACCGCATGGGCAATATGCGGCCGTGCATTATAACCCAGTCTTGCTTAAAATTAACACTTATATATAATATAATAATTTGAAATTTACATTAAAACAAAATTATCGCCTACAAATTGGCCAAATGGCACAATATGATCAGCCAAACATTCATTTTATACCTAAGTTGTTAGTCTTCCCTTTTCAACAAAAATCAACTCTGTACGAGCATCCGTAACACACTCCTGCCCAAACCGTCACTCCACCACCTCCATAACACTTTTATAATGCAACACTTTGAAAATCGTTTCCCCTCCTTCTCCAAACTTTTCACGTCCATCAGGTGAAAGATTACATTGATCTGTGAACAGAACACAGCTCCACTGTCCATTTCTCCAACCCTTGATCATTTGCAAAACGCAGTCGTTCAACTTATTTGCATTCTTAAATTTGGGAATTGCAGGTCTACTAGATATCAGTCCACTTGCTTTCAACCTCCTTCTAACTGTTTTGGCCGAAATTGGGCGTCCATGCATGTTAACAAATTGCTGGGCTACACTAGTAGCTGGCAGGTTGCGCTCCCTATTTACAATTAACAAGAACTTCAACACCATATACCTGTCTTCATTTGGATTTGTAGCTCTTGGACGACCCGAACCTGGTCTTCTGGTATATTCTAATCTCTCTATACCGTTTTAAGGCATCATGGGTTGTGCTTTAGCAGTATTCATAACATTTAATTAATATAAAATGCGTCCATCATCGTAAAGGGCTACAGCTCGAGCCACATCTTCAGGTCGCATCTTATTTTAAACAAATTTACAAGGTTCTAAACTCAGAAAATTAAAAATAAAAAATAACGAATGATAACGATAATGAAGCACAAAATGGTTGAGACAAAATTGTTATAGCTGAGACTCCGAAACAAAATTGGAATTATTGGTTGTAATGGCTTGTTTATAAAACAAAAAACAATCAACAATGTATACACGTCTCCATAACAACAGATGGCTACCGTAATATTGTATGAGAAGATAATTTTTGCAAAATACCAGCAAATATTAAAGTGTCCGGTTTTTTTGTCCCTGAGTATATATACTACAATAATTTGAATTATTTACAAGTTCTTAAATAATTACATATAAAGTTACATTGACGTGGGTAACCCAGTGTTGCTATTTACAATTAACAGTTATATATACTACAATAATTTGAATTATTTACAAGTTCTTAAATATATTACATATAGAGTTACATTGACGTGGGTAACCCAGTCTTGCTATTTACAATTAACAATTATATATACTACAATAATTTGAATTATTTACAAGTTCTTAAATATATTACATATAAAATTACAAAACTCTTTATAGCAGCGCGTTTTTGTGAACAAATTGAATACTGGTCTGTCATATATTATATTACAAAAATGTAAATGTCCGACCAAAATAAATCTTTTGTTTTCGAACACTGGACAATGAAACAGAAGGTGATCCACAGTCTGCTCTTCCTCACAGATACATAAATAGCCATTGTCCTTATGCAATTTAAATCGTTCTAGGTAAGTACATTATTGTGCTATTATGCTATAGTCCCTTCGCTCTAATTTCCGGCAGCCAATAACGTTGCAGGTCGGCTACATTTAAACGTGTGTGCGTCTTGTTGATTGCTGATGAAGATGTTAAGCATTTCCTATGGCTGGATAAATACTTAATATAATCGCCCGCCATTTTGGCTCTTTCGTTGGCGTTCGCAGAAAGCACACAAGGACGTTATTTGCTGCTCAATTATTTGCTGAATTACATTGCGTTTGATTTATTATCATAGGAGCTACGACATGATAATGTTTAACGGTGTGGCAAATAGATCCCTCGTCTGGTAGCTCGGCAACGAAAGAACAAAAATGGCCTTCACTTCCTAAGACGTAAGCAAAGAGGAGGAGTCACGCCGGGAATAACAGCGTCGCGACTGTGTATGTGGGACAGTGGACTGCTATAGCTTACTCTGCGCCCTTAATTCGCAAAGCTTTAACTTGTATTAAATCTAATACTAATAGCATAATGGGCAATATAGAAACTTCACACGTTTTTCTTTAGACATTGAAAACTTTTTCTTTATCTCTTTATTAAAAACAATTTTTACCCGTGACATTGCGTCAGAAAACGCATTTTAAATTTCTAATAAGCATGGAAATAATATTTTCTACTTCCAGGTTTGCAGTATGTGTCTGTTTCTGTGACAAATATTTACAGGATTATTATTGAATCAATTGTAATGACTGCAAAATAAATATTTTTATTATTATTATTATTATTATTATTATTATTTATAAAATATAAGTAAAAGAATAAGTTCTAGCTGCCTTTTATTCGCAGATGATCTCAAAATCTTTCGCAAAATTAATAGTTTGGTCGATTGTCAAATTCTTCAAAATGACATTAATTCAATTTCACAATGGTCTGTTGAAAATGGAATGAAAATTAATCAATCCAAAACATTTGTTATTTCCTTTTCACGGAAAACTATCTCCTAAAATTTAACTATTCTCTCAGTAATGTCGTAATTACTAAGAAAGATTGTATTAGAAATCTTGGTGTCCTACTTGATTCTAAATTATATTTCCATGATCATGTGCAAGATATTTATACCCATTCGTTAAGAATGCTTGGTCTAATTAGGTCTATAACTTATTATTTTTCCACTCCTATGTGTTTATTAATTTTATACTATACGTTGGTTAGATCCAAGCTTGAATATGCATCTGTAGTATGGAACTCCATTATTCCACTGACTCGCTAAATTGGAGAATATTCAAAGAAAATTTATTTCCTTGTGTTCTTATAGATTTTTATCAAATTCCGATTATAATAATGTTTATGAGATTAAATGCAATTATTTCAATTGTCTGGTAGTTTGTTCACCAGACGTCAGGATCTTGATTATTTATTTTTTTGAAAAGTCATTAAGGGTGATCTTGATTGTGAATCTTTCGCCACAGAATATCAGTCTTCGTATTCCTGCTAATGGTTTAAGATTTCATAAATTGTTTTATAATAAGAATCCTAAATCTCTCCTCCGGTCTGCAGATGCATTAAATATGCTAATTTGCATGGATTCAACTTGGATCCATTTAATGTGTAGTATATCTTTGAGTTTTTAACTCACTGATCTAATTCTATAATTATTTGTCCATTTTATTTCTTGCATTTGGCCAATTGATTAATGTAGACTAATCCATTATTTCAATTATCTCATTGTACTAAATTTATAATTTTATAATTATTATTTGATCAATGATTGATGTAGACTATTATATTGTTTGTATTCCATCTCATTGCCATTTTCTATCGTTCATTTCATCATCATTATTGTTTTGTTCTGTTTTGTATCGTGCTAAACTGTAAATGGCCTTGTGCTGTTGTTTTTGCACGTTAATATTCTAAATAAATAAATAAAATAAAATAAATAAATTATTATTCAACAGTAGTTATTAATGCAATAATAATAGTAATGAATTGTAAAATGTTAATTAAGAAACAATAGTTGATATTCTAAAAGAAAATATATAAACCGCAGTAATTATCAACAAGTACAATAAAACGAATGTATCACCACTTTTACATACTTAGTCAGTACGATGCGTGCCACTTGAGACAATCCCGCGTACCCCAGGGGTTCGCGTACCATAGATTGATTACCACTGATGTAAAGGTTTTATGATTTTTTCAGACAACAATGCCTGATGATGATGATGATGATGATAATAATAATAATAATAATAATAATAATAATATGGGCAGGGCATGTAGCACGTATGGGCGAATCCAGCAATGCATATAGAGTGTTAGTTGGGAGGCCGGAGGGAAAAAGATCTTAGGGAGGCCGAGACGTAGATGGGAGGATAATATTAAAATGGATTTGAGGGAGGTGGGATATGATGATAGAGAATGGATTAATCTTGTTCAGGATACGGACCAATGGCGGGCTTATGTGAGGGCGGCAATGAACCTCTGGGATCCTTAAAAGCCAGTAAGTAAGTAAGTAAGTAAGTAAGTAATAATAATAATAATAATAATAATAATAATAATAATAATAATAATAACAATAATAATAAGTCATGGCACTAAAGTCCTATAAGGACCGACCAGCCGGCTGCTAGCCTCATATCCACTTGCCGAAACAGAGGTGGACGATCATCTAACCAAAATTGAGTTATCTTGTGGTTAGCTGGCTTTCGTAACCAGATTTCGCTACATATTGCACTTCTCCAAGTGCATCACGATGCTGGGATGGCACCGATTCCATACACTGGCCGAAATTTTATGATAAAATTTCTTACCCATCAGGAATCGAACTAACGACCATTCCCTAACCAGAGTCTTACGCAGGAAGCCACGGCGCAGGACAGACATCAAGTAGGATAATTTATTTATCTTTCATTTATGGATCAGCAAGCAATTTTTAAACAATTTAAATTGAAATGCCTTTATCAATCGAGTGTACGTCACAGGAAAGAGTTGTTATTTGAGAGATGTACAACAGTCAAAATTAGTCAGTTTTCCGAGTGATTAGTTACTTGTGAAATACCCTGTATTATAGTAATTATCGCAATAGGAATAGTTATCAGGAGTGGTTAAAAAGGTCTTCAGGCCAAGGAACTACCGATGAAGTCTTCTGAAGGAATATTATTTCAGGAACATATTTCATAGATAAAAGAGTCTGAAAGCTGAGAAGGGAAGATACGATAAATGTAGCATTGCGTGAAGATTCTTTTCATCAGTGGAGCAAATTGAAAAGTAAAGGTTTGGAAGTTGTTTTCTATTGTCACTGGAAGAAAGGTAATTCGTGGATCTCAACCAAAAAGGGACTTTCGAGCTGTCAGTGGACGCAAGCCATTAAGATGAACTGTAATACAATACCTGTACGTACTCTCCCTGGTAGAACTCTTGACTCAACCCGTTGCAGAAGATGCGACGAGCAAGAAACGCTTCCTCACGTCTTGGGTTTCTGCCGTCATGGAGAATTGCTCCGAATCAACAGACATAATACGGTTCGTTCTCTCATCGCAGCTTCAATCCGTCAGAATGCTTCCTATGAGGTTTATGAGGAGGTTGGTTGCGTCTCTTCTGATGGCTCTACTAGACGTGCTGATATCATCATAATTGATCGGCAGAAGGTTAAGGGTGTCATTCTTGATCCCACAATCCGTTTTGAGATGCATGAGCAACAGCCACAAGAGGTGTGTCGTGAAAAACAAGTCATATATGAGCCTTGTTGTCAGCATCTCGGAGCACAATACCACATCACACATTGGACAGTTTTTGGGCTCATGTTCGGTGCCCGTGGCACGATCCCACGAGCAACTTTAAATCAACTTAAACAATTTAAAATTTCTGATGCAACGATTGATGCCATAGGATCTCATGTGTTAAAATCATCCTTAGCTATAATTAGTAATCATTTGTACCCAACAAACTTTTATTGTAAATGATTTCCTATGTTTTCATATCATTTATCTTAATGTTTTCTTTTTCCTTTCAAATTGTCACGCAATTGGTTTTAATGATTATTCTTTATGAATTGATTACTTACTTACTTACAAATGGCTTTTAAGGAACCCGAAGGTTCATTGCCGCCCTCACATAAGCCGCCAGCGGTCCCTATCCTGTGCAAGATTAATCCAGTCTCTATCATCATACCCCACCTCCCTCAAATCCATTTTAATATTATCCTCCCATGTACGTCTCGGCCTCCCTAAAGGTCTTTTTCCCTCCGGTCTCCCAACTAACACTCTATATGCATTTCTGGATTCGCCCATACGTGCTACATGCCCTGCCCATCTCAAACGTCTGGATTTAATGTTCCTAATTATGTCAGGTGAAGAATACAATGCGTGCAGTTCTGTGTTGTGTAACTTTCTCCATTCTCCTGTAACTTCATCCCGCTTAGCCCCAAATATTTTCCTAAGCACCTTATTCTCAAACACCCTGAACCTATGTTCCTCTCTCAGAGTGAGAGTCCAAGTTTCACAACCATACAGAAGAACCGGTAATATAACTGTTTTATAAATTCTAACTTTCAGATTTTTGGACAGAAGACTGGATGATAAGAGCTTCTCAACCGAATAATAACACGCATTTCCCATATTTATTCTGCATTTAATTTCCTCCCGAGTGTCATATATATTTGTTACTGTTGCTCCAAGATATTTGAATTTTTCCACCTCTTATGAATTGATTAGTAGGCCGATCTATTCGAACCCTTATTTAGGGCAGCTTTTTTGTTAAAAAAATTATTATTAGCCGAAGGATTGTCATGGTATTGTTTTTTTTTTTTTTGTTGATTATTGTATGTAATAGCCGAATTCAGACTTCATAAGCTTTTATTATTTTCTACAGCATTTATTACACTGCTAATGACATTAATTTATCGTCCTCAAACGAGTTTAAGGACGAAAATCGGTAAGCCGATAGAAATTAAGGTCAATAATTCACTATCAGTGAAGGATTAACATTTTTCTACATGGATCATAAACGCATAAGCGCAAGTTTTGATTGAATGCCAATGCATATCGTAAAGTATTATTATTTCAATATTACTGAAGCAGAATATTATTGGAGATTGGCGATATCTAGAATCCTAATAGAGGAAGGAAGCAACTAGGGGATAACAGAGAAACTGCCGGCATGTGTACGAGCTATCTGCAATCAGGGAAGCGGTGAAGCGTGAATGGGTGATGGCTGCCGAAACAGAAGGACGCGGGAGCAGTTCCCCTTCTTCCCAGCGACGTGAATGCCAAGGTGTGAAAATACGACAGACCATTGTCTGCATCTGTCTGACGCACCGTCGAGTGATAAAGTCCACCGGCAATTATTGTTAGTTGAAGGAAGGGATCAACAAAAACAGCGGCTTGTATGGAAGTCACTCTATAGACAGAACACACAGTCGTTGTCTATGTCATCGACATCACATCAATGTAGTCGCCTTCATGGTCAATTACGTCATCATTATGGCCGTCATGTTAGTCGTGAACGTCGTCAACAGATCATAAACATATGCTTACTCTGATCGTCATCATTCTCATAATTAGCGCGATCAAATTCTTAAATTCGTATACTTTAATTTTGATCTTTAGAGATGACATTTTTATGCGCCGAAGACATTGAAAACATTTAATTTTATTTATTTATTTAATTTATTTTTATTTATTTAAATTTAAATATACAGAATAAAGAATATAATTACAAAATAAACAAGAGAAATAAAAATAAAATAATACAAGCAATATAAAAAGAAGATACAGTAGTATTAACAAAATTTGAGACCGAATGAGCAGCGCTCGTGCTCGGTCGCAGTTCAGATATAATATTAAAATAAAAAGAATAATAATAATAATAATAATTAAGTAAAATAAAATAGGAACTAAAATATAATTACAGCGGCAATGGAATTATATAATATAATATTAACACTAGAGAAGAATAATATCGCACGTGAAAAGTAGGACAAATATATATTTCAAAATTATAGAATACAAATATAATATAGGTTGATTAACTCATACACATAGGCTATAAATTTATTTAATCAAATTGAAGATATTAACACGTTTCTAATTTTCTTGTTATATGTTACTGGGTTACATGTTAGAAGTTCTGGGTGTAATTTAGTTAAAGCATTGTACAACCGAGGGCCAAAATTTATGCTATGCTTTAGACCAGCAGATGTGAGACATTTAGGTTAGGTTGAATTAATATTTCGTCTTGTGTCATAATTGTGTGTCTGTAATACAAACTTATTACGATTTTATGATAAAATTTTAACAGCGTATACTTATAAATTTGTTCAATATTAAATACATTTAAATCAGAATAAATTAATTTAGTATATGTATCTAATATTCCATTAAAATATCAAAATACTCATTAAAATGTTCAAAATATTCATTTATCAACATGTTCCTTAAAAATCAATTGATTACATTAGAACACACAAGATATATTAAAGATAAGTGGTCTTGAATACTTACTTAATTACTTACTTACTGGCTTTTAAGGAATCCGGAGGTTCAGTGCCGCCCTCACATAAGCCCGCCATTGTTCCCTATCCTGAGCAAGATTAATCCATTCTCTACCATCATATCCAGGTTTGGAGACTTCGGACCCAATAGAGCAGTTCAGTGGGAAATCCGCACAACGGCGTACTGAGTATAGTGGTGAAGCGTACAGTGGGTGGGGGTACTGTAGAATGAATGCCAACAAAAACGCTCTGTATTTGAAGGTTCTGAATAATAATTTGGTTTTCATACAAACTGTGTCTGAAACTATTACACGGTTAGAAAAGACAGAGCAAGAGATGCCGGAAGCCCTCAAATTAATTTAGAAAATGATGCAGAGAATTAATGAGACACCAAGTACACCGGTTACTAAACGTGTAAAACAGAAGTGGAAATCAATTTTATGTAAAAATAACGGATATGGAACATTGTGTAATATAAACAGCAAATTAGTGGACATAGAGTCACCCGAGAATAAAGGACTGTCTCTTAGAGACTGCAATGATGTTAGGTTTTTTCGTTTTGCTCCTATCACGTCATGCGACGTAGAGCGCAGCTTTCTACAGTACAAACTTTGGCAGATAACCGAAAAAGATTTACGTTTGAGACACTGAGAATGTATCTTGTAGTACATTGCAATTCGGTACTTTAACTGCACTTCCTAAAGACGACCAATGAAAAAATTAAAATTGCTACATGCTTATTTCCACCATTAACACTGTGTATAATTAAACACAAATGTTTATAAAATACAGGAGAATAAAGGCTTTTCACATTATCATTGTGTAATGTATATTTACTTTCAGAATGTACATATGTGTGTTCCCCATACTACCGTACTCTACTCTAAATAACCACGTTGTTACCTCAACACATCTCTATCTACCTGCAGCGAGTCAACAACCTATAGTAAACTTATTGTATCGAGTCCAAAGTCTCGAAGCCTGATCATATCCCACCTCCCTCAAATCCATTTTAATATTATCTTCCCATCTACGTCTCGGCCTCCCCAAAGGTCTTTTTCCCTCCGGCCTCCCAACTAACACACTATATCAGGCCTGCAGAACTGTAGATCTTGAGAGCGACTGCTATACTCCCCTTTCTTACCCCACCCATCTTTTCTACCAGCGCGGTCATGACGTTCTAGTTACGCTCGGCTGCATTAACATTCATTCTCGCGGCGGCAGGTATACAATACGCTATCAATAATTACAAATGAACAGATAACATTTTTACGAACATACCTTAGAAAATAAGAGAAAAATGAATGAGGGAAATAAATAAATTAAAAGAGATGTAAAATAAATTTTAAAATGTATGTGTGCATATAATGTAAAAAGGTCTCCCTATGTATATATCGTCCTATTACTAGTAAAGCCGATTAAATCCATTTTTTGTGCAAAATAAGTTAAGTACAGTCCTCGACTTGTCTTTCCGTGCTCTGTATTTTACTAAAATGAAATAAGTCCGAAATGTTGCTTCCAGGTAACAAACCAATTACTTTATTTGAAGAATTTATTATGATTTTTCGTATATTAATAAAGTTTTAATTCCTATTTTTTACAAAACTTGTATTACTGGTCTTAACTGGTTTTACTAATAATAGGACGATAAATAAATTGTACGTTGATAAGTGAGTGATAGCTATATGACCAGATGTCAATGCTGTCATTCAAAACTCTAACGCACTCCAGCCAAATAAATAAATACATAAATAAATAAATAAATCACTAAATAAATAAATAAATAAATCAATCAATAAATAAATCAATGAATAAATAAATAACAAATAAATAAATAAATCAATAAATGAATAAATAAATAATTAAATAATAAATAAATAAATAATAAATAAATAAATAATAAATAAATAAATAATAAATAAATCAATAAATAAATCATTAAATCAATAAATAAATCATTAAATCAATAAATAAATCAATAAATCAGCAAATAAAATATATATATAAATATAATATATATATATATATACAATACGCATACTGCAGTTTAAAGAGAACTGGAACATGGTAAAATCTAAATCCGTGAAGAAATAGCGACTTCCAAAGGAAATGGGAATATGATTATTTTGCTGTTGAATACGAAAAATCGCTTATTTACTGTGTCCCATCCAATTTATTTCTACTCGTCATTTCAATATTAAACCCATTTCAACATATTAAGAATTATGGTATGCACAAACTTTCGGGTAAGTTCATTATTACGAACTGTATATTGATTATTTATTTATATACTGTTAAATTAAGGACGTCACTCGTTGTGTTCATTTTGAATTGAAATGAATAGTGACTTTCAAGGTTCTTTATTTAAATGCCACAAATTTATGTTTCCGTAGGTGCTGATAGGAGGAAAGTTTTCGAAAATCTAAAGCAGGTTAGGTGCAAAGAAATCTCAAACAAATTACCGACAGGAAATCTAGCATAATTGTAAACCTTGAAACGAGATAATGCATTATAAATACAATGAATTTATTAAAATCCCTTTTTAAAATTACATGCCGCCACTGATGAACTTTCGGACGGGTAGAGAATGTAAACAAATCTACGCGGAAGTCAATCATCCCCAATAGAAGTGGAGTAAGGCTGACGTCATATTTCCCCTAATTACGGGTTCTGCAGGCCTGTTCTAGGTAATCAAACGCAGGACTCTAGTTATTATGTTATTCTAATGATATATGTATATTTATTGTAATAGTACATTATGCAACGAGCCTATAATGGTAGTAATTAAGACGCGAGTATGTTCTTTTATGAAACGAGCGCAAGCGACTTTCATAATTTTAACTTGAAATTATTCATAAGTATTCATGTTATGATTATCTAAGTGAAGAGCGGATCTGACCTTCTAAATTGTGAGATGTGCGCAGGCGCAAAAGTATTGATTTTTTTCCGAGGGACGAATGTCATTGACCTTGATATAATCTAGAGAATAAAATGAAGATTAGTCTTGATATAACCTGGAAATTGATTCAGAATTGAAAAACGAGATGACAAATTGAATTTATTTGAATATTATTTACAAATAACGCTAATTATTATAGTAACAGAACATAGCCTTCTGCGACAGTATTGGATTTCCAGCCTCCGTGACGTTTCGCTAATTGTCTTTCGATTGCATATCCGACAATAATCGATACTTGCGGTTTTATAATGGTACAATGGTGATTTCTCATTGGCTGAACAACTGAACTATAATGAATAGGTGTACTTTAATGAGGTGCATTAAAGGGCTACTACCAGGTGTATAATTACTACATTTCGGCATGGTCGAGCATAAAATATTTGTGAGTATAGGGACATCATTTTATTTTTACTTGCATTTTTATTGTACCTGCATTTCTGAATGTACTTCACTCCCACCACTTCACTAATGTCCTTGCTCCCGTCAGACACACAAACTTATCGCTGTTGCATTTGAAGTCTTCAAGCAGTGAAGTAAACACTGCAGTGTATAGTGTGTTTCAGAAATATGATTGCGTTTTCTATAGAAGAAAGAACCTATATTAATAATATCATACTAAAAAATTATATTCAAGAAACGATAAATTCAGTTTCATAGAATATACTTCAAAATGTTTTTAATAATATACGTACTGAATTGAAGCATGCACTGTAATGAACGGCAACCATTTTCAGCAACTTGTTTAAAAATTCAGATTAGTTTTTTTTTTTAATTGAGGTGGCTACAAGCAAAGGAATGCTAGTTACATTTGTAATAACATGAGTTAAGTGCATCCCGTGTAAGAAAAAGTATCTAAAATTTTAGTGTCAAAGGGATATTTTAATCGCATCACACATTAAAATTTAAATAAAAATTTCACCGATTTTACGAAAGCTTAAATATTTAAACCCCATTTTCTCAAACGTAACTTAAGTACACTTACAGCCCTTTACTTATGACCCCCTCAATTTAAATGCACTCTCTATATTGTATGTTAACATCAATAATTAATATGCTAAATAAAGTAGACATTACATAACGAACATAGCCGCCTGAAAAGTTGAGTTTTTGAAAAAAAAAAATGTTACTACTCTACTGTATTTTGATAAATTCCGTAAAGGTGATGATCAAACTGAAAATTGTAATATCGTATTTCCCTGTAACATAAATGGATACATTACTTTTCTCTCCTCCTACAGCTAGTAAAATGACTTGTTTACATATTGCACTAGTAACACCAAACTCCTGTAATGGAAGGGGATAACAGTGTTTCGAGTATAGCCAGGTTAATGTTAAAAATGTTGGTAAAAATAAAGTGACGTCCCTGTATTTTATGCTATGTGCTACAAAGATTGCATCACATATTGTAAAACCAATGTGAAACCTGATGATGCTAAGAGCCGAAAACGTTTCTTAATTTAGATTTTATAGTATTTTAAGTAAACTATAAGTTTTCTCATACTTCTTTTAGATAAGTCTTCTACAGGGACATCATTTTATTTTTACTAACATTTTTAATATTAACCTGTCTATACCTTTAGAGAACCGGAAACACCGATTGCTCCCCCCTCCAAGACTGGAGTTCGATGATAGTGGCGTAAAACACAAATCACTCTACTAGGTATAGGATGGAAGAAAAGTAGTTCATCCATTTACGTAAACTAGGAAATATCGCGATTTTGAGTTTGATAATTTTCATTAGGTTTTTCTTTATCAAAGTACAGTACTGTATTAAGAATAAGTGTTTTTACTCAAGAAGTGAGTTATCCATGCGAACGTATTCATTATGCAGTGTATATTATACTGTCTACAGCACATTAGCGTACAATATAGAGAAAGAAGTTATATTGAAAAATAATCATAATATGAATATTTAAACACAATTTTAAAAATGGTGGCCGTTCATTTCGATATAGGCTTCAGTTCTTTTGTGCATATTATCACACTATAGACTATTGCATCTAATTCCAATTGCCAGTTTCGTCCTTCGTACTAGTATCTCATGTTGAAATAATTCTGTACTTACTCTACGTACTGTGAATTCAATCTTCACTTCTGCCCGACCCGAAAATATAAAATTACTCAGACATGCTATCTACTGTCCGTCCAAGTGGTTATGCCGCAGGATTGTAGAAAGGGAGGAAATCACGTGACAGTTAATTACTTAACGAGGCCCTTTTGTTTAACTTAAATTAAACAGCTGTATAATATTACGTAAACGTCCAATTCCTAAGAGAAATTAATGTTTTCAGAAAAGAGCTAAGACAGCCCAGCTTTTACAGAGGGGCGAGCAGAAGCAGGTGGGGAACGGACAGTACCTGTGCGAAAATATGATTCAATATTGAAAGCTCTTTCGTCACTGGAAAACGCGAACATATTTCTGGAACGTACTATACTCAGTAACTCAGTACTGCTTACTATCTGCGGTCTTGGTTCTGTGTGGAGTTGGAACTTCCTTAGTAGAAGGGGTGGGAGTGAAGTACATTAAAAAACTCAGGTACAATAAAATTTGAAGTAAAAATAAAATGATGTCCCTGTAGATTGAAAATTCCTAAATAAATATTAAACAAGTCTTGTTCTACAATGTCCTGGTCTATTACAATTTTAGGCTGGAAATTTGCCCGTGAAGGCCATCACTTTACAGTTCTTACTGCATTTTCTAAAGTACAATTATTTGCATAAAACCACATATGAGTAAAGAGATGTTCCAGTATTGCATTAACAAGAAAGAGTGGTTTTCATTTACAAGGAGGGGATACGCTGTGCCATGTGGCAGCAGAGGATGATGATCCAGGAGGCGACGATGACCCCCCCCCCTTTGCACGCACCACAGCTCCCCAATCGAAATCTCTGACTGGCCTCTTGAACTCCAACCTGCAGCCTTTAGAGCCCTATGTGTAATTCCTATGGGGAAGAAGTGACATTCGAAGGTTGTGAGGCGTTAACTCCCAACAGTGCCACTGAGGCGCGCTTATCTCTACATCCACACTAATGAATGACACGATACAAAGAGTTCATTTATCGCAGTCCTGATTTGACTGTCAGATTATAATACTTAAAACTGAATGACTGCATGAACAAAATTAGCTTCCAGTTTAAATATAATTTACATAATAAAAATATGCTATTTATATCTGTTGAAAAGACCAAAAATATGTAGGTTGCAAGTCAAAAATATTTTCATGTACTGTCCTGTACATCTGAAAGTTAGAATTTATAAAATAGTTATATTACCGGTCCTTCTGTATGGTTGTGAAACTTGGACTCTCACTCTGAGAGAGGAACATAGGTTAAGGGTGTTTGAGAATAAGGTGCTTAGGAAAATGTTTGGGGCTAAGCGGGATGAAGTTACAGGAGAATGGAGAAAGTTACACAACACAGAACTGCACGCATTGTATCCTTCACCTGACATAATTAGGAACATTAAATCCAGACGTTTGGATGGGCAGGGCATGTAGCACGTATGGGCGAATCCAGAAATGCATATAGAGTGTTAGTTGGGAGACCGGAGGGAAAAAGACCTTTAGGAAGGCCGAGACGTAGATGGGAGGATAATATTAAAATGGATTTGAGGGAGGTGGGGTATGATGATAGAGACTGGATTAATCTTGCACAGGATAGGGACCGATGGCGGGCTTATGTGAGGGCGGCAATGAGCCTTCGGGTTCCTTAAAAGCCATTTGTAAGTAAGTAAGTATTGTACATCAGCCGTGGCGAAAATATGACTCGCGAGCACATTGTGGCTCGCAATGATAGCTATGCATTTCTCTTGCTTCCTACCTCCCCCAACCCCCACCCTCTCACTCACTGGACTCAAACTCCGTTCCATTTGTATTTGTCTCTGACCTGCGAGTGGCGTATCGTCGCAATGTCTCTCTCGAAATCATGTACCTCTAGAAAAACGAAAGTTTCAAGTAGGATGGGAGGACGCATTTTTTTCTGCCAATATGATAAGAATACTAAATGTATGATTTGTTCACAAGTATTACGAGGAAAACGGTTGTGTAACATAAAACGGCATTATACTACATGTTGCTGATGAAACATTGAAAGTTTACATGTTGTTATTATCATTATTATATTATAATTATAATAATAATAATAATAATAATTATTATTATTATTATTATTATTATTATTATTATTATTATTATCATCATCTCTGTACGTCGATCCTTTTTCAGTAGATGTACGAATAATGCGGTTAGATCTTCAATTTAAACTCACAGATTTACTATGTGATGTCAAATGAAAGCTAGATGTAAGGACTTGACAAATGTTGAACTTTCAAATCTTTGCCAAAAAATAAATATTCGAAGCTTCGTTCTTGCGCTTGCTATTTTGAAGCCATGTTCGCTACAACTTACGTTTGTGAATAATTATTTTCAACAGTGGAAATAGTAAAAATTAAATTTAGATCACGACTGACAGACAAATACCTTCGTGATCAACTACGACTGGCAGTAAGTGACATAATTCCTGATTTTGAAACTCTGTCGCAGAGACATTCTGAAGAGATTTAATTTTAGGTTGTGATAATTTGTCCTATGTTTCATTGTTCATTTCTTTCTTCGTTACACGTATTAAACATTAGTTTGTAGCCTTGTACTCTATAAAATTATATTTAAGTGCTTGACGTAAGGAAAATGAAAATCCGTTAAAAAGTCAGACAGTTGCTTCACTTCCCCTTTGGGTGTCCGCCTCCCACCATAGGTGCTATGCACGTTGCAGATTACACAGTGGCTCGGCGCACAATCATGTTTTCGCCACCGCTGCTGTACATGATGCAATAACACGTTAATAAGTCAGATAGTTGCTTCACTTCCCCTTTGGGTGTCCGCCTCCCTCCACAGGTGCTATGCACGTTGCAGGTTACACAGTGGCTCGGCGCACAATCACGTTTTCGCCACCGCTGCTGTACTTGATGCAATAACACGTTAATAAGTCAGATAGTTGCTTCACTTCCCATTTGGGTGTCCGCCTCCCACCATAGGTGCTATGCACGTTGCAGATTACACAGTGGCTCGGCGCACAATCACGTTTTCGCCACCGCTGCTGTACATGATGCAATAACACGTTAATAAGTCAGATAGTTGCTTCACTTCCCCTTTGGGTGTCCGCCTCCCTCCACAGGTGCTATGCACGTTGCAGGTTACACAGTGGCTCGGCGCACAATCACGTTTTCGCCACCGCTGCTGTACTTGATGCAATAACACGTTAATAAGTCAGATAGTTGCTTCACTTCCCCTTTGGGTGTCCTCCTCCCACCATAGGTGCTATGCACGTTGCAGATTACACAGTGGCTCGGCGCACAATCACGTTTTCGCCACCGCTGCTGTACATGATGCAATAACACGTTAATAAGTCAGATAGTTGCTTCACTTCCCCTTTGGGTGTCCGCCTCCCTCCACAGGTGCTATGCACGTTGCAGGTTACACAGTGGCTCGGCGCACAATCACGTTTTCGCCACCGCTGCTGTACTTGATGCAATAACACGTTAATAAGTCAGATAGTTGCTTCACTTCCCCTTTGGGTGTCCTCCTCCCACCATAGGTGCTATGCACGTTGCAGGTTACACAGTGGCTCGGCGCACAATCACGTTTTCGCCACCGCTGCTGTACATGATGCAATAACACGTTAATAAGTCAGATAGTTGCTTCACTTCCCCTTTGGGTGTCCGCCTCCCTCCACAGGTGCTATGCACGTTGCAGGTTACACAGTGGCTCGGCGCACAATCACGTTTTCGCCACCGCTGCTGTACTTGATGCAATAACACGTTAATAAGTCAGATAGTTGCTTCACTTCCCCTTTGGGTGTCCGCCTCCCTCCGCAGGTGCTATGCACGTTGCAGGTTACACAGTGGCTCGACGCACAATCACGTTTTCGCCACCGCTGCTGTACATGATGCATTAACACTGAACAACAAGGATGTTGCTCCGACTTAAAACAATGTGTTCCTTATGGTCTGATGTGCGCTCAATCCGAAAATTCATCTCTTTTCTTCGTATCACGTAAGGTTTTTAAGATATACTACGATTTCACTTTTCGATAAGCGCTCCCCCAGGAAACCCTGGCGGGGGTTGGGGGTATAAACCAAAACAAAAGCTAATGCATTTTATACGTTTATGACTTATTTACGGTTTATTATGGTTGTTGGCATGTTATTTTGTAAATGTTAAACGTTGTTTTATTTAACGACGCTCGCAACTGAAGAGGTTATATCAGCGTCGCCAGATGTGCCGGAATTTTTCCCGCAGGAGTTCTTTTGCATGCCAGTAAATCTACTGACATGAGCCTGTCGCATTTAAGCACATTTAAATGCCATCGACCTGGCCCGGGATCGAACCCGCAACCTTGGGCATAGAAGGCCAGCGCTATACCAACTTGCCAACCAGGTCGACGTTATTTTGTATTTGTAATAAATAAAAGATATTGGTCCCTTGTATTATGTAAATTTCATAACAGTTCAAAGTGAGGTCTATGCAATGAACAAACAAGGGTGTGGATTTCAGTATTTAAAAGAAAAGTTTACCAGTTTGAGTGAAGGAAAATTAAAAGACGGCATTTTCATCGGTCCACAAATTCACAAAGTTATGACTGACCTTTTGTTTGAGGAAAAACTTTCCGTTACAGAAAGAATGGCAATATTATTACTATTATTAATATTATTATTATTATTATTAATATTATCATTATTATTATTATCATCATCATTGTTATTATTTGTAATACAAGTGTTAAATGTTATATTTTATTTAACGACGCTCGCAACTGCAGAGGTTATATCAGCGTCGCAGGATGTGTCGGAATTTTGTCCCGCAGGAGTTCTTTTACATGCCAGTAAATCTACTGACATGAGCCTGTCGCATTTAAGCACACTTAAATGCCATCGACCTAGCCCGGGATCGAACCCGCAACCTCGGCGT
Organism: Periplaneta americana; assembly: GCA_025594305.2. NCBI lineage: Eukaryota > Metazoa > Arthropoda > Insecta > Blattodea > Blattidae > Periplaneta > Periplaneta americana. The sequence continues at coordinate 9,373,806 of JAJSOF020000029.1, forward strand.
AGAAGACCAGCGCTATACCAACTCGCCAACCAGGTCGACGTTACAAGTGTTGTTTAGTGATCTCTTTTCACCCTGTTGATCTTCTGTTAGACTTTCAAGTATGTAATTTGAATTTTTTACTATTAATGTTTCTATTTATATCTGCTATGTGGTAGGATGGAAGAGCAGGTTCTACGGCCTTAATTCTGTCAAAATAAGAATATAATTATTAAAATAATGAATAAAATACGAAATACAGATGAAACATTACGGGAGGCAAACAATAACCATCGTGTCGTTTGTGAATGTCTGTCGTCCCTAAAGAATGAAATTATAAGTGTGACAAAATTGTTTTTGGCAGTGGCAATGTAATACATTTCATCTAATTACTGCAATGTTTATTTAAGGAGAATCCAATAACGAATCCTGAAATATTACTATAGGCCTACTATTATGATGACTATTACCCTTTCACTATGCCATACTACTTTCAACTAATAAAACGTGTTTCAACCAATCATGGCTGTTTATCCTACAATTTTTTATCTTCTCTAGCATTTGTTTCTTTGCCAACTTTTCAAACTGCAAATTCTTTACGGTTCTATAAAACATGCTTTGCGATTGTCATTTGTTTCCCGCATGGGCACCTGAAAATGGCGGTTCCGTTCAAATGTTTTGGCGTAGATTCTCGTCACAACAACAGACCACGTTGTACTGCTTAGCTGTTTATTTTTAGACTCAAACCCAGTCTACTGAATCGGCGGAGCTCTGTAATATTATCTAAATATTTCGCATTAACTTGAACTCTTTTTTTTAAGTTTACACATCACCACATGACGTACACAATATTTTTACTCTATTCACAATATTCATTCTATCTCTCTCTCGGTTCACTGTTTGTTTCCACTGTTTTATTTGTTAGTTACATTGTTTGAGAAGTAAGCTCTGTCCACAGTGGCGACCTGTAAATACAGAGGGCTGTTATTGTCACGTGGACAAATATATAGTCCAATAGATCTACATAAACATGCATAATGACAATGGATAGCGGATTACATGAGGCTAGTCCGAAAACATATATTGCAGGTAATATTTAGAAAATAAAAAACAAAGTGACTTAATTTGACGTAAATTCAAAGTAAATAATTTAGAAGAGCGAAACAAAAAGGAAGTAGTGATATTTCATTAATATCGAGAAGTTACTCAAAACAAACATGTTGAAATTATGAGTAGATCTCATTTAAAAATTAAAGGTTCTAAGACATAAAAATATAACAATGCAAATTAGTTCCTTTCTTACTTCAGATTCAATATAACGATTACTAAAGAGACGACTCCAAGGAAAAGATGTGGTTAAGAATTAGAGAAATAATAGTTTTATTATCATTGCAATTATTATGATTATCATGATTATAAATACTATGACTATGATTATTATGATTATAATTAGTATGATTGTGATTATTATGATTACAATAAAATTATTATGATTAAAATTATTATTATTACAATTATGATTATTATTATGATTGTCAGTATCATGATAATTATTATGATTATCAAGATTATAATTATTATAATGATTATTATGATTATATTATGATTGTCAAGATTATAATTATTATGATTATGAACAAAATTATTATGATTATGATTATTATGATTATAATGATTATGATTGTGGTTATCATTATTATAATTATGATTGTGATTATTATGACTATTATTTATATTGTGATTATCATGATTATAATTATTATGATTATTGAGATTATAATTATGATGATGATTATTATGATTATAATTATGATTGTCAAAATTATAAAATTATTATAATTATTATTGATTACAATGATTATTATGATTACATTATTATAATTATTATTTGATTATATGATGATTTATGATTATAATTAGATGATTATTATTTATTTATTAATGATTATGATTATTATGATTATTATTATGATTATCATGATTATAATTATTGATTGATGATTATCATGATTATAATTATGATTATGATTATTATGAATATAATTATTATGATTATAATTATTGTTATTATGATTATTATGAATATAATTATCATGATTATAATTATTATGATTATAATTATTATGATTATTATGAATATAATTATCATGATTATAATTATGATTATTATGAAATAATTATCATGATTATAATTATTATGATTATGACTATTATGAATATAATTTTATTATAATTATGATTATGTTTATTATGACTATAATGATTATGAATATTATGATGATTATGTTTAGTGGTCATAGTAGTTGTTTCGGATCATGTTTCAATTACAAAATGTTGAATGCCATGAATTCCAACTTACTGTCTTTCTTGCATTTAATTTTTATTTTCTTTCCAATACTCAACACAGTCTACGTTAGTAGTAATAATAAGTAGTAATAATAATAATAATAATAATAATAATAATAATAAGAATAATAATGATAATAATAATATAAAAATTGTCTGCCATGTCTTTCTGATGTCGAAATTTGGAGGTAAAAAAATAAGCCCATATCGAGAGAGAAAGATCTTATGGTCCATTGAAATGTAGGCCTATTCCTCTCTGCGTGGCGTTGACTCACGAACCTCTGATTGAACATCTGGCATGACGACAGTGATGACTATGGGTTGAGTGATGACTCACAATCAGTTGATAATAGGCTCTTCCCAGCTGCTGATTGATGGAACCGTGATAAATAGTATTCAACATTTTTTAATTGTGAGTCATACTTCACTCTGAAAACCGCATAAAGCCTACCCTGACACTTAAATAATTCTATCACGCATGTCTGAAAGGATGAAAATCGATTCGGCGCTTGAGAATTCTGTAATTTTAATTTCGCTTATTCCCAGATCTTCAGAGGTAGCCTACCTAACCAATTATGCATTCATGCCCAAATATGGTCACATGTGAAATGCTTCCCTTTGAGACATGGGCGAGTTTGTATGTCCGTATGTAGTAGTGGAATGCCGTCATTCCTTAAAGGAATACATTTACATGTCACAGAGCTGCATAACTTTTCCGGTGTCTGCTGGTTTAGGACGTAACTAGTTGATCCAGGCTTTGATGTAGAAGGTCGGGTCTCAAAGATTTTATTCTCCTAAGAACTCAATGAATGTTAAATAGATTTTTAGGTTAGATTGCAATAAATATAGGCCCACTATTTCAAAATATCGCGCCTCATGATCTGAGCCGCCTTCACCTCAGAGGTGATAATGCACCAACAAAGTGTTGATCTCTTTGCCCGTGCGGTCAGCACTAACCGAGACATCAGCTTGCAATAGTATGGAACAAAAACAAGACAAGAGATGCATTCACTTCTTCTGAGACGAAGATAAATCCCCACTTGTCTGCAACCGGCTAGAGAAAACCTTACTACTTCTTCGTCATCATCATTACCATCATGAACTTAACTGTTTAAATCAACCCAGTTTCTTCCGTCTTCACAGATGTTGGTGTTTCCAACGTTTTCCGGTCGTCCCAAATTTATTCTTCCTCCATGTCTGAAGTTGTGAAGCATTTTTGTCCTCACCTTCCTCTGTACTTATACATATGGGCCTACATACGTAAGTGTTCTGCCCAAGGCAGGTACTTCAGTGCAAACTCAGCATTCTCCAATATTTCCTATTTTCTACCTTCCTCTTAGTCTCCCCACATAATCCGTAGCCTATAACTTACGAGGCGCATCCAGAAAGTAAGTTTCCCGATTTTCCCCTGAAAGTAAACGTAATTAGCCGTGTCAATTGCGCATGCGTAACAGATCTATGATGTATCAATCATATGCCAGCCGGACAGGTCCCGCCTGGTGCCAGTAGCGTGGCAGCAGTGGTCCGAAATGGAAGCTCTTATTCCTTCTCCCGCCGCCTGCGAGGTTCGGTCGGTGATAAAGTTCTTTAATGCACAAAGCATTGCGCCAATTGAAATTCATCGGCAGCTCTGTCAGGTCTATGGGCCGAACATCATGAGTAAGCAGATGGTGCGTCGCTGGTGTAGGCAGTTTTCCGAAGTCGTCAAAGTGTCCATGATGAAGAGCGCAGTGGGCGACCGTCCCTCATCAGTGATGATCTTGTTGAGCTGGTGCGGCAGTGCATCATGGAGAACCGTCGCTTCACGATTACGGAGCTGAGCAGCCATTTTCCGCACATATCGCGATCCTTGTTGCACGAGATTGTCACTAAGCACCTGCTGTACAAAAAAGTGTGTGCCAGGTGGGTGCCGAAAACCTGACACCCGAACACAAAATGCAACGTTTAGGAGCAGCACTGACATTTCTGCAACGGTATCACAATGACGGTGACGAGTTCCTCGACAGGATCGTCACGGGCGATGAGACTTGGATTTCGCACTTCACCCCGGAAACCAAGCAGCAGTCAATGCATTGGCGGCATAGTGGATCTACGGTCAGGACGAAATTCAAACAGACGCTGTCGGTACGGAAAGTGATGTGCACGGTGTTCTGGGACAGGAAGGGCATTCTGCTCATTGACTTCCTTCAGGAGGTGAAAGAGTGAACGCTGACCGTTACTGTGAAACACTGCGAAAATTGCGACGTGCCATTCAAAACAAGAGGCGTGGAATGCTTACTGCAGGTGTTGTGCTCCTCCATGATAATGCTCGTCCACATACGGCTCGGCGCACAGCAGCTGTTTTGACGGAATTTGGCTGGGAGTTGTTTCATCACCCACTCTACAGTCCTGATCTTGCTCCCAGCGATTTTCACGTTTTCTTGCACCTCAAGAAATTCCTGTCCTCCGGTGAGCGTTTTGGCAACGACGAAGAGCTGAAGACGTCTGTCACACGCTGGTTCCATTCACAGGCGACAGAGTTCTACGACAGAGGGATACAAAAGTTGATCCCACGATACGACAAGTGTCTCAATTCTGATGGTGGCTATGTAGAAAAATAGCTGAAACATTGCTGTACCTGTTGCCAATAAATGTTTTCCTGAAAGTGTGTGTTGTTTCTTTTTTTTTAAATAGGGAAACTTACTTTCTGGATGCGCCTCATATCTTAATGTCGTCTATCATTTGCACCTTCTTCTATACTTATACTCTTATATGTATTTAATTTTAATTAAAGATGTCCTCGAATTTCTTCAATTTTGTAACAGCCTGTATAATTGACATTTGCTCTAAATGGCACAATTTGCTCAACCTATGACGTAAATACTGTAGTCTACTTAAGGGGGAAGGTATACCATTGGCCTCCAAAAATTTAGTGAAATTCATTTTTTTTATATCTCCGCTAAATGAACAAAAAAAATTTTTTTGTAAGTACATTACACTCTATAAAACACTATTTAGAATATTGAAATAGCTAACAACTACCTGAAAAAATTGTATCAATTTTCATAAATTTCTTACAATCATAAAGAATTTACACACTAATAAAATATACAATTAAGTAAATATCTGCATGGTTCTTTTACTGGAATGTTTTAAAGATCTACATCAACAACACAGTCCACACCTGTGGAGTAACGGTCAGCGCGTCTGGCAGTGAAACCAGGTGGCCTGGGTTCGATTCCCGGTCGGGGCAAGTTACCTGGTTGAGGTTTTTCCAGGGTTTTCCCTCAACCCAATACGAGCAAATGCTGGGTAACTATCGGTGCTGGACCCCGGACTCAATTTACCGGTATTATCACCTTCATTTCATTCATTTCACGCTAAATAACCTGAGATGTTGATAAAGCGTCGTAAAATAACCCACTAAAATAAAAAAACCAACAACATAGTCTTGGATCTTTTACCTATTCCTTCAGGAAAAATTTTTTTCTTAATCAAAATATTAGAAAATTTAATATTGACGTTAACGATTAAGAAAAAAAATATTTCTTGAAGGAATAGGTAAAAGATCCTACAGTATGTTGTTGATGTAGGTTTATAAAACATTTCAGTAAAAGAACCATGCACATATTCACTTAATTGTTTATTTTATTACGTAAATACTTTACGATTGTAAAAAAAAATATGCAAACTTGATATTATTTTTACAGATAATTATTAGCTATTTTAATATTCTGAATAGTGTTCTATAAACTATAATGTATGTGCATTAAGCATGAAAAGGACCGTTCATTTAGTTTTTATAGTAGCTGAGATATGTGATTATGTCTCGTGACCAGAAAATAGTATGAAATGGAGATCTAAAAATTGACAATTTATCCTTTGAAAATATGGAAAAATTCAAATATCTTGGAGAAACAGTAACAAATATAAATGACACTCGAGAGGAAATTAAACGCAGAATAAATCTGGAAAATGTCTGTTATTATTCGGTTGAGAAACGTTTATTATCCAGTCTGCTCTTAAAAGTCTGAAATTTAGAATTTATAAAACAATTATATTACCGGTTATTCTGTATGGTTGTGAAATTTGGACTCTCACTTTGAGAGAGGATCAGAGGTTAAGGATGTTTGAGAATAAGATGCGTAGTAAAATATTTGAGGTTAAGAGGGATGAAGTTACAGGAGAATGGAGAAAGTTACACTCTTCACCTAAAATATTTAGGAACAATAAATTGAGATGGGCAGAGCATGTGGCAACTATTGGTGAATCTAGAAACACATATACGGTCTTACTAATAAAAACTCTATGTACAGATGTTTAACTGTCTTATACAATGAGTAGCTCGTTTATAAGTCGTGTGCAAATTCCTTACTAATAATCACTACTTACGTCGTGTATAACAGTATGACTGTTACACAGCTACGTCATAGTTTCGTCATTACTTCGTTACGAAAGGTAATAGAATATCTTAGGTTCTCTATTGCATCCTGTAGAGCGCTCTAGTGTGGCGTGTTAAATATCGATAGTACAACTGGCTCTGATCGATTACCACACTACATTTGGTCAAAGAGTTTACAAGCTACAGCAATATTATTCTAATAATTCCATGATCTTTGGTTTGTTCTTTTGTGGTTACTAGGTAACCATCATCATAAAATGACAGTCGATACGAACAGCTGTTAGAGGGGCGGCCATTTTTTTTCTATATACAACGCTTAAACAAGGGGTTTCGTGTATATAACTACTGCAAAGCAATTCCCATTGTATAGTTACAGCCTGTTTATACATCCATAGCTTGTTCACGGTTTATTAGTAACGTTTTCTGTCTGAACTCTGCATAAGTCTCGTATAAAAACTATACACTGTTTATTAGTAAGACTGATAGAGTGTTAGTTGCAATACCTGAGGGAAAAGGACATTTGGGGAGGTCAACGGGTAGATGGAAGGATAATATTAAAATAGATTTGAGGATGTGGGATATGATGGTAGAGACTGGATTAATCTTGCTCAGAATAGGACTGATAGCGGGCTTATGTGAGGGCGGCAATGAACTTCCGGGTTCCTTAAAAGCCATTGGTAAGTAAGTAGCTGCGACATAAGAAAATGAATTTCACTGATTCTTTGTAGATCAGAGGTGTACTTCAGCCCTTAACGAATTTAGATACGCTAAAATACGTGAGTTACGACAGTATCCCAAAGATACGTGACACATACGTACTAGTATCACTGTCAAATTATTGTCAATATCCTTGTTTGGTTGAATAGTAGCTCCAGTAATAGAATATCCTGCCAGAAATGCATTAGGCCTGGGTTCCGTTCCCCGCAAAAAATTGGAAACTGATGTCCAATGCTGGCTCTGGAATGTTCAGACTGTTACGAACAATAGAATGTCCAATAAAATCATTGGAATTTTAGAATTACATTTCATCGTACGTAGTGTGAACATACATTTACTCTATGAACTTGAATTTGAAGAAGTAAGCGAAAAAAATCAAAGGCCGTTATTACGGCAGCCAGCATTTGTTTTCCTATCTTACAGAACGGGCTAATACTTAAGCTGTGATTCAACTACAATGCGTGCAGTTCTGTGTTGTGTAATTTTCTCCATTCTCCTGTAACTTCATCCCTCTTAGCCCTAAATATTTTCCTAAGAACCTTATTCTCAAACACCCTTAATCTCTGTTCCTCTCTCAAAGTAAGAGTCCAAGTTTCACAACCATAAACAACAACCGGTAATATAATTGTTTTATAAATTCAAACTTTCAGATTTTTTGACAGCAGACTGGATGATAAAAGTTTCTCAACCGAATAATAACAGGCATTTCCCATATTTATTCTGTGTTTAATTTCCTCCCGAGGATCATTTATATTTTTACTGCTGCTCCCAGGTATTTAAATTTTTCCACCTCTTCAAAAGATAAATTTCCAATTTTTATATTTCCATTTCGTACAATATTCTGGTCACAAGACATAATCATATGCATTGTCTTTTCGGGATTTACTTCCAAACCTATCTCTTTACTTGCTTCAAGTAAAATTCTCGTGCTTTCCCTGATCGTTTGTCTAATTACCACTAACTAAATTCTTTACATTAATGGTATAATTAAAGGTTACTTTACTAAATACTTCAGCCGTTGTAAACTATATTTATATGAATGCATTAAAGAAATAAATACAATAAACGCAAGAGAGTTTTATATATATAAAAAAGGAATGCTAAATCTGTTTTGTAAAAAATTTAACAGTCGAAGAAATTTAACGCAAAGAAGTCACAGCAAATAAGAAAGTTACAATGCTATGTAATCATTTGTAGGAAATATAAGCGCCAAAGAAGAAAATGGTACAGTAACAAGTCCACACCTGTGGAGTAACGGTTAGCGAGTCTGGCTGTGAAACCAGGAGGTCCTGGGTTCGATTCCCGGTCGGGGGCAAGTTACCTGGTTGAGGTTTTTTCCGGGGCTTTCCCTCAACCCTACACGAGCAAACGCTAGGTAACTCTCGGCGCTGGACCCCGGACTCACTTCACCGGCATTATCACCTCCATCTGATTCAGACGCTAAATAACCTAAGATGTTAATAAAGCGTCGTAAAATAACCTACTAATAAAATACAATAACGATTTTCTGTTAAGAATTCGTCACTTAAAAAAGACTGTGCAATGCATGTTGCATATAAAAAAGGAAACTGCTTACGAAATCAGAAGCATAAATTGAGACAAGTCTCACAAAGTGGAATATAATAATTGTAATATGTGTTGTGGGTCCCTATTACCACGGCATGGCGAGTCCTCAGGTTGCGGATAGAGGAGACGGCCTCCTGATATGGAGGGTAGTTGCGAATATATTGAATAAGCAGTCGTGGACAGCCGATAAGGGGTGGTCCTCCAGCTTGGGGGTTGGGCGAAGGGCTAACAACCCATCACCGTAAAAAACAGCTTGTTACGAAACCTAACAGTAAGCCTCGGAATGGGACTGATTCTCCGGCACGACCACAGCAAAGGAATAAGGTTATAAGTTGTATTATTCACCTGACATAATTAGGAACATTAAATCCAGACATTTGAGATGGGCAGGGCATGTAGCACGTATGGGCGAATCCAGAAATGCATATAGAGTGTTAGTTGGGAGGCCAGAGGGGAAAAGACCTTTGGAGAGGCTGAGACGTAGATGGGAAGATAATATTAAAATGGATTTGAGAGAGGTGGGATATGATGGTAGGGACTGGATTAATCTTGCTCAGGATAGGGAGCAATGGCGGGCTTATGTGAGGGCGGCAATGAACCTCCGGGTTCCTTAAAAGCCAGTAAGTAAGTACAGTAAGTAATCTAATACTAATGTGTTTATTTTTATTTTTACTGTGTATATTTTTTTTATTGAATTATCGGCTTCTGTTTTTAAGGGATTCGTGTTTGTTTCTAAAACATTGATATGTATTTCACTATGTTTATTTTAATTTAATGTAACTACCTCTTTTGATCTCACTATGTATCTAAATTGTATCAGTATGTAATTACTTAATTCCGATGCAGTATTATGTTCAACTGTGTAAGCAAGTTTTAATCCTGGTTGAGTGTAAGAGAAGGCCTTACGGCCTTAACTCTGCCAGGTTAAATAAAGCCATTATTATTATTATTATTATTATTATTATTATTATTATTATTATTATTACTATTATTTGTAGTAAATCGATATATGTAAACGATATTTACACATGCATCAATGTAGTCACTGGCCTCATTTTTCTCATAAATCCTCTACTCCGACCCAGTAATTGTTGTTAGCGGTAAACATGGACTTCCTCCCAGCACGAGTCTGGGGGGGAAGAAAACACCCCCAAAGACTCCCAAACACAGGAAGTGTACAAGTAGTAATATCGCGGCCATTTATATCTTCCAAACCATTGCCCAGTGTTTACCTTCATTAACAATGCATGGGCATCAATACGACGGAAAGGCAAGCGGGAACGGATATGTGGGATACCCCGTACCCGCAGTACGAAGGGTATAATACCCCCGCCTCTAGTTTCCTTCATCACCCTCCAGTAACACTCACGAAATTGACCTTGTGTGCAAAAGGAAGAAACGGAACGCTATGCAGCGAATCTCCGGACTCGTTCATGTGAAAAACCGAAAAGTAAATGAAAATCTAGAAATCAAGCTGCAGTTTCCTTCCGTATGCAGCGCTGCAGAATCATTTGCATATTCCGTTTAGCAATAAAATTAATTAATTTTTTGTTCTGCAGAGAAATAGATATTTCTTAGTATTTATATCAAGTAAATTTTACACGCTACTGTAACAATCAAAGTAATATTCTAAACCTTAAGAATTTTGTAATACCAGCAACGTTAATTTAAAATGGAATAAATTCAGTTCATGTTAATTTTAATATTCTAATCATTCTATAGAGCACATCTAGGTCAGAAAGCATGGGTAGACATAACGGCTCGGTTAGAAAAGCCAACGTACTATGGTAGGAACGATCATGATTTTAAAATCAAATGTAGGAAACAGAAAACGGATGTAGGTAAATTCTCATTTTTAAACAGAACTATAAATGATTGGAATGACCTACATGCAGCGGTCTTTGAGGGCTGTCCTTCCTTAAGGAGATTCCAGAATAACTTATAAAGTTGTGTATAAAATGCAAATTAAAATTAAGGTGACATACTGTATTTAACATTTATTTGACATGTATTTATTTAGCCTGACGAGTTACTTCCTTGGTTTGAATTGTAAATTATTTAAGAACAGCGTGTAAGAGGGCCTTCGACTAGAAATGTAGTTCTGTTTATAAGTATGCAAAGGGCGTAATTATTTTACTTATTTGAACTGTTGTATATCAGTGAAGCGAGGTGAGTCAGTGAAGTTATGGTTTTACTGTGCAGTGAATAGTTCCGATCAGTGATAATTTATAGCGTCAATGAAATGTGTTCTATAGTGTCAGTGAAATGTGTTACAGATTGTCAATGAAATGTGTCCTAAAGTGTCAGTGAAATGCGTCATAGTGCCATTACAGTGAGTGAGATGAGAGTAAAGTGAAAGACTATTGAAACTTATGTAGGCCCTATGCATATGTAGGTTGTATTGTAAAATTAGGTATTTTATGTTTTATTATTAATTGTAATTATTGTGTTAAATTGTATAGTGTATTCTTATTATATTGTGTATTGTATAATTGTATTGTGTATTGCAATTTTATTGTGTATTTTTTATATTGTGTATACCACTGCCACCGGGTGCTTGCCCACTTGCAGTGTAAATACATACATATATACATACATACATACATACATACATACATACATACATACATACATACATACATACATACATATAAAACAATATAATACAACAACATACATATACATACATACATACATACATACAATATAATACATACAATACAATACAACATACATACATACATATACATACCTACAATACAATATAATACAATACAATACAACATACATATACATACATACATACATACATGCATACATACATGCGTGCGTGCGTACGTACATACATACATATACATACATACAATACAATACAATACAATACAACATACATACATACATACATACATACATACATACATACATACATACATACATACATACATACTTACAACTTTCTAGTGTTAAAGAAAACTAATTTGTACATTACCTAGTTGAGTATTTCCGACTTTTTCTTAGTCATGAAGTCAAAACTAGAACACTAGGTAATTCACCGCTTGGCTTCCTTTAACACTAGACAGTTGTTAGTCGAAGTGTTGAAAATGTGTAATCAAAACGTATAAAAGTTACATGTCTTCCGTAATTATTGCAATAATCTCGGCGCCAAAGTTTGAAAACAATTTTTTATTCGACCATACTATAATATGCTCATTACATGAGACTGTAACTTATTAGGACACTGGAAAAGATTCAAAAACGGGCTCTCAAGTGTTGTCGTAATAATTCAACATTAAAATGGGACACACTCTCGGACAGGAGAACGAGAGTTCTATTATGCGCAATGTTCAAAACTTACAGAGGTGAGCCTGCCTGAAGAGAAATAAAAAATAGGTTGCAGCCGCCAAATTACTCTTCAAGGAACGACCACTCATATAAATTGAGGGAAAGAAGGCAGAGGACGGACACCGGAAAGTTGTCTTTTCTCAATCGTACTATCAGGGACTGGAATGCTTTACCTGCAGACTTACTAAAGGCTTTACCAATAACCAAAAATATATTCAAAAATAGGCTTAAGGACTTTACTAATAGACGGTAGTAACTATTTAAAGGGTGTAATTGATATCTTGCTGTTTGAAGTGTTCTATCAGTGAGGAGGTGTGCTGTGTCAGTGAAGTGTGTAGTGTCAGTGAAGCCTATTGTGTAAGTGAAGTGTGTTTGTGTTAGTGAAGTTCTATAGTTCATAGTGGCTGTGCAAAGTATTTGAGCAGTGAAATGGTTTTGAAGTGTTAGTGAAATCAGGATAGAATCAATGCAGTGAGTGAGTTGACAGCGAAATAAGTGTAGTGCCGAAAGGTACTTGTGCAGGTATGAACCTGTCACACTCGTGGGTCAAAGTTCGAACTTAGGGTTAAGATACAAATTAGATTTACTTTAAATGTTATTTTAAGTGATAGTCCTTCATTTAATTTAGGATGTTTCTTGTTATTAATTTATTATTATTATTATTATTATTATTATTATTATTATTATTATTATTATTATTATTATTATTATTACTAGCCGTACCCGTGGCTCCGCTGCACCTGTTAGAAATAAATATAAAGTAATTAGATAATTAAAATAGGACGTTTGATCCAGGGAACAACTTTTACAACAGCGCAAGATAATCTTCTTGGCTCATTACCCAATTTTTTTTGCATTGCATTTATTCCATATATATTTTATGTATTTTAACACGATTCATTTGAGCATAGTTAAAATTTGAATTATAAAATAATGGATTGCTAAGCTAACGTACTATTACTGCATACTAAAACAATACACTCTTGTTGTTCGTTAATTCTCTGAGATTAAAATGAGTGTACATAAATATTATTTTAAGAAATACAGACAACGAATGTACAAAATAGCCTATCAAATTTTCTGTGCATAAGAAGCTATTTTAATCTTACCTGTCCTCGATTTACTCAGACGTTACTGTAATAACATTATAGCATTATGTCCATCTTGAGAAACTACACTTTCCAATGGTGAAATAATAATTAATTATACAAATCGGTTCATTTAGCTTCTGATATTACTTCATACAAACACAGAAACATTCTCTGTAGGCTATGTTTAATAGCTTTCGATTGTTGATGTCCAAGGCCCCTGTTTCGATTGTTGTTGTCCAAGGCCCCTTATAGACGAAGTCATTTGTTCTTAATTCATTGCACCGTCTTAGATGACGTTATTTTAATTTTAAAACTCATTTATCTCATTAAATATCAGTCCTATCAAAATTTTGTAAAGAATAAACCTTATCGGAAATCATTTTTAAAGAAACTTTAGTTATGTAACATTTTTCACACAAATCAATAATAAGCGAGATATTTCGATTAATTTAATTCAGGCTCCCTTATAACCCCCCTTGTAAATAAAGCATTTTCAATGGCATATAGCCTAAAATCTAAGTTACAACGAACGTAATTTATATTCCAATTTTCATATAAATCGGTTCAGCCATTATCGCGTGAAAAGGTAACAAACATACAGACACACATACAAACAAAAATGTCAAAAATGCGATTTTCGGTTTCAGGGTGGTTAATTATATATGTTAGGACCAATTATCTCTGGAAAATCGAAAATTACCAGAAAAATTTCGGCTACAGATTTATTATTAGTATAGATTATTATTATTATTATTATTATATTATTATTATTATTATTATTATTATTATTATTATTACATTGGTGCGATCGAAACTCGAATATGCGTCTGTAGTTTGGAACTCGATTACAACTACGGACTCGGCTAAATTAGAAAATATACAAAGAAAATTTATATCCTTATGTTCATTCAGATTTCTGCCCATTAATTCCGGGTATAGTTATGAGAGAAAATGAATATTTTAATTGTCAAAATCTATATGCTAGACGCCATGAGCTAGATTATCTGTTCTTTTGTAAAGTCCTCGAAGGTGATATATCCTGTGACTCTCTCTTAAACAATATTACCTTACGTATTCCAACAAAAGATATGAGAGCCCACAAACTTTTCTATATTAGAAATTCGAAATTTCTTTCACCAGTCTCCAGATGCATTAAAAATGCCAACATGCATGGCTGCGAATTCGATCCCTTCAATGTATAGACTTAGTTTGCTCTTGGCAACGATTTATCATTTATGCATTATTTTAGGCATTATACTCAATTAACATTGTCTCATAGTATTCTTAGTTATCCATTCATCGTCATTATTGTAATTAATTGTAATTATAATTATGTAATAATTATTTTTGTTTTATATTTTTGTTATATTGCTGAACTGTGTTTACAGCACATTAAATAAATAAATAAATAAATAAATAAATAAATAAATTATTATTATTATTATTATTATTATTATGTTTTTATTAGTTGTGTTTATTATTATTGTCATTATTGAGTGTAATTACTTACCACTGCCACCGGGTATATACCCATTTGCAGTGTGAATAAATACATACAGTATGTTATTGCAACTATCCATTTCTAACTAAGCATACGCCATATTGATTAATGTTGTATGCGCAACATACCACAAGCCCTGGGAGCACCAATCTAAAAGCAGGCGCGAATTTTGAAAGTGACATTGAACGGATCACTCAAATAAATATTAACCCAACTTCAAACATTCCACTGGGAGCTATTCCCCAGACAAATTTCACAAACTCCACAATGAAAAACGTTAATTTAAAATAGAATAAATTCAGTTCCTGTTAATTTTAATATTCTAATAAAATGAGTTGTCCACGCCTGTGGAGTAACGGTTAGCGCTTCTAGCCGTGAAACCAGGTGGCCCGGGTTCGATTCCCGGTCGGGGCAAGTTACCTGGTTGAGGTTTTTCCGGGTTTTCCCTCAACCCAATATGAGCAAATGCTGGGTAACTTTCGGTGCTCGACCCCGGACTCATTTCACCGGCATTATCACCTTCATCTCATTCAAACGCTAAATAACCTAAGATGTTGATAAAGCGTCGTAAAATAACCTACTAAAATAAAAATAAATAAATTGAGTTCATTTTCTGTGTTTTAATGTGTGCTGCTTTGAGGTTAAAATCTCCATACCAAGCCCTGCAAAAAGTCAATAAATATGGCGTACACGCCTGCCATCTGTTGCACTACTCTAGAACACGCTGAAAAGCACTACTCACACTCGTGCCATCTATTGCAAAAGTCCAGAACACACTGAAAATACACGCATGTTGTCCATTTCATTATCACTAAAGTAACAAGGTAAGATATTTTTAAAAACTCAAAACTTATACAGTCGAATGCATCTTGTCTACAATGGTAATTAAGACGCTCGCATGAAAATTATAAAACTCACTTACGCCCCTTTCATAAACATACTCGCGTCTTAATTACTGCCATTATAGGCTCTTGAAAAATACAGGGTGTACAGAAATTAAGTATCGATTTTGTAGAAACTGGGCGTAGATATGTATGATAATAAATTGCAAGCACACTGTGTTTCTGAACTTTGTAGTTGCTGCTGGAGTCCATGTATTGGCTTCATGACAACAGCTAAACATGTGTTCTGTCGTTACAAGTAAGTAACTGAATCTGCATGATCTTCAGCTTACCAGAAAAGGTTGCTATGGTTACAAGGTTAGGTTACATGACTGATCAGTTCCATATCTACAATGGACTGTTTTCGTGATAGACTGGGACAACAATGTTTGGCTGTGAATGGTTTTCATTTTGAGCATCTGTTGTAAAGTTTGAATAGTAACAGTGTTTTGATTAGTTTCATGGCTTACTTAACGTAATTTTAGATACTTATTTGGCACAATTTTCAAGTTCACGAAACAAGTTTAATAAATGAATCGGTTATTGTTGAAAGGAACTAAATCCACTTTTTAAAGTTTTGAGATAATCGAAAAAAACGTTTTTGTGAATAATCTATCGAAGATTAAACCAAAATATAAAATATATTTCATGTGTAAAATATAGATCTTCGATAGATTATTCACAAATCAGCTTTTTTCGATTATCTCTAAACTATAAAAAGTAGACTTAGTTCCTTTCATCAATAAGCGATTCAAATAGTTTAAAGACGTGAACGGCTTAATGGGTAATGGATAAAATTTAATGTAGAATCGGAATATGTAAATTTTAATATAGGGTGGCATTTAAAAAATTAAGTTTACTTTCACACTCTGTATGTCTGAATAACTTTTTCTATGGTTTATCTCCAAAGCTTTTGTATAAAACGTTTTTGGTAAAATTAACATTTAAGGAGTTATTAGTAATATTCCATACTTATTGTTCATCCTGTATATAATATATTTTATGCTCGACCATGCCGAAATGTAGTAATTATACACCTGGTAGCAGACCTTCAATGCATGTCATTAAATTACACCTACTCATTAAAGGTCAGGTCTTTCAGCCAATGACGACTCAGGTTACAACTGTTCAGCCAATGACAGGTCAGCTTTCTACCGTTATAAAACCGCAAGTATCGATTATTCTCGGATATGGAATCGAAAGAGAATTAGCGAAAAGTCACGGAGGCTGGAAATCCAATACTGTCGCATAAGGTTATGTTCTGTTACTATAATAATTAGCGTTAATTGTAAATAATATTCAAATAAATACAATGTGTCATCTCGTTTTTCAATGTCTAATTTAATTTCAATGTTATCTCTGTAGGTTCTTATGGCCTAGCAAGGTCAATGTGGACATCTGTTCCTCGGAAAAAATCAATACTTTCGCGTCTGCGCACATCTCACAACACACGGGACATTGCTCCAGGTCAGATACAATAAAATTAATAATATCAAGTTAGAAATATGGTCGAGCGTAAGAAGTGGTATGAAACTCGCCTACAATGGTAATTAAGAAGCTCGTATGAAAATTATGAAACTCGCTTGCGCTCGTTTCATAAATATCCATACTCGCTTCTTAATTACCTTCATCATAGGCTCGTTGCATAATGTACTATATTAATATGTACCCACATGCGACGCTCTGTAGTTGCAAGCGCCGTAAAATAAAACATAACATTTTTAACATTGATAACAGCTGTTAGAAAGCATCATCGTTAATAGGACTTTAATATAAAATATTTAATTCCGGTAAATCATAAATGCATTGGTTTACTTGTGTTGGAAATCAATGCACACGGCAGCACTTTGAAGAGATGAGTCTGTAAGAGATTCAATTTCCTTAGATTAGTATAGTAGGGGCAGGATTAGGTACAGAACTCTATTACACGAAAGCAAGATTACAACTTTCCGCGGCGCTACCTTCTCGGAAATCAGGAGAGCAGACATCTCTACTTTCATCAGAGAGCCCTAAAATTCTAGATATTCCGCAACATTCGCACTCCAGACGTCTGGGAAGACGACCATAGCGAGGCGGTTTAGCCTCGTCTTGCCTCCGGGAACCATAATTACCTCTGGCAACTTTGGCCTTAGCTTCGCTTTGAAGTCTAATGCCACAATTAAACTGATATTATAGACGAGGGTTGGAAGAGTGGCTTTTTCACCAGCGGTCTCTAAGTGCCGGCGACATTGTTTTTAGAAGAGGATTGGGTTAAGGGAGGAGATGAAATGAGTATGAAGGAAAGAGAGAGAACAATCAAAGGGGAGCAAGCATCAACTTGGATGCAAATATTAGCCGTGGGGTTGTGTCGATTGTTTGAATTTCGTTACAGGAACTGTGATGTTCTTCCATCGGTGTGTGACTTGTTCTAGAATTTCAATAATGAAACTAGAAATCAGTCTCTTCGTTCTAATTACGTCACTACGGAGTGGTCATAAGCCTCACATTCCCATGACTGGCGTAAGCTTTATACATCTCTCATTCCTACATCACTAAAGAAATTAGAAATGCAGAATAGTGGGTCGTTTGTCTATTTTGATATAATAATAATAATATTCAATTCAATTTATTTGGCCATTAGACATACAGTTTTAGGCTTCGTTAGAATACATTGAAAAAAAAAACATATAAATACATTTAAAAAACACTAATAACAGAAACAGTAAACTTTAAGTAATACAATCAAAACATGAAATAATTTGAAACTTTTAAATTGAAGAAAACTAACTAAATTGCAATTAAAACTTATTTATTAAAGTACAATTTCACACAAATTTGTGTTGAAAAACTCAGCAACAGAATAAAAGGGATTATTTAATAACCAATTGTAAAATCTAGTTTTGAAACTATTGATTGGTAATTTATAATATTGACTGGGGAGCTTATTATATAATTTCATCCCCATAATTAAAAAGTTTGTGTTGCTATTGTGTAATCTACAATATGGAATATTAATTTGTTCACTATTTCTAATTTCATGATCATGTATATTGGCCACTAATGAGTACTTATCGATATTTTGTCTAGTGTAAACGATTACTAGATCATATATATACAAATTTATGATTGTTACCGTACGCAACCGATGATAACAAATACCCTGCGTAATAATGCCGGCGCAAAACACATTATTATTATTATTATTATTACCACGCCATTATTATTATTATTATTATTATTTATTTTGCTGGCAGATAAGGCTAACGAAAGGCCTTCAAATCGGTCCACTCAACCAGCAAAAGTATATATACATATGCATGAACTTACAAAGAATTCAACAATTTGATTTAGATGAGAGTTACATGTATACAAGAGTTATTTACGAATTAAACAACAAAATACTATGAACTATTAATTAAACACTGAAATAAACTGTGTAGCAGAATTAAGCTAAGATACATAGAATGTTAATATATTTCAATTTTGAAAATACAGCACTATCAGGATGATGTCTAAAGAAAGAAGTAACAATGTAGTCAGTGATAGTTTAAATCAGAATGATTGGAGTGAAATGCTAATAAGATTATCTTTTAAGCTGTTCTTAAAGGTGTTTGTTGTCTTGCAGCTCCTAATACTTTGTGACAAGAAATTCCATTGTCGCGAGGTGGATATTGTAAAAGATGATGAATAACAGTATGTTCTATGAAGAGCTATACTTAGCGTGCCACAGATAAGTGATCTGGTATTTACGTCGTGGTTAGAGTATAGATAAGAGAAATGAGACGAAAGGTAATTTGATGTTGAGGTGTGCAGAATTCGAAAGAGTAAAGACAAAGAGTGTAAAGTTCTGCGTTCTTTAAGTCGGAGCCACGAAAGACTTGCGAAGGACGGTGATATGTGATCATATCGTCGGATGTTGCACACGTATCTGACGCACATATTCTGAGCTCGCTGTAACTTGACTGACAGTTCAGAACTTAGGTCACTTAACAAAACGTCACAATAATCGAAGTGCGGCATTACTAGGGTTTGCACTAGGGTAAGTTTTAGTTGCTGGGGCAAGAAATTTCTTAAGCGACTCAAAGAGTGAATGGAGGAACAGATTTTTTTATCGTTTCTTTAACTTGAAAATTCCAACTTAGATTATTATAAAAAATGAAGCCAAGATATACTCGTAGACATACCCGAAATGTCATACGTCGTGAAAAATAAAGTACACTAACTGCTTAGAATTATAGCCAAGCTCTGTAAAATTATGTTTATGAGGAATAAGACAAATTTGTTCAATCCCTCAGTGGACACAAGATCCGGTTTTTCTGTGGAGTGTAATTAGTAACACATTTATTCTTTTCTATTCGAATCTTTTGACTATAATGCCAACAAATTATATTGTCTTGTTAAATATCACTTGACATCAATACTGAAAAATGTTAATGGCTATAATAAAGTGATCATATAACCCCAAGACTTTGCTTCCATTACATTAATAATGATTACATTTAAAAATAATGCAGAGGCAGACTGCTTGAAAGCCTCAGGTTCATATCCAATTACCGCTTCCATAAAAGACTAGATAATTACTTATTACGTAACTAGTTTCCAATCCATAAAGCTAAAGTTCCGTGAATTTACTGCTTGGTTTCTCGGAAGTTTTGTTAGTTCGCTAGTGGATTGTTGAATGATAAAGGATTTAACGGATGAGGACGTAGTTCTGCTAGACTCAGATAGATGGAACTAGTGATGCACGACATTAATTCAGGAATATAGACATTAACACAATCTTATTAAAAAAATAAAAGTTGCTTAAAAATCTAAAAACAATGTGTATTTAGGTGCCTCAATGGATACGGTATCATTCACAATGAAAATTAAATATATTTTAAATGTTAACTTTAGAATTTAAACGTTATCGTCATGCAATCATTCACGATGGGAACATAAACATAACCGCAAAGATACTTGGTAACCATGGAAACATAACAACGACGTAAATTTTCATATTCTGTTGTCCATTTCAGCGCTCTATGTTTGTCAATTGTTTTAAAATCACGAAAGTATAAACATGAAAGTTTGGAGTTTGCAAAATATCATGTTACCGTCTAATGGCAACGTTAATGTCAGTGTTTATGTGAATCGTTGTGAATGATCCCATTTGATAACCTGACTGCAAACTTCTTTGTTTATTTAATTTAAAAGCATTTGGTCCGACAAATTAACATCTAAATGAAAATAAGTATCATAAATCCTTCAATAACTGTCTATTTTAACCTAATGAGTAGTACAAGAAATTACATTAGGTTATACATATAAAATATATGACACGTCTAGTTAGTATATTATGATGCTTTTTACATAAAGACATAGATGAAATGCAACATAATAAAAAGTGATAAAATATATGACGTGAGAAAAATACAATATTAAAATAACTGCACAAACAGAAGGAAATGTTGCATTTCATCTATGTCTTTATGTAAAAAGCATCATAGTAATATGCTAACTAGACCAGAAGATGCCATCCAATTGGCGAAAGCGCTAGTCATATATTTTATATGCGTAATCTAATGTAATTTGTTTTACTACTCATTAGGTTAAAAATAGACAGTTATTGAAGGATTTATGATACTTATTTTCATTTCTTTGTTTATGTTACAGTTATGTTTAATTTACATTGAAAATGGTCCTCAACTCTTTTGCGTAATACGTAAAAAGCTATATTGTATCTTTGTTACTAAATTCGTGACTGCAAATTTATTCAATAATGTATTTTGGATACAATTTGTTTGTTTACATTAGGACTTATTCTAAGAGTGAATGTTAGTTTATTCCTACACACATTAATTTGCAGAAACTTTCAGTTTGGCCCCTGGAACTTAGTTAGGATGATTATTTTATGTAATGCAATAAACTGAATTTATGCAAAAACGTATTAAACTATTTAATGTATTTATGTTTTTGCAGATTTGGAACAGATGTATTATAGGACCCATCCCGAGTATTCCACAGTATCCATTATATATTTATATTTTCGATTAATATATCAAGTATGCCATCTTAACAATGCTAAATACATAGTACTATAAACATGTATAATTTAATAAAACCAACAATAATGATATTAAGCTCATATTAGTCACCTTTGTTATACAATATATTAAATTTTATTCAAAATAAAGTTAAAGAAACAAATCAAAGCTAAACTTTAAACACAGTAGCATTAAACTTTCAAACAATACAACATTGGTATTAATACAACAATAAAAATTAAGTTCATATAATCATCTTTATGATACATTATAAAATACTAATTCTGCTCATTTATACTGAATTTTTGGTCCAGGGAAAATACTAGTCTTTCACAAAAACATATTTTACTAGTATTTTCCTGGACCAAACAATTAAAAACAAAATTGGTGTAAATTAGCATTTTACCATGGACCTCACTGGAGATGTTCCGTTTCATCTTCTCCGTTATCCGAGTGATTTCACAAAGTGCTAGGATACGGCGTTCCTGTGTCTATCTTTTAATACCTTGTAATTTCCAATGACATCTCCACAGGAGTTCATCTCGTTTACTTTTAAATTTCTTCAGTCTCATCCCAGGATTGCATGTTTCGCAAAACATTTCACTCCTAAGTAAACCACATTCGCATAAAAAAAGAAACCACATGTCTTTATTCATGGATAAAGCTACTAAAAAGTTTATAAAAAACCATAATTTCCATTTAGGCCTACATTTTAAATCAAGAGGGAGAATTTGATCAACTTCTTTTTTAAATTTAACTATAGCATTCAAATTGCCGCCATGATTATGATCAAACTAATTTACAACAATATTGATTGGTTGGCAACATAATGAAAACAATATATATCGATCATTTAATTGTCGAAACGGAACATCCGTTGATTTTTTCCTTAGCATATTTTTATGTTTAACCTGGGTCCTATAGGCTAATGCATCTGTTCCATTACAGAGTTTTTTACAGAAGATAAATTATAAACAAATCATTTTCGTTATATAGGAGTTGAATTAAAAGCAGCGTATCCATCTGTTTGCCGATGAAATACGAGATGAGCGACCGCCCGGTCTTGATAATCAGTTCATGTTAAGAATTTGAACCAAATACATAGAGTAGCTAAGCTAATTTATTTTTAAAAGAACTTGTTTTTGCATTACTATGGTCGGATTATGTCATGTCTAACATTTGTTTAGCAGACAAGAATTCAATCAAACATACTACAAATAGAGATTGTTGATTTCCAAACAATTGAGGGGAATAAGTAAATGGCTTTAAGTGCAGCCATTCTTACCTTTTGAAAAACGTGGTTAAATGATTTAATTATTATTCAGAAAATCGGTGAAATAATGGATTTAATTGATGCATTGGATAGCATTAAAATAGTTCCCTTTGCAGCTGTAAAAATTTTAGATAGCTATTGGAAGATATTCTGATTCATTGATTCTGATTTATTAAAATGTCCAAAAGCATTCCTTTGTTAGAATCAATTCAAAATACAACTCTCAAAAGTTTTTAAATAGTGGAAAATGGTATCACAAATCGTTATCCAAAATATCACTAATTTCAGAAAAATTGAAATTAAGTTGAGAAACATTTTGAAAAATTCTGCCTGAAATTGAAATTTCGTTTCTATAAATGATAATTTTCACGTCACGACAAGATATTATTCTAAAAAGTAGTTCTTCCGTTCTTCAAAATGCAACCTATTACATCGTGTGATGCTGAACGTACATTTTCCCAAAATAAAAACTTTTGAAGTGACCTCGGAGGAGGTTATGCAGTCAGCTCAAAATGTTTGTAACTCTTCACTGCAAGGACATTATTCAAGGATGATGTGAGTATCTTACATTCAGAAAGAGTTAATATATCTCACTACAAAATAAATGATGTATTTACATGTTTTACATTTCTAAACGGAATTATCATTCATTATATTTTTGAATGCAGCTTAGCATATTTTTATGTAATTCAGTATAGTTCAGTGTTTACATCAGAGGCATACTGATCGTTGTCCCCTTCTCAACAGTTTACCGAGAAGATAAATTATAAACAGCAATGCCATTGCTTCGTTATAAGAAAGACACATGTTCAATACTACGTATTGTCTTAACTAGGCCTGTTTTGATAAAAGTTTTTGTCACGAGCTATTCGGGACAATTCTGTATCAATGATTCACTGGCCCCACATAACTGCCTGAAGTCTGATTTCCTCAGAATACTCAGCAATTTACTCTTCTTCATAACTTGATTTCATTCCTTTTACCTTTCCTCTAATTCTTTTTCCTGTTCTTTCTTAAATGGCTTGCCAGATTGAATCCTCTTTCTAGGAAACTTGTTATAGTGAATGCTAGTTTCTCTGTCCGACATCTAAATCTTCCATTTGGAGAATTTAGCAATAGATCATGACAGTCGTGAAATGAACTATTTCTTCTGCGACATGTTTCTCAACTAGCTGATACATTCTGTTTCCTTGCTATTGTAATAAATTGACGTATTTTTCCTGGTGCAGCATTATTAGCTCTACTGCATCTAGGTCGAAGTGAAACATATTTCTATTGCTAACTTATATTATCTTTTTGTATTTTCACCGTATATTATTGAAGCCTCAAATTCAAACTGTGAAATAAACTCTAATTCTTTTATATTCTCAAAATTCGTTGAAACTAATATCCACTGTCTACTGGACACTGCAACTTATACAGTCGATCAGTCCTAGTGAAATGGAGGAGTACACGAGAGCGGAATATGCAGACCTGATTTTCGAATACGCATGAGCCAATGGGAACAGCAGACAAGCTCACAGATTCTATCGGGTGAAGTACCCACGTAGGAGATATCCTGCCCATACCATTTTCCACGACTGTTCCAAAGGTTAAGGGAAGAAGGGCACGTGGTGCCAAATTACAATTCCATTTTCACACAACTATTTTTGCTTATAAATTTCGACTTAATCATTTCCGGACCTTGGGTCCTTATCTCAAATTGATATATGTACCTCCGCCATCATCCCTGAAAGTTTGTAACACCAATTCGGAAACACTCTGTATAAGAAAAGACGTGTGTGAAAATCCTTTCAGAATGAAAATTTAACATAACGTAATCGTTAACTTAAAAAAGTAAACGTTACCGTAAAATCAAAAGTCATACCATCATTCAAGATGGGAACACAATCATAACCAAAAAGATACTTGGTAACCATGGAAACATATCAACGACGACGTTTTTGTGATATTCTGTTGTATATTTAAGCGCCCTATGATTGTATAACTTACTGTTTCCAAATCATAAACATGAAAGTTCGAAGTTTACAGTCTTTTATTTTAACGTCTAACAGTAATGTTAATGTCAGTGTTTATGTAAATCATTGTGAATGATCGCATTTGATAAAACCTGCCCGCAAACGTCTACATTTATGTTACGTTTATGTTTAAAGGGACAGTCCACTAAAAATGACAACTTTGTTCCTAATCATTTTATACAAATTTTGGGAGCATGTTTACTATGTAAAGGACTAACAAAATCCAAATGCTGAACTCCCAAATGTTTTTGGCTTTTTATTTATTTTTTTCTATTCTTTTAGAAATATTTTCAAACCTAAGTTTTCAATAGAAGATCTAAATTTTTAACTTGATTTAATTTGGGTACATTCACAAGGCATAAAGAATCATTTCTATGCATTGATTTTACGAAATATTTCATTTATTCACTTTCAAATTCTTTTTTAATTTTAAAAATATTATTTTTCCTGTAATTCGTGAAAAAAATATTAATAAAATAATTCAGGAGAATTTTTCACAAAATAAATGCATAGAAATATACAGCTACCTCATAAATACTTGCAATAAAAATTTCATCCTGATTGATTAATATTTTTGATAAAAAGTTGGTGTTGAATCATGAAGAATGAACTTACGGAACAATGGATTTTAAAATAAAATGAATATTTATAATTCTCCTCCGCTACATTAATCTAGTAACTTCAGAGAGCCAACTGTAGAACAAAATGTTACTAGATTTGTAATCAGAAATTTGTAAAAATGGAATTCTTTGTTAAAAAAATAATTTTACAGCTCTTTAAATGCCATGCCCTCTTACAGCCTTAATTAAAAAATAAAC
Source organism: Periplaneta americana (assembly GCA_025594305.2). NCBI lineage: Eukaryota > Metazoa > Arthropoda > Insecta > Blattodea > Blattidae > Periplaneta > Periplaneta americana. The sequence goes on from JAJSOF020000029.1 coordinate 9,399,721, forward strand.
ATAGCCTATTTGTAATCAGAATTTGGATAACATCGGCTGCTTGTTGCGGATGAATTTAAATATATTTTAGGAGAAAATCCACAAACGATTAGGGAAATCTTAGGGAATTTTACTGAAGAGAGTAAAGAGATAGGTTTGAGTCCGGGGTCGAAAAGACAAAGTATATGCATTATGTCTTGTGACGAGAATATTGAAAACGAAATGGAAATAAATAAAATTGTAAATTTATCTTTTGAAGAGGTGGAGAAGTTCAAACATCTGGGAGCAACAGTAACAAATATAAATGCTACTGGGAGGAAATTAAACACAGAATAAATCTGTAGAAATGCCTTTATATTCATTTTCAAAAATAATTTATCAACAGTAATTGTCAAAAAATCTGAAAGAAAATGGAATTTATAAAACAGTTATATTTGTATGTTGTTCTTTATGTTTGTTGTGAAACTTGGATAATCTCACTTTATGAAAATTGGAATATAAATTAAGGGTGTTTGAGAATAAGGTGCATTAGGAAAACTTTATTTGGGGCTAGAGGGATGAAGTTATAAAGGAGAATGGAGAAAGTTACATAACAAGAACTACAAATAACGCATTTTATTCTTCAAAATTTTGATGACATTTAATGAGATAAATGAGTTTTAAATACCAGACGTTTGAGATAAAAACAAATGACTAGCATGTATGGGCCTTTGTCAATCCAGAAATGCATATAGAGAATGTTAGTTTGGGAGGCCGGAGGAAAACGACCTTTAGGGATTTGAGGGAGGTGGGATATGATGGTAAACTGGATTAATCTTGTTATTCAGGATAGGGACCAATGGCGGGCTTATGTAGGGCATTAAGCTAAATGAACCTCCGGGTTCATTAAACGCCATGTAATAACAATTAAGAAACATGTTAAAGGAATTGTTTGTAATCATATTGATTGAACTAAATCCATTTGAGAAATTAAAATATACATTATAACATATTAAAATTTAGCCAATAAACGAATTTTGCCTAATTTAATGATTTTAGTGGAGTCTCCTCTTAATTTTCATTGTGAACGGATCTTCACAATGGTAATGTATCGGAAGGAAAACAAGGTGAAACTATCTGGACATGAAAGCGTATTGTCGGTATTGTGTAGAGAAGAGTCGTTGAAAACGAATGCGGAATGCGGAAAGAAAACAATATTATTATTTTAAACATATTGGAACGTGAGGACTATTGCTCCTGCTGCTACCAATATCAACGACTGCCAGCACGAAGAAGTGAAGTCCTCGGCAAAGTCAAATTTGAAGCTACTTCCCAGAAGACCGATCGACTGCAAGCACTAGAGATGCGGCATCAACTTCCAACTGAGGCAGACTGGCAACGAACGCCGCTACTTGTTCGAACTACGTGATACGAATGTGGGATGGCCCAGCCTTTACTTATGGAGGCACTTCTGGGGGAGGGAAATAATTTGGATGAGGGTAAAGGCAATGCTGGAAAGAGGTAAACTAGCCTGGCTGAGCAATCCCTTCTGTGCACAAAACACAATGCGCTGGCATTTAATGAGCATTAGTCTATTTATATCAGGAAATCTTCTGAGAATATATTACACGATCACATACCTCAGTGAACAAATCGATTGCAGAAGACAGTACGATGTGAAATCAGACTTGTTAGTGGAATGATTGTAATTCTGCTTCAATCTTGAATGCTGTTACTGGAGAAATATTTCGACCAAGTGATGTAATAGTGTTAACACAGTCTACTATATACAGTCGCGAAGCTTGAGGTGTTTTTTTGAAAATCTCGTGATAACGCGCTCCAAGCGGTTAGCAACTAGAAACAATAGACTGTCCACGGCCGACTTTGGACTGTGTCGTATTTCAATCGAGTGCTAGCTCGTTGCGTATTTCACATTGATGCTTGTGAAATGTTCGTTATTGGTTATAATGAAAATGTTAATGGCTAAAATATAATAATTGGAAATAATAATATGGGACAAGGAGGAGACGTTTGTAGTGCTATAAATTGTAGCAACAGTAAGAGAAAGAGGCCAGAGTTATCCTCTTTACGATTCCCGAAAGATTCAGAAAGGTTTCTGGGTTTCCACAAGAATGCTGTGCAGAAACAAAACTCTTAATTTTGAAGTTTTTGTGACTGTTAGAATACATTATATCCTTAAATTTCACAATGAAATGTTTCAGTCTAACCGAAAGGACATTATATACCGGTTAAAGTTCTGTCACTTAGGCTGCTAAATTTCCAGAGAAATAAAGGTTAGGTCTACTTTTTTTTCAGAGGATATATTTTTAATTGTAGCTATTAATTTTGTTATTATTTTTATGTGTTATTTTACCAAAGACGTAGAAAAATTAAGTTTGTTTTAATGAAATTTATTGATCACGATTTATTTTCAATTCTGGTGGGATTATTATTGCTTAGGCCTACGTTTTTTTTTCAAAGGATATGTTTTTAATTATAGCTGTTAGTTTTGTTGTTATTTTTATTTATTACGTTACTAGAGACGTAGAAAAAGTCTGTTACAATAAAATTTATTAATCACGTTTTATTTCCAATTCTGGTGTGATTATTATTGCTTAACCTCATCCCACTTTGTTAACTACGTAAGCCTACACTACAAGTACCGGTACACGTTAAGTTAATCCATTAATTCATATTTCCATTATTATTGTTGTAAAGGGAAATGAAAATTAATATTTATTGATTTCATAGTTAATTATCGCTATAATCTTGAATGAGTGAAGCGATTATAGTAAATTTCAGTTCATTTTGCACAAACAAATATACTATTAACCTATTTATTGCAGGTATCTTCGAGTTTATGGTGGAATTTAATATACTTCATTAAAATAATAAATTAACTTTATGCATTTAATATTTCAATAATGGAAGGAAGGTGTTAATTTTTCCAAAAGAACACAACGAAAGAGTAAATATTTTGTCGGCTGCTAGGAGAGAGAGAGATCTGCGATGATGAGGCGATAGTAGCGATCCTAGTGGTGGGCAACTATCCATGTTTACATTTTTACTACATATTGAGCTTCGCGACTGTATGTAGTAGACTGTGGTGTTAAGATGTACAGGGTCATCATTTTATTTTTACTTAAATTTTTATTGTACCTTGAGTTTTTTAATATACTTCACTCCCACCCCTTCCACTAATGAAGTTCAACCGTCCTCCACACAGATCCAAGACCGCATATACAGTCATAGTAGCCTTACGGCAGTCTTGCGTTGGTGATTAATAATTGCGAGCGAGAGCTATTTTATGCCCGCTGCGCGCGCGGAGTTCTTTTACCTGTAAACTTTGCTGAAGGATGTACAGATGTTAGAACACAGCGCATCATGACGGAACTGAAACGCTTAAAGCTTTCAAGGAAGAGTGGAAGATACAACATGGTGATGAACATGTTTGATTGCGTAAAAAATATAATTTGCAAAAAAAAGCAACATAAAACGGCATTATGAGACGCAACATGAAAAAAAATATAGGCATTATTCAGGAGAAGAGCGAAATAAATTCATTTCGGAATTAACATCGAAGGTAAATTAATTTACATTTGGGTCAATAGATTGTATCTATATTCCTTTTATTTCTTTATTTTAAATGTAATGTTGAAGTTTTATTAGTTGCTTGTTTCTGGATATTTATTTTTATTAGACTACGTGTTTCTTTAATTTAGAAATAATATTTTATATTTGATTGCACTAATGCAATTCACTTTTATTCCAATAACTATTTTCAGGATTTTGAGCAAATATGAACTAAACATTTTGAAAACTTTGATGCAAGGAGCATTTTTAGTAACGTCAATATAAAATATACTTAAAAATAAATTTCAAAACTATTAGACCTAATTGCACCAAATTTTATACAGACGATATTATTATAGATCTGTTTACACAGTTTAAATTTCACAAATTTTGGCCGAAATTTGGATGTTTTAAAAGTCATACATAATCCCCTTAAATGATTGACCCCAAAAATTACGATGGCTTCTTCATCCTATACAGTTTCAGTTGCTAGAAATTGGAACTCGCTTCCGAGTGATATAAGGGGTTGTTGGACAATAACTTCATTTAGGTCAAAATTACATAAATTCTTACTTAACAGATGAATTGCTGATTAATATTTGTTACTTATAATGAAACTAACATCTGTCCATTCTTATTATTATTATCTTTAATTTCTCTAAATAGATTTACAAAACCTCTAATGGCAATTACATTAATATTCTCATTATAGAAATAAAATATATATATTCTCCCTGTAACATAGTCCTAGTAAGCTTATATTAAATTAATTTTCATCATTTTACTAGCTATCTCAAATATTAAATTAATTATAATTCATTGAATTAAATTAGCTCATAAATTAAGTTACTACTTTACCTTATAGATTTATCTAAATTTAAATAAATGTGTAGTGAAGATTATTGCTGGAGAACCTTTTAAGTGTAGTGAAAATATTTGTAATTTAAATTTATGTATTGTATTGATTAAGGCTGGTTGAGTGGAAGAGAAGGCCTTATGGCCTTAACTCTGCCAGCGAAAATAAAACATTATTATGGCTCTCAATATCTTAATTTAATGAATTTGTTTTTTCGTGTTACTTGCATCTCACAAATCACTCTAAGAAAACTCATTACATAATCACGACTGGAGAGTAAGGACTACATTTTCACAATCACACAATCAATATACTTATTTCAATCAATATTATCATTATTATTTTTTCAACAAATACTCAAAAGTACTTAGAGATCACACACATAGAGCAGGTAGACCCTATTAGATTCTCCTACCCAATGAAGTGAAGTATTTACATAATAAATAATTGCCTTTTAACAATAAAATGGTTTACATACAAATAACTTTTCCTATTTCTCTTTTTGTTCCCAAAAATTCTTCCCTTTGCGATTTGTTTATATATGTACATGTATATTAAATAACTTAGTAATTGGCCCTATTACATAGCCAGAAATTTAGTAACGCAAGTTATTGTAATAATTGCTGCCTTTATTCGCTGTATGTGCATGTACATTCCTGTCGTCTACGTTACAGTGAATAAGCTATGCGCTCGTGATCAAGGTCGAGCTCTTCTACCGTGATTGGGAGCTAATATCGTCTCATCCCTCCCTTACGTTAATAGTAAATAGTACGTTCCAAAAATATGTTCACGTTTTCCAGTGACGAGTGAGTTTTCAATATTGAATCATTTTCGCACAGGTACTGTCGTCCATTTGCCTACGTCGTATCCCGGTTTCCCCAACCAGCTTTTATTCGCCAGCTAGTGGCTGGGCTGTCTTAGCTCTTTTCTGAAAACATTAATTTGTGTTACGAATTGGACGTCTACGTAATATCATACAACTGTTTAAAATAACTTAAATAAAAGGGCCTTGTTAAGTAATTAACTGTCACGTGATTTCCCCCCCCTTACTACGACCCTACGACATAACCACTTGGACGGACAGTAGATAGCATGTCTGAGTAATTTTATCTTTTCGGATCGGGCAGAAGTGAAGATTGAATTTACAGAACGTAAGGTACTCTTTTATAGAGTAGGTATGGAATTATTTCAACATGAGTTAGTAGTACGAAGGACGAAACTGGTAATTGCGATTAGGTACAATAGTCTATAGTGCGATAATATGCACATTAGAACTGAAGGCTGTATCGAAACGAACGGCCACCAATTTAAAAAAAATGTGTCTAAATATCCAATCTAAATAATATCTAAATAATGATTATTTTTCAATTTAACTTCATTCTCTATAGTGTACACTAATGTGTTGTAGACAGTATAATATACACTGCATAATGAATACGTTCGCATGGACAACTCAGTTCGTGAGTAAAAACACTCATGTTAATACAGTACTGAATTTTTATTAAACAAAAACCTAATGAAAATTATCAAACTCAAAATCGTGATATTTCCTAGTTTACGTAAATGGATGAACTACTTTTCTTCCCTCCTATAGCTAGTAAAGTGATTTGTTCGTACATTACGCCAGTATCATCGAACTCCAGTCGTGGAAGTGGGTAGCAAACGGCGTTGATCCAGAGGTATAGGCAAGTTAATATTAAAAATGTTAGAAAAAATAAAATGATTTCCCTGTATAAAATATTTCGAGATGAATACCTTCTCTATTTCCTTACCTATTTATTACTATCAAATGGAATTATGCTTTAGATAGATTTTTTATGTTTTACTTAATGTTTCGAACATGAAAGAAGAAATGAGTTTCAAACAGAATTACAAAATTTGAAAATAAATGTGTAGTTACTATTTGAAACAAGAGGGCGTTTTGCTTGTTCAAGTATTGCGAAAAAATAAAGAAAACTGCTACCATACTTGCATTCGTCTATTTAGAATATTTTTGTAATATTTGTTTATAAATGAAATCTTTGCACGTGTTGTAATTTGTACCGACCGCTAGTGTGTAATTTGGACCTTTGAAGCAATTTTAATATTTTCGTTAGTGAGTGGTTTTATCTCTGATTTTAAAGACGATGTTGAATAAATTTTATGCTTTTAATTATTTTTATTATATTATGTGGAAAAGAGGTTGGAATCGTTGAGAGAAGCGAGGAATATATTAGGTGCAAAATGATAAATTGGCGTCACCACAGCTACATCGAGTATCTATTATGCATCTATTTTGAATCTCCTTAAATCTAGACAAAAAATTACAGACATTCTCATTTACAATGTAAAGGAATCAATAATGAAAATATAAATAGCCATGGGAGAGGTATGAACCGGAGAATTTCGTATCCATTGTGTAACATAGTCATCATTGTACGATAAAAAGGGAATGGTTGCGATAGTTGGCTACGATTTCATAGGCTTACGTAAACCTGTTTCAGTTGAGACATCATTATTCCTGTGATTATTGTTTAAATAGAATTAAATGGACATACAAAAGTGTCTTGGTGACGCTCACCTGAAGAGCGAAGTGGGGTAATTAGAGATAAAGCGTGCAATTAATTCCGGGTCTCTATGTACGGATTGTACAAACACAAAGACAGTTTTACAAAACGCATCGCTGCGTCCCGGTTTTTCCTCCAGTCTTATCGCCCTTCTTTCATTCCCATTTTTCTTTCGTGTTTATATATTTTCTTCTCAAGACCCAAGAGTAATTAACAGCAATTACCTACGTTAAAATATGACCTTAGCTCGCTCTGATGTCGGACGACGATTCAATGAAAAGCTCAGTCTCGCAAAGAAAATTAATGACAGTAATTACATTATCTCAAATCTCAAACGACTTTGTTTTACTCCTTCTGGCCATATAATTTGAACCGAGCTATCGTAAATGAAAGCAGAAGGGTTGGTTTTTTTAAACTAGTTAAACTTACAGTGTTAGACGTTCAAAGATGTGTTGCAATAAACTTCAACATACAGATACATTTTTTCCTTATATTTGTGTATTGTCTTTAAGAATGGTTTTGGATTATGCTGAACACATGATCAAAATTTTCTTCCTCACAGAAAATTAAGAATGTAACAGACCAAAGGAACCAATATTTGAAAGCAATTGTAAGTAATATTATATGCCCTTAATAAAATATTCCTCTCTGATTGAGGTTTTGGCTGATACGTGCATCTATTGTCAGGCAGTACATCTCACTTGACGATATGTGTCAAAGGAAGAACAATTTTGTTTGTCGTCGTCATCATCATCATCATCATCGTCAAGGTTTAAGCCTCTAAACGCCGGTCTCATGCATTAAAAATTTGTTTAGTCCATCTTTTCTTTGGTCTGCCAATGTTTCTTTTGCATGTTGGTCTGTAATCTAATAGCAGTTTTGGAATGCGGTATTCTTTCATTCTTTCTACATGTTCCCTCCACTTAGTTCTATACAGGGTGTTTAAAAAATACGGGGCATAATTTCAGGTATGTATTTCCCACATGTAGACAATCAAAATAGTTCATTACAACATGTGTCCGGAAATGCTTCATTTCCGAGTTATGGCCTTCACAACATTGAAATTCACCGGAACGTTTTTCTTTCCGCAGGTCGTTGCCGCCAAAGGAGACATTAAGAGGGCACTCTGACAGTTCATTCCGAGGCGAAGGTTACATTCAGTGTTGTGTAGGCGTTAGGCTGTGCGACATGTATTCAAATCAAGAGCTGGCAGAGATACACTTCATGTACGTTAAGGCGGACGGCAATGCTGCGCTGGCTCGTCGTTTGTACCAGGAGAGGTACCCACAGCGACAATGTCCAGATTGGAAGACATTTGTACGTCTCCATTACCGTCTGTGCGAGTATGGAAAATTTAACTCTCCTGGTTTGGGAAGGGGACGACCAAGATCTACAACTCCAGAAGTACAGGAGAAGATTCTGGAGGCTGTCAATGAGGATGTCAATGAGGATGTCAATGAGACATCGATGTGAGGTCTGTATTCAAGCAGGAGGTGGACATTTTGAACATTTCTGTAATGACAACGACCTGCGGAAAGAAAAACCTTCCGGTAAATTACAATGTTGTGAAGGCCATAACTCGGAAATGAAGCATTTCCGGACACATGTTGTAATGAACTATTTTGATTGTCTACATGTGGGAAATACATACCTGAAATTATGCCCCGTATTTTTGAAACACCCTGTATTGGTGTATCTTCTCTGTTAGTTTAAAGATGCCTAATTCCTTTCTTATGCCATCATTTCTCCTTTTGTCTAACAAAGTGTAGCCAGCTATACTCCTTAGGAATCGCATTTCTGCGGCCTCTGTTTTTCCCTTCGTTTCTTTCCTAGTTTGTTTGAGGTTTCTTTTTATTGCTCCACATACATTGCTACATTTATTAATATTTTTATTACATCGTCATTTTTAATGTATCTTTCGAAGAGGTGGAAAAATTCAAATATCTTGAAGCAACAGTAACAAATATAAATGACACTCGGGCGAAAATTAAACGCAGAATAAATATGGGAAATGCCTGTTATTATTCGGCTTCTTATCAAGAAGCCTCGTATGTCAAATATCTCGGTATCATTATTGATCAGAATTTAAAATGGCCTCATCACATTACTTATCTTAGTAAGAGGCTTCGTAAAACAATTTATAAATTCGTTAATCTTCGATGCTACTTACCTATTACAGTTCTACGAAATGTTAATTTGGCCATTATTCAGTCTATCATTCAATATGATATAATTGTTTGGGGTGGAAGTACAAAAATTAATCTTAGTTCGTTAAATTTACTACAAAAACGAATAATTAAAATTTGTTTGAAGAAACGATTCGATTATCCAACTAAATTAATTTATTCTGAATTTAATATATTTAATATTGAACAAATTTATAAGTATACGCTGTTAAAATTTTATCATAAAAATCGAAATAAGTTTGTATTACAGACACACAATTATGAAACAAGACGAAATATTAATTCAACATTAGTAGAACCTAAATGTCTCACATCTGCTGGTCTAAAGCATAGCATTAATTTTGGCCCTCGGTTGTACAATGCTTTAACTAAATTACACCCAGAACTTCTAACATGTAACCCACTAACATATAACAAGATAATTAGAAAAGTGTTAATATCTTCAATTTGATTAAATAAATTTATAGCCTATGTGTATGAATTAATCAACCTATATTATATTTGTATTCTATAATTTTGAAATATATAATAGTCCTACATTTCAAGTGCGATATTATTCTCCTATAGTGTTAATATTATATTATATAATTCCATTGCCGCTGTAATTATATTTTAGTTCCAATTTTATTTTACTTATTTATTTATATTGTTATTTTTTATTTTAATATTATATCTGAACTGCGACCGAGCACGAGCGCTGCTCATTCGGTCTCAAATTTTGTTAATACTACTGTATCTTCTTTTTATATTGCTTGTATTATTTTATTTGTATTTCTCTTTGTTTGTTTTGTAATTATATTTCTTTATTCTGTATATTATAAATAAATAAATAAATAAATAAAATAAATAAATACCGAAAAAAAATAAATAAAAAAGTTATATTACCGGTTGTTCTTTATGGTTGTGAAACTTGGACTCTCACTCTGAGAGAGGAATATAGGTTAAGGGTGTTTGAGAATAAGGTGCTCAGGAAAATATTTGGGGCTAAACGGGATGAAGTTACAGGAGAATGGAGAAAGTTACACAACGCAGACCTGCACACATTGTATTCTTCACCTGACATAATTAGGAACATTAAATCCAGACGTTTGAGATGGGCAGGGTATGTAGCACGTATGGGCGAATCCAGAAATGCATATAGAGTGTTAGTTGGGAGACCGGAGGGAAAAAGACCTTTAGGGAGGCCGAGACGTAGATGGGAGGATAATATTAAAATGGATTTGAGGGAGGTGGGATATGATGATAGAGACTGGATTAATCTTGCACAGGATGGGGACCGATGGCGGGCTTATGTGAGGGCGGCAATGAACCTTCGGGTTCCTTAAAAGCCAGTAAGTAAGATACACTACAGCCTTAATGATTAAAATTGTTTACTTGTTCTATCATTTTGCCTTTTAAAATGATTTTAGCCCAGATTGTATTGGACCCTTGGAATGCTAGAACTTTTGTTTTGGCTGTGGAGACGTTTAATGCATACTTTTTACTACAGTATTTATTTGGTATATGACTTTTTATAAATTATCCTCTGAACTACATATTAGTACTTGGTCATTTGCAAATAAAATTATGTCTAAAACCTATTCTTAATTTTAAAATGAGTCTCTAGATGTATCTTCCATTCTTCCATGACATTGTCATATATATATATATATATATATATATATATATATATATATATATATATATATTAAAAAGCAGTGGTGAGAGAGGACAACCCTGTCTCACTGCTTTGTTAATTGTTGCTATTTTATCCTCATTCTTTGTTCTTGTTTCTATCATTATTTTGTTGTCTACATACAAAATTATTATTGTTATTAAATGTTTCGGTATACCTATTTGTTCTAAAATATGCCATAATTTATTTCTATTAACCTTATCAAAGGCTTTTTTGTAGTCTATGAATGCCATATATATTTTGGTATGTTATATTCACTATGTTTTTCTATTATTTGGTTTATACTAAATATGCCATCTACACAAGTTCTTCCTTCACGAAATCCGTTTTGAGCTTCCGAGATAATGTTCGGTTCTTTAATATTGTTGCATATAGTTTATAAGACGTATTTAGAATACTTATTCCCCTACAGTTGTCACAATTGTTCCTTTCACCTTTCTTATATATTGGGTATATTTTGGCTACTCTCCACTCTTCAGGTACATGACCGTATTTCCAGCATGCACTAATTAAATCTAAAATACGATATTTCACAGACTCTGGAACATATTTGATGAGTTCGTTATATATGTTATCTGATCCTGCGAATTTTTTATTTTTAATATTATCTACCGCTTTTTAAATTCCTCATATGTAATTGGATCTATATTCTCCTCTAGTTGGATGTTATTCTTTTCTTCTTCCTCCTCAGATGTCTCTGTCCATAAATTCTTAAAATATGTTACCCATTGTTCATAGGATATCGGATTGAATTTTAGATGATCTCTTTCTTCTTTGTTTATATTTGAAGTCTGATTAATATAATATGTAGCTATAGGGGAAACTCGACAAATTTGGCAATATGGGAAATTTGGCAATATTCTTGTATTTCTTTTATTGCCAAATTTCCTCCAGAGTTTTAAGAAGTTCAATGACACGATCATAGAGTGCAACATCTGACTGTACTTTTAGTTTTCGTTTCATCCGAATCCGCGCATGATAGTGGCACATATTGTTACTAATAGAAAGAAGTGTTGAATACTTCCTGTTGACGTGGTGGTTGTGTGGACGTGTGTATACAAAGACGGAAAGAAAGTGTTGTTCATTACCTACGTTTGTTTGTGCATTACATATCAAAAGCTGAGATTCCATATTATAAGGTAAGCCATTTATGTAATTAATATTTTCTGTTAATAACTCATCAGGCCTTAGTTCGTTTTATGTTCTTCTTAGCAAAAAAGGTTTTCTCCAGGGTAGTGTGAATTAGCCATTTTCCTTTATAGTGATATATTGCTGCTCTCTTTGAACACGAATGTGTACTCGATGGTAAAATTTAAGAGTAGGGACGTATGAGGGATTTTTACAGTCTTCAATGCAGCACTGTGTGTGGTGTGTTGCAGATATGCCAAGGGAACGAGGACATTATTCTGAAAAATATTCCAAAGATGATTTGCGGGCTGCGGTTGGGAGTGTTTTGAAAGATAGATGGTCGACTTATAGGGCTTCTAAGAAGTACAATGTGCCCTTTAACAACTTAAAGAGGTTTCTGTATGCATCCTCAGGACCTGATGACGTTGTCTTTCGCAAGAAAGGACGACCCCTAGTTCTAACCGTTGAGGAAGAGCAAAAACTGGTGACATATGTAATCAAAATGCAAGAACTTGGGTTTGGGCTATCGGCAAAATAAATTAGAAGACAAGCCTTTAATATAATTAATAAGAGTGGTCGGAAAAATCCATTCAATTCTTTTTTTTTTTTTTTTTTTTGCTTTTGTTTTCTGTTTATGATGTTTAGTGACTTCTTGTCGCAGTAAATTAAGGCTCGATTGTATAAACCATTTAATCTTAGATCAGAGGTTAAATTGATCCTAGTTTCAGCTGAACTTGGAATTTTGTGTTGTATAAAGTCTAATCTGAGATTAATTTGTCTCAAACTAAAGTCAACTTTAACTGAAGAAATTTCTCCGATTAAGTTAGATGATCCAAGTTCAGTTATTTCTTTCCTGTTTGAAATATACGAGTGACAGATTGTGCAAATAGAATAACCGTTATTATTAATATATATGGAAGATACATTTATATATATTTTTTTCAATTTCTTGCCTTAATATACAATAAATTTTTATATTTTATAAGGCTCTATCGTGTTCAGCAGTATCAAATAACAGAACCTATAATTATATTATGTTTATAACAACCATTAATTATTAATGGATATGATAGGTACATTCATAAATGTTCAATTAACTGTATTACTAAACGAAAATTGTCGTTTTATAAAGCTTTATTATGTTTAGCTGCATGAAACACCGTAACATGATAACAACTTGGAGAACAGTCAACCTTCTTCTTATTGTCCGCCATTATTTACATTGCAAAAAAAAACAGTGTCTCCAACAGAGTGTAATACGGAAAGTCGCGAAAAAGTAGTTGTAAAGTCGCTATATTTCTCATTATCAACAAAGAAAGATTAAATTTTGTCACTATGGGGTGCTAAAAAGGTCACTAAATCCCTATTTAAGCAATATAAAAGTTAAAAGAAATTGTTGTTGAAAAAGAGTTAAAATCGCTAGATTGGCAACACTGAACGAACCTGTATAACATGGTCCGCGCATCACGTATTTCACCTGTTTATGCGATGTTGCCAAATCCTTTTCATGTGAACTTAGATTGCATTTGAACCAAGGTAATTTGATCGCAGAAAAGTTTTATACAATAGAAGAAGTGTCTGAACTCGGTTTACTTTTCGATCTTCGATCAAAGTTGATCTTTAGTCAGGGAGTTTTATACAATTGGGCCTAAGTCTTATAAACCTTGTAACACTGTTTTATTTTGAAAAAATTACTTTTTAATCCTACTGCCTAATTACCCCTGTACTATTGCCAATTTATCCAAATCTGGAAACATGTCATTTGTTATTTATTATTGTGTCATGTGTAAAGTAATTTAGATTTGTAGAATTTTCTTTCAGAGGTTTATTGGGATTTAATGTTTAAACACATTCGATAATAGAGGAATATTTAATTTCAGAATATGTAACTACAAACTGTGTCAAAATACAAATGTTGCCAAATTAGACGAGTCTCCCCTACTTAGTTTCTAGAATCTGTAGAATATAGGAACCGAAAGCAAGTGGTAAGTGGAGGGGGATAGTCTAATTACCGCCCTGGGAGAAAGCATCGAAGACAAGCGTCTAAAATGCAACCCCTACTTATCACCTTCTGTCACGCGCATTTTACCCCTTAATGGCCGTGAGCTAATGCAGCCCGCACTACACTCCCATACTGATAGGCTCCTCCCATTCGCTTGTCATGACTCCATCCAAATGCGTCCATTTACTCCACAGATTCCAGAAGCACAATAAGCCTCAGGGTGCAGTGCAACCCTTCGGGTTCCTCCTCTGTACAAGGAATATATATATATATATATACATAATCTTATGAACTCATTCTATCTGTTGATCTATCATTCTATCTGAAGATCCGAATCGAGTGGAAAAAACTGCCAGTGAATTACACCTTCAGAATTACATTGGAAATGTGTAAAGTATACAATTTCATTTCTCACTTATGTGATGTGTATTATCATTATTATTATTATTATTATTATTATTATTATTATTATTATTAAAGGTCTCGTTCGTATTGGTGACTGTAAATAGCTGGAATGTTTTCCCACCAAGCACTCCGAGGTTCGATACCCGGCGTGGACAATGGAAGAAATTGTTACTCTGTTGTCGTGATTATCCTGTGATGTCTCTGCGGTAGCCTTCTGTCATGCAAATCACACAATCAATAAATTGGTATTAAATTGTAACAAAACTAACATAATTCAATTTAAATCCTGTCCAAATTCAACCTCGCAAATTTCAAACGCAATAATTAACAATACGTACCAAATAGAAACAACTACAACCAAATTTCTGGGCTTAAAAATCGATAATGTGTTAAATTGGAAAAATCATGTTAAAGAAATTACCCCCAAACTAAATTCAGCTCGTTTTCCTATTAGATCTATATAAGAGATAATAAACATAATTACCTTAAAAACAACATACTTTCATACTTCCAGTCGGTAATGAGTTTTGGAATAATATTCTGGGGAAATTCTACAAATAGCAACAGTATTACAATAATAAAATAATCCGTGGCACTACAGCCGTGAAGGGCCCAGACCGACCAACCGGCTGCTGGCTTCGCACCCAAATGCCGAAGCGGAGGTGGACGGTCATCCAACCGGTATGGAGGTATCGTGTGGTTAGCACGATGATTCCCCAAGCCGTTATAGCTTGCATTCGCAACCGGATTTCGCTACCTATCGTAGCTCCCCAAGTGCATCACGATGCTGGGTGGGCACCGGCCCCATACACTGGCCGAAATTTCATGAGAAATTTCTTCCCCCATGAGGACTCGAACCAGCGCGCATTCCGTAACGCGAGTCCTAGGCAGGATGCCTTAGACCACGACGCCACGGCGCGGGACGTATTACAATAATAGTAGGTAGCAAATCTAGGGAAACGTGTAGGATTATTTTCAAAAAACTACAAATAATGCCCATGGCTTGTCAGTATATTTTTTTCATTAATAGTCTTCCTCGTATGTAATCGTGAAAACTTTGTAACTAATTCAACAGTTCTTAGCATAAATACGCGTCAATAATGACTTTCATACTCCATCGGCAAGTCTATCGTGCTATCAAAAAGTAGTGCGTTATATGGCAGCAAAAATGTTTAATAGCCTCCCTATGGATATAAAAAATGAAACTCAAAACATAAAATTATTTAGGGCCAAATTAAAGAAGTACCTAATTTCTCACGCCTTCTATTCTCTAGGTAAATTTGTGATATTCAACAACGCTTCATGAAATTGATACTAAAACTTTGTGTTGTACTAGTAGACTATATTGTAAATCTCTTCTGTATATTTCAACCAGACTGTGACTATAAATTAAGACTGGTGCTATTCATAAACATTTCGCTAGCCCGCGCTACGAGCGTGCTGAACTAGCCCCTGCTATCAATTGGTTACTTGTACGGGAATCATATCATATCGCTAACACTGGTTTATGAATACGAAAAACGTTAGTTCGCTGATCATCCACCGGAAGCCCGCGCTAAGAATGTCTATGAATATGGCCCTATAGTACTATTAAGATTTTTTTTTTCGTTTGAATTGTTCCATATTCTATCTGTGAAGCAATGTACGAATACCATGGAATGTAAATAAATACAATATAATACAACAGTAATGTCAACTGATGCCCATAGGAGCAAGAGCGCGCTTTAGAGCCCAGGAGAGCCTGAGCGCTTTACAGCGGAAAGGAAACGAGACAGACGAAAGAGGTAGTATATGCCGCTTGGTCGAGCTATATACAGGGATGGCCAGCACTGATTCAATAGATAAAGGGAAGAGAACTTATTAAAACTATATCCATGTTAATTTTTAGATTTGTCTGAGAAATATAAGTGCATTATAAGAATGTAAGTTTTAATTTTAATGTTCATTTTTCACAAGTTTGCTTTTTTACTCAAAAGGAATATTTTCTCAACGTTTTTTTTACAGAAAAGTGAAATTTTCAGATATGTTTGTTTAGTAACCTTACAGGTACTAAACAATGTTTTCATAAATCTAATATATCGTAAATACGTATTACTGAAGATAGTGTATTAAAATGTTTGAAAATATTTGTATGGAAAATGTTTGTAAGGAAATTAATTAATAAAGAAAATACTGTTACATCACAAACAAAAGATATGTGCCTATGTGTTGGTAAAACGTCAGCTCTATAGCTTCAGCAGATTTCGATATAATTTAATATTCTGATAACAGAAAGTTGCGCACCAATATCACCTAAAAGCATAATGCGATAAGAGTTTTATTATGTAATATTAGTTACAGTTAAAACATATACCTAGACAACTTTGCTTTGTACTATAATATTGTTTTGATTACTTTTATAAGGCTAAAGATACCATCAAAATCAATTTGAACTTATCATGTCATATTCAGTGTCTGTCTTTGGAATAACACTTTCTTTATGAATGATGTGTTTAATTCACATAGTACAGTATAGTTGTAGTTATTATGGAATTTGTGTGAATATTCCTTCTTTACTCTTTATTATGTTATTAAAGTTTAAAACATAACTGCAATATTAGGCTAAGAAATAGGTGTTAGTACTTTTGTTTTACAGACAATATAGATAATAACAAACAGAAAGAAGCCATATAAAAATAACGACATAAAATTTCACGTTCCGTTTGAAGTTTGTGCACCACTGTTTTCTTAATCCAACAGGCTGCTTATTCCTCCTAGCATACCTAGCGCTTAATGCTCGCGCACGACGTCAAGGTCAGAAAAATGCGCTTGCTTTGACATCACTGCAATACAACATAATACATGATCAGGGAGGCCCACACTTACGAGGTGTCTAGTGTCTGATTTAGTCATTCTCCCTCTCCTATCCATAGTGACGTGTAAGACGAAATAGGAGGAAGTTAAACTGGCTAAGAAAGAAAGTAAAAGTAAATTGAATGTGATACAAAGTAAGAGGATGGCTGGAAAAATATAAAGGAAGGAAGGAAGGAAGAAAGACTGGGAAAGACTCAAAACAAAGATAAGCGATGTGCGTCATACTTCCACAATAGCGTTGCAAAAATGAAAAATTGGACTCGTGTCTTGTGCATTCACGCGCAAGTTTTAAACACGCAGTGGGGTAAAATTTGTGTAAAAATTAAACAGCTTTTAATCCCAAACTTTTGTTTGTGCGTGCGCTGTATTTTTCTGTTTCATTTCCTTCTTTTCAGAGCTTTTGTTATTGTTGACAGAATTTACGCTGCAGAATTTGACGAATGTCATAGACTTAGAATAGCAATATCATACAGAGTTGACACCACAAAACAGAATTACAGGGCTGGACAGAGCCAGGCTTCCATTTACAGCGGACAATGGAGTCTCTCACCTCGTCAGCTCGCTAATGCAGCTCCAGTTTACTGGAAACATATTTCAATCGGAAGCGCGCTGTGTGTAAATCACTTCGACAGGCGCTGCTGCTGCTGCTGCGATCCAGCCTGGCGACGTGGTACACAAGCGGACTTATTTGATTCGGAAATAAATGTATTAATAGTCACTAAATAATTATGTAAGTTTCTAAGCAATTTATTATTTATGATTAACATTCATTCATTCAGGCGACGATGAAGATAAGTTGGATAAGTAAGAGAAACGGAGGAAAAAGAGCTAGAACAGAAACACTATAGAAAAAAAAAAAGAGGTGATTGTTGTGGTATACAGCAGAGGTCTGCTTCGGACGTTTTCGCTCGAGCGCCAAGTAGTTCATAGCATAATCCAATAGGTAACGCACATGCATGATGGGTAAAATTGTCACGAGCGATAAATCCTCAAACGGTATAAGCCGAGCGTTAGACATTCGTTCTTGTTACAGTGATGAACTGTGTAGTAACATCATAGATGTTTATCATTTCAAAACTTTGCAGTGTTTAACCCTCCTTCTACCAGGTTTCTTTTTTAACACTGAGTATCGCTGGGGTCATATAGATCCCAAGTAATTTACACGAGATATATCGGTAGTAATGCAATTGTTTTAATGAACTGGCATAAAAACATACATGTTTACCTTGAAAACAGAACGGCTTGGTATATAAACATTTTTACATTTTACACTTTGCCATCCTTCCGCCTTCATCTTATACGTCCTTACATTTGAAACAAAACAACTTGGAATGTTGTTTACAGACGAAAGATGAACATTTTATGCACTTTTCTGGATGCTTTCTGTCCACAGAACGTTCACATAAGTGGCATCGTCCACGTTTTGCCCCACTTTGCACTTGTGCTGAAATACGAGCAGGAAGAACTTTGGTGTGCCTACTTCTGTTCTTCTGCACTAAAGATGTTCCCAGCTCAAGAATAAATTCTCTTCTTCTGTAGTTGTTTTTTTTTCTTCCAGTCAGGATTTAACTCCAGCCAAATTATGAACGCATTGAGCGCACTAATATCCAAAATATTATAAAAAATAACCATGGGCCACCTCCTTGTCATACGTTTTGTAGTGTATGTCCTGACTAATTTCTCCATTGTGTCTACACCTGACTTTGTTGCGTTATAGTCTAGTAGCATAATAGGTTTTTCTTTTTCATCTTCAGCTATTTCCTCTTCGAAATGCATAGTGCTCAGCACAGTCACTACCTTACCCTTTTTGGGTAAAAGGAAACTATCGCAGCGGATTCCTGGAATCCGAAGAGACTTGAAGCTGGTTTCCTTCCCGTCGCTATGACAAATTCTGCGGCTAGTTCACGGCGATTCTTTCTTATTGTTCCTTACAGAATCATCTGTTTTCTTTCTAATTCCTTTGCCAGGTCCAAACTTGTGAAGAAATTATCTGTTGCGATGTTTCTACCACTCAGGAATAAATTTTGAGTTAAGTCCAATACTACTCTTTTTTCCTGATTCGATTCTCTAGGCTCGTCTTCGCCCCTTCCTGTGTACACTTGCAGGTTTGTGACATAGTAATTAGTGCTATCACAAGCAGCCCATACTTTGATGCCATATTTTCCGGATTTTGAGGGGATATACTTCCGAAAAGGACACATGCCCCTGAAAGTTACCAGTTCTTCATCAACTGTAATATTGTCGGCCATGCTCTGTGTTCCATAAATTCACTATGCCCTCATTGTGACCTTTGTACACTCCTGCGAGTATAAGCAGGCCAAGAAAGGACTCAAATTCTTCCCTATCAGATCTATCCATTTGTTACCTCTTTGTTGGTCCACTTCAAAATATTCTGCAAAATGCTGGGCTTCATAAATAATTCAAAAGCTGACTGCACAGTGTTTACATTCCTCAGACTATGCCGCGTTGGACCTGGAGCCGTCTTTATTACGTTTCGTGCTGGCTGCCTCCCTTGATGCAATCTAACAGGACTTTTATTCCATACTTCGTTTCCATTTCTGGACCTCAAAACAACAGTATTACTATTCCAGATATTTACTTAGTGATTATCTATTATTATAAAAAGTAAAGTTAATCCGTGGCGCTACAGCCCATGAAGGGCCAAGACCGATTAACCGGCTGCAGGCCTCGTTCACATGTCGAAGCAGAGGTGGACGATTATCCAACCAGAATGGAGGTATCGTATGGTTAGCACGATGATCCCTCCAGCTGTTATAGCTGGTTTGCGAAACCGGATTTTCGCTACCTATCGTAGCTCCCCAAGTGCAGCAAGAGGCTGGGTGGACACTGGTCCCATACACTGGACGAAATTTCATGAGAAAATTTCTTTCCCCATGAGGACTGGAATCAGAGCGCATCCGTAACGCGAGTCCTAGGCAGAATGCCTTAGACCACGACGCTACGGCGCGGAACATCTATCATTATTGCTGCTGTTTTTTGTTGTAATAAATAATTGGTAGGTGAAATATACTTACTTGAAAACATTCAAATTTGAGATGTTAGAAACTTCAGGAACAGTAGTTTCTAAATCTCCATCATCATCGTCATCATCCTCATCAGAATTTTCAGCCGATTGACAGTCTTCTGTTATAATAGTATCAATCTCTCCATCGTCATCAGATTTTTATTCATTATATTCATGTTCCTCATTATATTCCTCTTCCTCATTATCTTCTTCATTCACAATTACGCCTATTTCTGAACTAGTCAAATATCTTGCACTCATCATGTAATTCTACATCACACTGAGGCAAAACACTAATAAAAAAACTTAGGCAACAAACTTTAGCAATGGGTAAGAAATAATATTTCATTGTTGCACATGTTCCGTATTACAGATGTTCAAAGTGACGGTCAGCATTTCTACTTTCATAATGTTACATTCAAAGAAAAAAGCCCATTTTTAATGGGGTCATATAGACCCCAATGGTACTAAGTGAAGAAATAATGAATATTTTTTTAATGTGTTGAAAATATAAAAATGAATGAAATGTCATTGGATACAACTGACTCAAAGAGATAAAGTCATAAATTTTGAAAATTAAATTTAAAAAAATGGCGGAGATTTTTCTTTCAAAAGAGCTACTGGGGTCATATTGACCCCATTGGAACTAGGAGGGTTAACTAACCTCTCCATAGTACAACTACAAAACTTGCTTTAAAATGTAATATAAATGTTGTAGGTAAATGTATTTTTTTTTTTTCCTCACAGCAGTGATTTTGTTTTTGCCACATCTGACAGATGTTATTGGATGTAAATGTAATTATTATAAACGGAGAACACAATCACGATAATGCAAGAACTGTATCGAGTTTTTAGTAGTAGTAATAATAATAATAATAATAATAATAATAATAATAATAATCTCTAATAATTAGTGCATCAAACTTTGCGTCTGTAACAGTTGTGCAGCATGATTATTCGTTATATTATATTTTCTGTGACGTTATCTCTGTACTAATATTGTTATTAATCTACTGCTATATCAATAATATTTTGTAAAATGTTTCTAAATTGTCGCAGTATATAGGTGGAACACCATGTATGGACCTGTCATATTATATATGTGGTAAATCAAATATTGAATTATTATTCATTAGCAATAATAACTGTATATCGAAGTTTTTCATACTATTTTATTTATAACTTCACGTTCCTGTTTTGGTACGTTCCATTGACTGTTCCATTAAACGTTTGTCATAAACGCAGAAAATAAAGCCTTATTTTTACCGTGTGAGCAAAACATATGTGTATCTTATCTGTCGCCTTCCATACAAGATAAGACATGTCGGTGAGATGACCTTGTACTGTGCTTCTATTTATTACGAGCGTCTCATGACCGATCGTATCTCACTCGAGGGTGCGACACTCGACAGAGTTCAAGCGAGCGATTTAACTCCAATGCAGCATTCTGGTATACAGTGTGTTGACTTGGAACACGCACTATTGGGATTTCAATGCAAAAATTTATATTTTATTATATCAGCTCCCGTAATTATTATAGAAGAAAATGTCATTAAAGTTTATTGTAGAGAAAAAAATTCTACATCTAATCATACCTTTAAAAATAATGTTTGGTTTTGGATAAACAAATCTAAAAAGTAATACAAAATACTCCTGCCACAGAAACTGAAGTAATGTTTAATGCATGCTAATCATAGTTGGCCATGGATTAGTAAAAACAATTTATTTATTCATTTTTATTTATTTATTTATTTTGTTGCTAGTAAGTTTGAAATGAATACAAATTAATAAATACAATGAAAGATAAACTAGCCCACTCCTGAATGAGTAAGACTCGTGCTCAGGAGGGGATTCCAATACAGACAAAATAAAATTAAAATTGAGAGTGAATACAGATTAAATAGTATTTAATATATTTAAACCCAAACTATAAGTCCAATACATTTTTTTTTCATTTTTTATTAATTTGGAAAGGATTCGTGGTTAAAATAATATTGGAATAAAATTTGTTTTTAATAATTCATGGCTGAAATAACCTCCGCAGTTTGAGCGTCGTTAAATAAAACATAACATCTTGAATATGAAAAGCTGCATTGGTTTTACATTTTGATTCAGACAAATGCAGAGAATTCATATTTTTAGTTCTATATAATGCAAAGATATTGTTGTTTATGGTTCATTTGTTAATCTGAAAATGACTGAATGAAAGAAAAAGTTCAAATTAGTAAATTGTATTATACTGGAAATAATGAACGTAGAGAATGCAACAAGATATCAAACATGCAGCTAGCGAATGTCTGACGACAATTTTTTAAAAATAGACTGGTTATTGTTTAGCAGCAAATGGAGGGCTATTTGATTTATTGTGATTTACCAATGTAACATGAAATAATGTAAACATTGATATTTTCATTGTTAATCTGTAAAAAAATGAATTCACACTGATGCCACATTCATTTGTTTCCCCTTAATTTTTTTTCATAAATGGTTGGATCCAAAATTATTCTGTTTTAAACACAAATATCGGTCATCCATGACCTACAGCTTTTTATCATGAGTCAAGGTCCCAGATTATTAAATAAATTTTATTCCAATAATATTTCAACCACGAATCCTCTCCAAATTAATAAAAGAATAAAAAAATTGTATTGGATTTATAGTTTGGATTTAAACATATTAAACAGTATTTAATCTGTATTCACTCTCAATTTTAATTTTATTTTTGTCTGTATTGGAATCCCTTCCTGAGCACGAGTCTTACTCATTCAGGAGTGGGCTAGATTATCTTACATTGTATTTATTAATTTGTATTCATTTCAAACTTACTAGGAATTAAAAAATAATAAATAAATAAATAAATAAATAAATAAATAAATAAATAAATAAATAAATAAATAAATAAATAAATAAATAAATAAATAAAAAGTAAATAAATACTGTAACTAAGTTTTCATTAAAGATGATTATGATTACTTTTTAATTTTAATTAATTCCAAACACACTCTTAATCAAAACATTAATTTAATAAAACTAATGGATGCAAAAATTTTTTTCTCTACAAAAACCTTTAATTACATTTCTTCTATAATGATTATGTATGTATTTATTCACACTGCAGTGGGTATATACCCTGTGGCAGTGGTAACTAATTACACTCAATAATGACAATAATAAACTTATTAATTAAAATACAATTAATAATAATACTAATAATTAATACTAACAATAATTAATAATAATAATAACAACAGGGAATATACTAAATTAAATGAAGCACGATCACTTAAAATAACATTTGAAATAAATCTAATTTGTATCTTAAAATTAAGATCGAACTAAAACCCACGAGTATTATATGTTCATATCTGCACAAGTACCTTTCCACATTACACTCATTTCGCTGTCAACTCACTCACTGCACTGGAACTACGACACATTTCACTGATTCTATCCCGATTTCACTAACACTTCAAAAACATTTCACTGTTCAAATACTTTGCACTGCCACTATAAACTATAAAGCTTCACTGACAGGAACACGTTTCACTTACACTACACACTTCACTGACACGACATACTTCTTCACTGATACAACACACTTCACTGACACAACATAATTCTTCACTGATACAACACTTCAATAACGACATATCATTTACACCATTTAAATATTGTGTATAATTACCGTCTATTAGTAAGGTCCTTAAGCCTATTTTTAAATACATTTTGGTTGTTGGTAAAGCCTTTAGTAAGTCTTACAATGAAAGAGTAATGGAACGGAGAAAAATTCTCTCCGGCGCCGGGATTTGAACCCGGGTTTTCAGCTCTACGTGCTGATGCTTTATCCACTAAGCCACACCGGATACAACCTCGGCGTCGGAAAGAATTGTCTCTGATTGAGTTCCAACTCCTGGGTTCCCTCTAGTGGCCACCCTCTGCACTACGTCATAGATGTCTATGAACATAGGACAGAAGTCCACACATGTGCTAAGGTGCACTCGTTATGAGTGACTAGTTGGCCGGGATCCGAGGGCGGCCACTAGAGGGAACCCAGGAGTTGGAACTCAATCAGAGACAATTCTTTTCGACGCCGAGGTTGTATCCGGTGTGGCTTAGTGGATAAAGCATCAGCACGTAGAGCTGAAAACCCGGGTTCAAATCTCGGCGCCGGAGAGAATTTTTCTCCGTTCCATTACTCTTTCATCGTATGATGATGCAGAATATCTGCATGGAAATATCATATGTACTTCGGTACATTGAAATAATATACTTTAGTAAGTCTGCAGGTAAAGCATTCCAGTCCCTGATAGTACGATTGAGAAAAGAAAACTTTCCAGTGTCCGTCCTCTGCCTTCTTTCCCTCAATTTATATGAGTGGTCGTTCCTTGAAGAGTACTTTGGCGGCTGCAACCTATCTTTTATTTCTCTCCAGGCAGGCTCACCTCTGTATGTTTTGAACAGTGCGCATAATCGAATTGGCGTTCTCCTGTCCGTGAGCTAATATGTGAGCTAATATAACGAAATATAAATTTTAGCATAGAAATCTCGATGGTGCGTATTCCAAGTCACCACCCGGTATAGTACGAGTAATAATGATGCGGGAAGTAGAAAGAGAGAGGGGCAGTTGAATTTATTCTGATCCTGCTAGTATTCACCGTCATAATATTTCAACATTTAAGATGAATAGCTTAGCCCCCTCTACAATTGCAGTGAAAATATCGGCGAGCAGTTCGCTAGGATGTCTCTGAGCTAGCACCATTCTAGAAGCGTAGTATTACCTTTCGGATCTTAAGTATGTCTGTGTTGTAATTACTGTACCCTGCACGTGTGACACTAGATACACAAAGCCTGTGAAATGGCGTTGAGGATACGAGAACGTGTGTTACTTGATAGTGCAACAGAGAAAGGATTGTCTTTCATGACATTCCTGAAGAAAGTATACAGCAAAAACTACATTTCCATAAGTGACAATCACACACTATGAACTAGGGAGGTTTATTTCTTCATGAAAATGAGCAATATATATATATGTCCAGTTATTGCCTAACTTAAATACGTGCATCTTCTTATTCGTTTGATAACAACAAAAATATCATACGAACTCATTTTCTATACCACTTAGTTGCAGAGATATAGAAGTGAGAAACTATCTGCAGTAATGTCACGAGAGGTCTGCGATTTCCCGATAAATCTCAGACTTCGAGTGACATTTATTAGGACTATTTCGTGAATAAAATAAAAATAAAATTCGCTCACAAATTGTTAATAATTGTATATTTTCGAATACGTAACCTATTCAGACATTGTGAAGTTGAAATAGATGAATATCGATTGCTGCAATAAAGAAATTGGATGTTATTCAGTAATGCCAATTGCGAAAAGCAAAATACAGGTTTAACAATGTTAATTACATGTACTGCACTTTTCTCTTATTATTATAACAGAAATGCGTTTTCATTATATGCTGAAATAATAATTTAATTTAAATACTTTATAATATAATTACAAATAACCTGATTAATACATTAAATAAATGAAGAATTGTTGAAAACGCAGTTATCAAATCTGAATGAAGGAGTGTAATTTTTTTCAGGTAGCCTACAATGAATATGGAATTAGAAGATGAAGATGTGGAAGTAGAATTTCACACTTTATTTAATACTTCGTCGTTACATTACACACTACACTGAAAACTAAGAACTATATAATATGTATGGAAACAGCTTTATAGCAATGCTTATGCATTCACACTACAGCGAGACATATGTTACTGAACAGTGAAGCCATCTCTGTATAGGTAATTAAAACACGTATTTTATTACGCCATACGGAAGTCAGTTTGATCAAAGACCTTATTATTACTATGCAAGGTCTTTGGATTTGATAAGCGCTTATGTCACATAAATTTGAACATCTGACTTTGTATTAATTGTTTAATTTCATTCACGTAACACAAATTTTATAGGCTACTTATAGGTTATGTTACCTGTGGAGGAGGACCAATGTCAGCTATGCCTTATTTCGACCGTTACAATCACTGCTACACGAAAGCATTTTTATAGCTCGACAAACGCATTCTCGCTGTAGTGTGTAACGGAACTAAAGCTGCATCTACACAGTTCAATATTCCAATCGCGTATGCGTGCAATCTGGGAAGAATATTGAAATGATCAAGTTTAAAACGTAAGTTCAATTAAGATGCATAAAGATTTTGTGTCTACATGGTGCGCCGTTTTGAACGTCGTCTTCACTGCGTAAATATATTAATTAATATTAGCAGTCAATCTTACATTCATTGCATCTTAATGAATTCATGCTCATCAATTTACGGGGAAACACTTGGCGGCATCGACTAAACAAAGGAACGACCATGCGATAAATTGATAGGATAAATCTAGCTGCGAAAATTATCGCGATGTTTGACTGTGATTGGTTGAAATTCAAAATTTCATTACGCTTCATTGGTCGAAAATGGAATGTAGTGATGATATAAACGAAATAGTTGATGAAACATGTTCCTAACCACAAAAACGTTTATTGCCGAAGTTTGTAGTATTATAACAGGTGTTAAAAATTTCCACCATTATAATCACAGCACAGGTGTATCAGTCTGTGACATGAAGTCCTTGTATTTTGGAAGGACCGAGAAGAGTTTCGAATCCCATTACAGGTGCCACAATTGATTGCCCCAAGCGGTTTCTGGCGAGATGTTTTTAAATACGCAGGACCCTTTAAAAATCTTTAAGATGTGATACTCGGTGAAATTCACATCCAAATGTTGTTTCACCCTGCAGTAGAAGCATCCTCCTGAAGAAACCACTTTCGATATCTGGTTTCTAGAGGTACGTCCTCCAACAATGTTTACAAGTCTTTCTGAAAAACTGCAGGACTGTTGCTTCATGTTGTATTGCCGCTTGTAAGCGTGCAAGCGCTGGCCTTTTACCCAAACGTTCCGGGTTCGATTCCCTGTCAGGTCTGGGTGGAATTTGAGAAATAAAAAAACAGACGTTGCAAAGGGTCTTTTCGGGTTACTCCCGTCACCCTCTTTGATTCCACCAACACTGGACTTTCTCCTCATTTCATCTATCATCTCTAATAGTAAGAATAGACTGGGATGGCGTCTGTGGTAACACGGGTCTCTGATGCTGACCTACTGTAGGTTCTAAGGACCTGGTGGTTCGGGCTCGTCAGTAGCCAATGGGACCTTAGCATAAATCGATCTAGTATCTGCACCATAAGTGGAACTTGTATTCGAGAAATTAATATAAATAATATTAATATAATGTAAATAATATTAAAAGTTTGTTAACAGTTAACAAAATTTTATTGACACGATCTAGCCAACAGTTTTAAGCCTACTTTTTACCAAGGTAAGAATTTTTTGTCAAAGTTCTTCCTTTTACTCTGGACATTCTTTTAATAGAGTTATGCCCGGTTGAACTGAGAAAAAGAAACGCAAATCAAATCATGTCCCTGATCGCCAATCATTTGATGTCTGATTTATTTGATTGTTCATTGTGTTGCATGTAACAAACGTACAAGAATCTCCAATCAATTTTTTGTCTCAATTTACTAATTGCTGATTTGACAGAAAAATACATTTGACAACAGCGCTATTTAACAACAACATAGCCAATTTGATGCTCTTTAAAAGTCGTTGAAACGAATGCATCAAGTGGACGGTGACTAGGAAAACAAGTGAATGTTTTGCTGTTTTGTTGCTTTTTGTAGAAAGGAAACAGGCGGATTCAATTTGTATATAGACTACAATATAGTGAAACAAAATAAACGTGGGGGCTTCTGTTGTTTTGGGATTTGGTGAGTTTATTGCACGTTGGAGAGTCGACAAGAAATTGGAAATGCATAGCCTCCATAACTGAAATGCAAAATAATTCCATTTCCCATCTCTCTATTTACAAATGGAGCTCGTAACCTACTCATTAAAGATATTGTGTTGTCATGTGTAGAACCCTGCCAACGGGCTACAACATTCCAGAATTTCAATGATGGTGTAGCCTACATATTGCTTGCACATTCACAGAAAAGAAACCTTTTCTATTTCGATAAAGTTCGGCATCATTTCAACCAGGTGATTGGATGGGGATGTGAGCAGTCTATACAACCAATATTAGGCTACTCTTGGAAATCCTGACATGGCTGAAAATTCTCTCTGGATTTCAAATCGTTCCCTGTCTGAAGTTTGAGGATTTATGAGACCCTGCCATAACAAAGCAAATTTTATACGTAACATTCCTAACTACTGGGCAAATAGTTGATTTGTGAACCCTAACACGATAACCCAAAACCGCCTGATAAATTCCAACAGCATGAAATCTCAGCATTATAGAACTTGGTTCATAGGAGAAAGTGGAAGGTTTTGATTTGTCTGTCTGCATATATTTGTTTCAATTTTTGAAAGTAACAAAACACACGAATCCTTACTTAACCTAAATCTTTGCTCAAATTCTCTGTCATTATACATAAGAACAATTCATGTCTATCACGGAAACGCCTTCTTCTTAATAATATTTTTTTTCATTCTAAAATTTCTTCATCAGAAGAATCCATTATCTCGAAAACAATATTGTTACGCTGTAACTATTTACTATATAATTACAGTAACTGCATTATAAACAGAACAACATAAATAGCCTACTAGATCGACGATCAATGACTTAACCAGCAAAAATCTGTTGGTCAAATCTGATGGAAGACTGATCTCCGATCAAACACTGATTGTTCTTTCTGCAACAGAAATAGAACTGATGGCCAATCAAACCCTCCTTGATTGCCAATCATATTTTGATCGATGTTTCTGCAACTGGGCCTTAATAATGACATTCTTTGGTTGTTAGGAACTGAGAAAAATGAAATTTTGATTAATCATGAAATATACAGGATGTCCCATTAATTTTGTGTATTATAACTTTTTTGTTTGGATAGGTATTGGAATTTTTGTTTTTGAGAGTTATGTTAGAACGAGGGCTAACATGAGTGTAGAGATTTGGTGCATGTAACTACATTATGGTACAAGATACACGTGACGTCATCAATTTTTCAAACAGCACTACATACTTTAATCATATTACATTGATTGCACAGATTAAGAGGAGTTCAAAATGTATCACAATGTCACCTTCCCAATCAATAACAACAACAAAATGCAAAATGAATGCCATCAGAATGTGCCGTTTGTTGTGGTGCCCCATTCATCTTGTGCATTAACTTACACAAAACGAAAGACGACTGACGTCCGTAGACGTCGAGTGTTGTGTGTTTGCTGTCTTAACACGTAAACAAACCACAATAAATGTCAACGTCACAATCCACGTACAGTGGCCAGCACGTTCTCCGGATCTGTCAAAGCGTAACATTATCAAATTGGGAGTACATTTTTGTTTCATTTTGTTGTTACTATTCAAAGCTATATATTGCTGGTAAAATTCATGTTCTAGGAATAATAAGTTAATTAAGTAGTAAAATATCGCTGCAATCGATAAGTATTGGGAATAAATTTGAATAAGGAACAAAAAAAAGTTTCCTCCCCAGGCAGGATTCGAACCACGAAGTCTTAGTTACCAGTCTATCGTGCTCTGGAGTGAACAAGGCTCTGAAATCAGCTACAAGGGTCGGTCCGGCTTTTCTTGCCATTACTGTACACAATCAATTTACGCTACTTGTAACGCCCGTACAATGGTTTATAAAAATCTGTTGTACAGAAGTTGAGTAATTACTTTTGTCTATAAATGAGTATGATGGTTTGTCTTACAGAAACGTAATATATGTTTCTACGAAAAAAATATAGCCCGTGCTATCTGATTTCCTGTACAAAATTTTATTAAATATGTTTTTATTTTCTTGGGTTATTTTACGACGCTGTATCAACATCTAGTTTATTTAGCGTCTGATTGATATGAAGGTGATAATGCCGGTGAAATGAGTCCGGGGTCCAGCACCGAAAGTTACCCAGCATTTGCTCGTAATGCGTTGAGGGAAAACCTCGGTAAAAACCTCAACCAGGTAACTTGCCCAAACCGGGATTCGAACCCGGGCCATCTGGTTTCGCGGCCAGACTCACTAACCGTTACTCCACAGGTGTGGACATGAAATATGTTATATAGGAGAGATGTTACTAATTTTATCTGAACGTACTTCCAATGAAGGGATAGTTTCTCTTATACAAACGGTAATCAGAGTTTGTATACAAAAATATATGCTACTTGTAGCTCCTGCATGGAGTTTCATTTAAAAATGTGTCGCATGACAGAAGTTATTAAATTAATCTAAGTTCGCCCCTATAAAGGGGTAGTTCCTCTCACACAAATGTAATCAGAATTCGTACACAAAAAAATGTGCTGTTCTATAATCTAGGAAGAAACTAAACAGGGATACTCTATGTGTCTAACTGTTTAAGGGCCGATTGTATAAACCATTTAATCTTAGATCAGAGGTTAAATTGATCCTTGTTCTAGCTGAACTTGGAATTTTGTGTTGTATAAAGTCTAATCTGAGATTAATTTGTCTTAAACTAAAGTTAACTTTGACTGAAGAAATTTCTCCGATTAAGTTAGATGATTCAAGTTCAGTTATTTATTTTCTGTTTGAAATATACGAGTAGCAGACTGTCCAAAAGAATAACCATTATTATTAATATTAATAGATATGGCAGATACATTTATATATATATATATATATATATTTTTTTTAATTTCTTGCCCTAATACACAAACAATCTTATGTTTTATAAGGTTCTATCATGTTCAGAAGTATCAAATAACATAACCTATAATTATATTATAACAACCATTAATTATTAATGGATATGATAGGTACATTCATAAATTTTCAATTAACTGTATTACTAAACGAAAATTGTCGTTTTATAAAGCTTTATTATGTTTAGCAGTATCAAACACCATAACATAACAATTTGGAGAACAGTCAACCTTTTCTTATTGTCTGTCATTATTTACATTGCACAAAACAAACCAGTGTCTCCAACAGAGTGTACGGAAAGTCGCGAAAAAGTAGTTGTAAAGTCGCTAGTTTTCTCATTATCAACAAAGAAAGATTAAATTTTGTCACTATGGGGTGCTAAAAAGGTCGCTAAATCCCTATTTAAGCAATATAAAAGTTAAAAGAAATTGTTGTTGAAAAAGAGTTAAAATCTCTAGATTGGCAACACTGAACAAACCTGTACAACATGGTCCGCGCATCACATATTTCACCTGTTTATGCGATGTTGCCAAATCCTTTTCACGTGAACTTAGATTGCATTTGAACCAAGGTAATTTGATCGCAGAAAAGTTTTATACAATAGAAGAAGTGTCTGAACTTCGGTTCACTTTTCGATCTTCGATCAAAGTTGATCTTTAGTCAGGGAGTTTTATACAATTGGGCCTAAATAGTTGTCTTTAAAATTCATCGCCCTGGCGAAAGTTCCAGACTAATATCAATATTATCTATTTCGACTATCAACGCTACAGTTTTGTTTATAGGTACAAGTCCGCGTCGAAGACAGACTACAAACCTCTCGCACTTTTTCAAACCGCATAACGAAATATAACTGGCTATCCATTATGCTCTTCGCAGTTTATCATTTTGAAGCAGTTAAAAAAAGCGAAAGAGAAAAAATAAATAACTCCAAGTGGAGTATATAGAAGACTATTGGCTTATTGCCACCCATATATTATCATACTGCCAACAGAATGAAAAAAAGTTGGTTAAGCACGTGCGCGACTGCTGGCTTCGACACCGCCATATTTCAACGGAACAACGACGCCGTCAGTGGCGGGAACAGCAACCAATAAGACGCACAAACGGGTGCGATATGTTGCAACTATAGTCCCGTCGCTCTAATTTCCGGCAGCCAATCATGTTGCAGGTCGGCTACATTTAAACGTGTGCGTCTTGTGATTCGCTGATGAAGATGTTAAGCATTTCCTAAGGCTGGATAAATACTCATATATAATGCCCGCCATTTTGGCTCTTTCGTTGGCGTTCGCAAAAAGCACACGAGGATGTTATTTGCCGCTGAATTATTTGCTGAATTACAGTGCGTTTGATTTATTATCAAAGGACCTATGACATGATAATGTTTAACGTTGTGGCAATAGATCCCTCGTCTGGTAGGTCGGCAACGAAAGAACAAAAATGGCGAGCGATACTACCTAACTAGACTTTATAAAGCCTTGACTTCCTTAGACGTAAGCAGAGAGGAGGAGTCACGCCGGGAATAACAGCGTCGCGACTATAGTTTATTTATATATATATATATATATATATATATATATATATATATATGCAAAATGCATATTTCTGCTATTGGGGACACATATTTTAAAATTACTAATTAAATGTTTCATGTTTTAAGATGATTGACGCATGCTTCATCGTAAATATTCCACCTAAGTAATGCCATTAATTTCAGGGAGTCATTTTTGAGATCTTTTAGACAAAAAATTAATAGGCCCTTCAATTTTGCTTCTTTTTGGTTTCTTTTCAAGATAAAAATTGTTTTACGTGAAACATTTCATAGCGTGTATTGGAAAAGCCATTGATTTAACTCCCTATATGCTCAGTTAACTTAAGAGATTGGAATAATTTTAGTTTTGTCCTTTAAATGTGCAGAAATTTGATCAGAACAAATGGAAATTTTCGTTCTGAAAAGGAATTTTAAAATTTTACATTTATTCAGATCAAATTTCTGTACATTTAAAGACCAAAATTAAAATTCTATTAATTTTTATTATCATAATAAACTACTCTCTCAAACTGACTGAGCATATTTGAAATTAAATCAATGGCTTTACCAAAACATGCTATGAAATATTTCATATAAAACAATTACTTCGAAAATAAGTAAAAATGAGTCAAATTTAATTAATATTTTTGTTTGAAATATCTCAAAGAATAACCCCCTGAAATTAATGGCATTGCTTACGGTTCAATCTGTATATGCATATTTTGGACGTTTGTGCATATTTCGATATTATCAGATATTCAATGATGGTAAAACATAAATACTAGTCAATATTTCACAATAAAATCTCCACTCACTTATTTCGTGAACTGTTTCTTTAAACAGATTTTGGAAATTGATTATTGTTTGTTGTCTCCTTAATGACTGAGCTACGTCAATATTAGCAACACAATTATGGTCATTAACCAAGATTTAATATTTCTTAACTTCACAGGAAATGAAAAAATTGGTTATAATGTTTATTCAAAATACTTGATAGTGAAAAAAGACATAAAACGAAAAGTGACTTTTTACTATACTTGTGTATATTTTTTAAACTGGCCTCATGGCTTCTACATAAAACCTGTCATGCATGCTACAATATAATGATTATTATTCTTATTACCTTGAAAAAATTAAGAGAAAGAGGAGAGATTTATTCACAACCAAATTAAAATATATAGAGATGAACTAAAATACGAGTATATAGACTAGGCCTACGTTAAAAATTAGTCTGTACGCCACTGAACGTGAATGTAGATGCTAGATCGACAGTGGCTAAGAGACGTTCATCTGGAGTGAAGCTTAAAAAGCGAGATGATATTAGACAGCACTTAGCCACAGGGCGTGATCTTTCGTTACTAACCATTTCAAATACAGTGGGTAATTAATTTCATCGCGGTTTCCAAGGGATACCGTGCGTAACGAAAGGCTGTAGCACGGTCGTATTTCTACGAGTCATTAAAAGCAACGACGTAAATCATTTTTCTACACAAACTGATTTCTCCCTTACATTTCACATTCGTCTGTAAGCTGCGTTGCATCGTTTTCAGTTCAGGTTTAGCATACTAGCGTCGGATTTCTAACGTGAATGTGTACTTCTTACGGTAAATGCTGATCTTGTCACTTTGCGCCTTGGTGGACATCTAGGGCCATATTCATATTCCAGTCTCGATTCTTTACTAGCGCGAGCTTCCGTCTGTGGATGATCAGTCTGACCTAACGTGTTTTTCATATTCATAAACCTGTTTGTTAGTCTGTTGTCCCTTCACTTCTCTCGTGTTTCTTCCAGTCTGTCGTGTTCCTGAATGCCTGTTTCTTCAAGTAATCAGTCGATACTGCCGGGGTCCCTTCACTTCTCTAGTTTCTTAGTCTGTCCTGTCCCTTCACTTCTCTCGTGTTTCTTCCAGACTGTCCTGTCCCTTCATTTCTCTCGTGTTTCTTTCAGACTGTCCTGTCCCTTCACTTCTCTCGTGTTTCTTCCAGTCTGTCCTGTCACTTGACTTCTCTCGTGTTTCTTCCAGTCTGTCGTGTTCCTGCACTGCTTTCGTGATTCTTCCAGTCTGCCCTGTCCCTTCACTTCTCTCGTGTTTCTTCCAGACTGTCCTGTCCCTTCACTCTTCTCGTGTTTCTTCCAGTCTGTCCTGTCCCTTCACTGCTCTCGTGTTTCTTCCAGTCTGTCCTGTTCCTTCACTTCTCTCGTGTTTCTTCCAGTCTGTCCGGTGTTCCTTCTCTCGTGTTTATTCCAGTCTGTCGTGTTTCTTCCAGTCTTTCCAGACTGTCCTTCCCTTCACTGCTTTCGTGTTTCTTCCAGTCTGTCCTGTCCCTTCACTTCCTCGTGTTTCTTCCAGTCTGTCCTGTTCCTTCACTTCTCTCGTGTTTCTTCCAGTCTGTCCTGTTCCTTCACGTGTCTCGTGTTTCTTCCAGTCTGTCGTGTTCCTGCACTGCTTTCGTGTTTCTTCCAGTCTGTCCTGTCCCTTCACTGCTCTCGTGTTTCTTCCAGTCTGTCCTGTCCCTTCACTTCTCTCGTGTTTCTTCTAGTCTGTCCTGTCCCTTCACTTCTCTCGTCTTTCTTCCAGACTGTCCTGTCCCTTCACTTCTCTCGTGTTTCTTACAGTCTGTCCTGTCCCTTCACTTCTCTCGTGTTTCTTCCAGTCTGTCCGGTCCCTTCACTTCTCTCGTGTTTATTCCAGTCTGTCGTGTTTCTGCACTGCTCTCGTGTTTTTCCAGACTGTCCTGTCCCTTCACTGCTTTCGTGTTTCTTCCAGTCTGTCCTGTCCCTTCACTTCCCTCGTGTTTCTTCCAGTCTGTCCTGTCCCTTCACTTCTCTCGTGTTTCTTCCAGTCTGTCCTGTCCCTTCACTTGCTCTCGTGTTTCTTCCAGTCTGTCGTGTTCCTGCACTGCTCTCGTGTTTCTTCCAATCTGTCCTGTCCCTTCACTTCTCTCGTGTTTCTTCCAGTCTGTCCTGTCCCTTCACTTCTCTCGTGTTTCTTCTAGTCTGTCCTGTCCCTTCACTTCTCTCGTCTTTCTTCCAGACTGTCCTGTCCCTTCACTTCTCTCGTGTTTCTTCCAGTCTGTCCTGTCACTTGACTTCTCTCGTGTTTCTTCCAGTCTGTCCTGTCCCTTCACTGCTTTCGTGTTTCTTTCAGTCTGTCCTGTCCCTTCACTGCTCTCGTGTTTCTTCCAGTCTGCCCTGTCCCTTCACTTGTCTCGTGTTTCTTCCAGTCTCTCGTGTTCCTGCACTGCTTTCGTGTTTCTTCCAGTCTGTCCTGTCCCTTCACTTCTTTCGTGTTTCTTCCAGTCTGTCGTGTTTCTGCACTGCTCTCGTGTTTTTCCAGACTGTCTTGTCCCTTCACTTCTCTCGTGTCTCTTCCAGTCTGTCCTGTCCCTTCACTTCTCTCGTGTTTCTTTCAGTCTGTCGTGTTCCTGCACTGCTTTCGTGTTTCTTCCAGTCTGTCCTGTTCCTTCACTTCTCTCGTGTTTCTTCCAGTCATCCGTGTTTCTTCATTGCAATCGTGTTTCTTCCCTCCTGTAGTCATTATTTAATGCTCTCGTGTTTCATTCTATCATGTTTGTTCACTGCTCTCATATTTGTTTCAGTCTGTCGTGTTCCTTTACTGCTTTCATGTACATATTCTCCTGTGCTGCTGTTTCACTGCCGCATTATTACTTTGTTCCTGTCATACTCTTTTCTTTCAATAACCTCTCTTTTCTGAATCCTTTTGATGATATTATGATAATTTTATCCCTCATAAATTTATCTCTGACCTTACATGCATTTATTTCTTCATCCCAAATATTTCAGTTTCAATGTTTCTTTATTTCCGCTTCACTTGCTGAATGGAAAGTAGACAGTCAAATAACGACTGACGAAGTGAGAAGGAAAGCGAGGCACGTCCGCTGTCATGCACTCATATCCTCCCTGATATTTCCTCCGAGTGTAGTATAATTATTATTTCTAGGCAATTTTCAACCAAATTGGAGGAGAGGGGTTGGGTGAAACTTTAATATTTAACCCCGTCATGTTTTAACTTATCATTCAGAAATTGGCCTGGAAAGACATTAAACCATCTCGAAGCTCGTGATGCAATTGCTTGTTATTTGTCTTTCACTTGTCTTACATTATGTGTGATGCCAATGCGGATCGCCCTGTTTCCACCAACCTCCACCCTCCCTAAACCCCTTCCCCTAGTGTCTTCTTTATCCAAGTTAAAAACTCCACCAAGTTCCTGCGGGTATAGCCCCTACGTGTATCTTGAGTAGCTGTTGAGGGACCGGCACTCCATCTTGCGTAGTTGGGAAGACAGGACTGCGGGGGCGAGGGGTCGGACTCGAGTGAGTGGTTCAGGAGGGTGAGAGAAGAAGAAGAGGGAACAAGACTAAAACCCCCCAAGTGACCCCACGCAATCAATCACGACTTAAAGTACAGTATGATTCCAAGCAAAGTTGGGAAGATCGATCAAGCGGGGATAGAAACGATCGTAAAACATTTCCAGCAAAAATGGAAGCTGCATAAGACGTACTTCTGTCTCGTGGTCACATGCGGGTTTTCCATTAATCCTTTCTCATTGAAGACTCATGTATGCAGGCGATTCTATGCCTTGCCTCCGTTTCGCTAAGTTTGCTTCAGAAAATAAACATTTTAAAAGTTGTTCATTTGTGTGTACGTGTATGTTAGTGTCTCTTCCACACATATTATTACCATGCTTGACACTTGGTCTGAAATTTCCCAGGCTCAAACTCTACCGTTTACAATTCATTTAATAGGCTGTAATAATATTAGTTTGCCCTCCTTCGGAAAGCCTAGCCGAGTATATTTATTTCACCTAAAGTAACTTTCATCAGGCAACTGATTTTGAACTTTAAAATTTTGCATAGCACAACACACGTTTCAGTCGTTGCTAAGTGACAACCTGACTTCTTTCGTTTGTAAAAACAATGACCAGACAGACATAAAGTCCAGGATTATAATGTCCATACGTCAAAATGTCCATGGAATAATGTCCACGTTGAAAATGTCGATGTTAAATCGTCCAGAGTCAAAATGTTCATAGTTCTATAAAGTCCACTTCACTCTGATGTCCAGAGTCATAATGTCAATAGCTCTATAATGTACACTATATCCATTGTTCATGGTAGTTATAGTAAAAAATCTATGTAAACATTTTCAAGCACAGTACTAACCAGAACTGAAATTTTTGAAGATGGAAAGAAATCCTCAGTTAATGCCATCACAGAAGAGTAACCCACTTCTTTCTTTTCGTTGGTACCTGTACCAACATCATGACTTTAAAAGAGATAGGACAAAAATATATTGGCGATGCAGAGAAAGAAAATTTGTAATGCTGCAATGATAACTAACAGCAACCTGGATAATATTCGGGTTTTGCGGGATGGCACAGATAAGCATTTACATAGTGCCGATGAAGCAGGTCTAGAAGTAGAGTGCATCTTGAACCGTGTTAAGGCAAGAGGAAGAGTGTTGGCTGTACATCATCCATACAGTTGACGATTTATAGAGTGGCCAAAGCGCGAAGGAAATAAAATTTGGAGACAAATATTGCAAGCAAGAGGAGGGCATACACAAATTAAAGAGCCGTTGAATAAAACGTATTTGACGAATCAAAGACAAATTCTCCATATTGTGAGAAATTACAACAGGTACAAAGAAAATGGAGAAATTCTCATATAGCTACCTTAAAAGTATTGGTTACCATCTTAAAAGTGGGGCTCTGGTTCCTGATGATTAATAATACTTATTTGTACGAGTTATGGGATAAAATTTATTGTGTTCTATTCAAGCAGAAATTTCCTTTGCACTTACATTATGGATGTTTGACACTGGACATTTTCACCTTACGAATGTTTTATCATATGGGCTTTCTGTCGTATGGATATTTGTACATGGACATTTTCACTGTATGGGCATTTTGACAATATGGACATTTTGACCTTATGGAGGTTTTGTCATATGGACGTTCTGTAGTATGGACTATATACGGTGGAAGCAACTCCAGTGTTTTAGCGTCGTCGGCCTATTGGAAATAAAGTAACTTTTGTATCAGTCCTGATATAATTCTTACAGCGATTTTATTTTATGCCTTTCCTAACGAGTCAGATTGTATTTTCGAACATGTTTTAAATTAATGACACAAAAAATAAAAGAATAACGCTTTTAAAAATGATGATATCACTGGTATCTTGTTAGTAAATTAATTTGCAAGAAAGGAGTTCATGAAAAATAAAAAGTTCCCTATACAAACAATTTAATTTGTAACACTTTTTTAATTTCATGTGCTCTACAAAGTTATTTTATGGTTAGAATAAAGTGGAAAAATGTATATATAACTTATAAAAAATATTACGTTACATCGGAAGTAATTAAAACAAGAGTTTGAAACTCTAATAAAAAGTGTGAAAACAGATCATATTTGAATTTTAAACTGAAGAGCATACCATAACACATTTTAATACTGACCTTAAAATATCCTCCTGGCGAAACTGTTTCGTGGAACCGCATGGTTTTCTTCTTATAGCGTATCACAGAAAATCTATACGTGTGGTTTGTGCCAAATTAATAATGATACTTCATGGCCTTAGGACCCTTTTATATGAAATTACAAGTTGGAAAGTTGTTACACGAGTTGAATTCGGTCGATTAGACACCACATCTTGTTGGTTTACAACCCACAACAACATGATGGAGTTCTCATTCAAGTTAAAGGAATATGGTTTTAATAACCATTATCTTCATCAAGGAAATATAGACCTCTGGGACGTAATGGGGGATATGCCTCTTTTGTTAGAAAAATGGAAGAACTGCTTAAAAAGAACGTGGCTGCTACATACAGAAGCGTAGATGTATTTTTATTCAAATGTCATGCATTTATGCATTATTGAACAAGTAAGAACACATGCACTGATCAACCAACTTCTTATGCACTTTTTGAATTAGATTCCTTTCAGTTATAAGCCCTTTTCTCTGCCATAGTTTTATAAAAATATAGGCTATATATTTCTTATTCCTTCCTTTTCTCTTTTTGTTCTCTTTATCATCCGATGAATTTATTATCATAGCCTTTTTATCGTGAATTTTATTTAATGTTCGTATTCCTTTTATTTTTTATTATTATTTTATTACATTCCATTTTGTTATATTCTTCCTTACGTTTTTCCATATTAACCATTTGTACTAAATGACTTGCTTTCACTATATTCCAATGTATTTTACTTTCTTTTTTATTATGGTATTATTTTCATTTGTTTAGTGTCGATTTTATTATGCTATTTTTATTATGTTTTTGTAATATGTTAGTATTCTGTTCTTTAACTTTTTGTTAAATTTTAACTGCTTGTATACTTTGTGACCTGGTAGAGTGTAAGAGAAGACCCTATGGCATTAACTCTGCCATTATAAATGAAGAAATTATTATTATTATTATTATTATTATTATTATTATTATTATTATGATTATTATTATTATTATTATGCTACATTTCGTGCATAAAAATGCATTACACCTCACTACAAACATTAAGTTACACTTGCTTACTTATGGCTTTAAGGAACCCGGAGTTTCATTGCCGCCATTGATCCCTATCCTGAGCAAGATTAATCCAGTCTCTATCATCATATCCCAACTCTCTCAAATCCATTTTTATATTATCCTGCCATCTACGTCTCGGCCTCCCTAAAGGTATTTTTCCCCCCGGCCTTCCAACTAACACTCTATATGCATTTTTGGATTCATCCATACGTGCTACATGCCCTGCCCATTTCAGGATTCTGGATTTAATATTCCTAATTATGTCAGGTGAAGAATACAATGCGTGCAGCTCTGTGTTGTGTAACTTTCTCCATTCTCCTGTAACTTCATCCTTCTTAGTCCCAAATATTTTCCTAAGCGCCTTATTCTCAAACACCCTTAATCTATTTTCCTCTCTCAAAGTGAGATTCCAAGTTTCACAACCATAAAGAACAACCGGTAATGTAACTGTTTTATAAATTCTAACCTTCAGATTTTTTGACAGCAGACTGGATGACAAAATCTTCTCAACCGAATAATAACAGGCATTTCCCAAAGTTATTCTGCGTTTAATTTCCTCACGAGTATCATTTATATTTGTTGCTGTTGCTCCAAGATATTTGAACTTCTCCACCTCTTCAAAAGATAAATTTCCAATTTTTATAGCTCCATTTCGTACAATGTTCTCGTCACGAGACATAATCATATACTTTGTCTTTTCGGGGTTTACTTCCAAACCTATCTCTTTACTTGCTTCCAGTAAAATTCCCGTGTTTTCCCTAATCGTTTGTGGATTCACGTCATCCGCATAGACAAGCATCTGATGTAACCCGTTCAATTCCAAACCCTCTCTGTTATCCTGGACTTTCCTAAAGGCATACTCTAGAGCAAAGTTAAAAAGTTAAAGGTGATAGTGCATCTCCTTGCTTTAGCCCACAGTGAATTCGAAACGCATCTGACAGAAACTAACCTATACGAACCAATGCTAATATAAGATTTATGAAATACAATAAATTAAATTAAATATTGAATTGTGATATTGTTGCATTTATGTGCTATGATTTGTAAGTCGTCTTCATAATTTACCATTATAAAATGATCATCAGCGAAGAGAATAGTTGTGACATGTATTGAATATTTATTGGTATTCCTTCTTGTTTGTTTTTAATTTAATAATAATAATAATAATAATAATAATAATGATTTATTTTGGCAGAGTTGCCATACGGCCTTCTCTAACACTCAACCAGGAGTAAAGACTGCGTTACAAAAACACTACAAATTTACAAATTACACTACAATTTTACACACAAAATTGAATAAGATAATAATAATAATAAAAAATAAACAACAAATAAGAAGAAATGACATAATATATAACATACAGAAAGAAAGAAAAAAGCATAATAATATGTGAACAGCAGGTCAAAATAAATTAGGCATACAAAAAAAGACAATTATTCATAATAATAATAATAATAATAATAATAATAATAATAATAATAGTAATAATCATGATGATAATAATAATAATAATAATAATAATAGTAGTAGTAATAAAATAGTGCAGTACAAAGTATACAGTGAATACAATATTTCTAAGTACACAATAAGGAAAATTAAGATTATATATAGCTCAACTTATCACATTAGAGATATAACATTATCGGAAAATATGAAAACAAAAATATAAAATAAGTTGAATATCATTAGAACATAAAAAAATGTGAAAAGAAACATGCAATACAACACTTGTCATAATAGTAAGTTAGTTTGGCAACTCGCCATACGATAATTTTCTAACTTTGATTTGAAAGAATTCAATGTTCGGCAGCCCTTGACTTCAGGCGGCAGAGAGTTCCAGTGACGAGAGGTAGCAACAGTGAAGGATGAGGAATACAGAGACGATGCGTGAAGTGGAATTTCTAGCGTGTTATCGCGTTGTGATCGAGTATTAATATTATGATAGCGAGAGAGAGTATGAAATCGAGGGAATAAATAATAGGGGGATGAAGAGTGCATAATTCGATATAAGAGAGAAAGTGAGTGCAGATTTCTCCTCTCATGTAACCTAAGCCATGATAACTTCTTGAAAGAAGGTGAGATATGATCATAGTATCGAACATTACAAATGAAGCGGACGCACGCGTTATGAACACGCTGTAGTATTTATTGTAGTTTTAGTTAATCACCACTAGGCCTTTATATCTTGAAGAGTACAGGCAAAAGACTACAGCCTTGTTTCAATCCCTGAGCAGCGATTTCTTTCTGTCTGTTACTTTTCCTTGTAGTTGTATGCAGAAGTTTTATATTATGATGACGTAATATGTTAAGGGGATAAAATTTTCTCCGGAAAATTAATGTAAAGAGAATCTGATTTATATTTCTATTAGAAGAGTAAAGAATGTTCGTTCGTCAGAGCAGTTCTTCACGGTTCGGAACACAAACCGTACCTGTATTCCAGGCACGTTGATGCTCCAGTCTGGTTCCCGGCTGCAGAGCGGAATCCAAATGAATTTGTGATAGATGTGACTATTTAAGACAGAAACATCGCCTGTATGAGTTATTTTCGAGATGCGTGGTGCAGACGTGTTCTGATGACGTTAAGCGTGTTTCATTCTTACAAGTGCTCTTTGTCGTAATGTCGACGTTTCCAATACATCAAGACCTTTGCCACGTATGCGTGGAAGTATCTCTCAATGTCAACCCTTCATGTGGTACAGGGCAATC
The DNA here is from genome assembly GCA_025594305.2 of Periplaneta americana. Lineage (NCBI taxonomy): Eukaryota > Metazoa > Arthropoda > Insecta > Blattodea > Blattidae > Periplaneta > Periplaneta americana. The sequence continues at coordinate 9,442,425 of JAJSOF020000029.1, forward strand.
ATGTTGAAAGCTTTCCAGTGTTTTATAAGTTTCAAAAATACATCATTTACAGTATGAACGATGTAAAGGCTTTTCATATATCAAACAAGGAAACAGACTAATAAATTACGTGTTTCTTCCATTTTTTGTTGAGATTTTATAGTATGATATGAATACTAAGTACGAGGAAATAAAATAATAGCGTTTCGATGGCTAAGAAGCGATATTTCGTATCTGTAAATCTGCAAGTGAATAAGAAAACAGTTTTAAAATAAATTTTTCACAAAATAGAAAACAAATCTATATGAATGACTGTTTTGCAAGATCTTCTACTCAAAGACAAAATATTAGTTAACTGTCCAATTTTCCGAGCATAATAATGTAGTTAATCTAAATAATAATTTAGTTAAATTAACGATCATTTTTGTAGATATGAAGTATTAATTCTTAGCCATTGATATGTAGTATTTTTATCTACAGTATCTAGAGAAAATAAAAACTTAACTGAGATTTAATTGGCTATTACGCGATTAGAAGAAATTGTAAAAAGATTAGAAGAAATAAGGTACTTTAATACAATAAAATATTTCTTACTGAAATACTAAACTGTCTGGAAAATGTTGTATTGTACCATCTCATCACTACAAATATTCCGCTAGATGTCAGTAGTGTGTTGTGATGAGGTATTCTTTTGTTATAAGTCTCGCAAGTACGGATTACAGACGGAAGGAATGCGAATAAAACACTGCGATAAGGAAGAGCGGGCGAGAGGAAAGGTCACGAGATACCTTGAATGATATTCAAGAGTACAGTCGGAAGAGAAATGACATCGATAGAATCGGTCTTGGTGTGATAGTTACATTACTACTTTATGAATTTCATATTGAAGGTATACCGATAAGCTATCACAATTTGACTATAATTATGTGTGTGTTCCGTCTTTGCTTATCATACAATTAAATGGAGAAACTAATAAATCATATTTTCATTAACGTTTTCGGTACTTATGTACCATCTTCAGATGTATGTATATAATGCTAATTGTTAACCAAGCCTCTAGGTGCATGTGTCGTAAACTTAAATAATCAGTGTTTTTGTGCGTACTGTACTGTATCGATGAAGTGTTGCCATGATTGAATAAATAATTACCTAGCTCTTATATACTATTTGTTGGTACAACATACTATCAAAATTGAAATTAAAAATTAAATGTTTCAGTCAATATTTAAAACACTATTTAAAAACACTATTTAAAACTGTTTAAAACACATAGTTTGTGCATCACTTTAAATATATGAAGTTAGTGATCACTTGTTGTGCGGTGTTTGCCGATGTGAAGTTGAATGAGGCAGTTGTGGTGATCTTGTTTTTTAGCGTTGAGCACAACATCACTTTCAGCAAACATAGCCATGTCAACGATACCACGTCTAGCTCAACGCTGAAAAACAAGATCACCACAACTGCCTCATTCAACTTCACATCGGCAAACACCGCACAACAAGTGATCACTAACTTCATATATTTAAAGTGATGCACAAACTATGTGTTTTTAAACAGTTTTAAATAGTGTTTTAAATATTGACTGAAACATTTAATTTTTAATTTCAATTTTGATAGTATGTTGTACCAACAAATAGTATATAAGAGCTAGGTAATTATTTATTCAATCATGGCAACACTTCATCGATACAGTACAGTACGCACAAAAACATTGATTATTTAAGTTTACGACACATGCACCTAGAGGCTTGGTTAACAATTAGCATTATGTACATACATCTGAAGATGGTACATAAGTACCGAAAACGTTAATGAAAATATGATTTATTAGTTTCTCCATTTAATTGTATGATAAGCAAAGACGGAACACACACACATAATTATAGTCAAATTACTACTTTAGTTTGTTCCATTGCATGTGAATACGTGTCTTGTATAGCACGGTATTATTATTATTATTATTATTATTATTATTATTATTATTATTATTATTATTATCATTATTATTATTTCAATCATAAACATATGTTGCGCGTTTAATTAGCTTCGAATTTTTCTCTTGCTATGTTATTCTTTTCCACAGCGATGTCCTCATTTGTTCATCTTCTTGGAAGAGACAGTACTTCCATCGGCTCGCACCTCTCCCCCCTCGGCGTCAAAACAGACAGCAACGCCACCATTGCTTTTCGGTAATCGTTTCTTGCGCGAGCTATACCAGTTGTGTCAACTGTACAATCTTCATTGAACTATATGGATGATTATTAGTCAAGAGTTCTTTGTTGATTCAGTTTCATTTTTTATTAAAACAGTTACATACGACTTCAATTATCAATACATTTTAAACAATCTCTGATACGTGACTATCCATAATCTCATACAGCAAAAGCTATTATATAATTTAAATAATATAAACAAGATAAATTATAGAAAAGTTTTAATTAAGAATGATCAAATAAACATTAATCATTTTAAAAGATACATTATTGAAAGTACAACGGTGGAAAACAAACAAATCCTAGGGAGATTCTAAAAACAAAGAAATACTAGGGATGTGATTAAAAACGAATGCTATGGAGGTAATAAAAATTCTAGGACAAGCAGCCATGATTTGTTTAAAGACATCGTTCCGTACCGTTATATTATAAGCACTACATTTTAGTATGACGTAGTAAAAGTGTAATATTCATAGTAATATTGCTGGGGAATTATATTGTTAATTTAATTTTCTATTATCAATAATAATAATAATAATAATAATAATAATAATAATCTAGTTATAGAATTCTGCCTGAGGAAGAACTAGCACACTAATCACCAAACATTACAAAAAATATACTTTGACAAAATATTATCCAACAGGTAGGCATAATCAATTTAGAAATTTCGAAGCATTGTATAATGATTATTTAACGATAGGTAAAAAGAGTCTTGTCCATTAACAACTAATACGAGTCCATTAGGCACTTCTAAGTTCATAAAGTGAATTCCTGTAAATATTTTTCCAACTAAATCACTACTTATACCAGACCTGTACAAACAGCGCTCAACGAGCGCACGCGCTCTTTTTCGGAGCGGGAGAGTGGTGTTTACCACTCGCCGAAACGAAGAGGAAGATAATTACGTCAGAATGACATAGACTTGCTATAGGTAGAGAGAGGGAAACGACCACTCAGTTATCTAGTGGAGTGCAGTGTGTAGGCCTATTCTCAGTAACTGTTTCACGTTGCTTACCTACTGCTACAGTACAGTATGGAGGAATCTAAAAGACGGAACATAACATTTAACATTTAACGATTTACAGCTCGAACTTATTGATCTTCAATGTGACCTAAGGGCTAAAGATCGTTTGAATAATACTACTAGCCTGGTTGAGTTTTACAAGACTAAACATTAGCAATAATATCCACGACTACACAGGCTGGCTATGAAAATGATTGCTATGTTTGGCTCAACATTTATATTTGTGAGCAACTGTTTTCTATAATCAACTTTAATAAAGGCAGACATCGAACATCTGTAACTGATGTTTCATCACGATCAGTAGGCTACTGTTCTTTTCAGCTGCCAACAGCATAAAACCTCATTTGATGTACTGATAAATAAAAATATAACAAAATGATATTGTACATTTAAGTAGCTATAGAATTTCTATTATTTCTGTAAAATAATTATTAATTAGTTAATTAATTAATTAATAATAGTCCAAGAAAGTTTTGCAAACACTCAACGGGAATTCATTTCATAAGCACTCGTAATCGTACTTCCTTTTGTGTATATTTTGTACGAGATCAGCCCTTCTTCCAGTCCACCCTTATACAGAGCGCAGCTAATATCTGCATTCCGCTCATGAGCTGTGAGCCGGCTCGGAGAGCGCAAACCTTGTGCAGGCCTCGCTTATACTGTATTATTGGTAGACTCCAAGTGAAAGGTTTCAGATAACCCATTCTTCACTCACAATAGGAGATTCTCACCAAGGAGAACAAGAAGATACCGAGCCCGCAAAAGTCGAACTCCTGCTACCTCTATGTTAAATTATGTCTTTCAGAGCTAGGCAGGTACTCTGACGATTTTATCATTTTATCCAGTGATAATTAATCCATCTGAATGCAGCATTACGTTTCAATTATTACAGCAATCCTGAGTAACACAAGCGTTACGGTAATTGCAACGAAGTGGTATTGAGAATTTCAGAATTTTACAGTCGCAGTAAATGTTCATCCGAATCCTTGTTGGAAAATCCAATGAAATGAGGTATTGAGAGAACAAAGACAGGGATGGGAGGATAATATTAAACGGATCAGAGGGAGATAAGATTCAAAGAAATGGACTGGAATAATCTTATTCTAGACGGTTGAAACAGCTTATGATGGACCTTAAGATTTCATAAGAAGAAGTAGTTTCTGGAACATTTATGCGAAAGCTTGCTGTTGAGGTAAGATGGAAAATTTCTCTCTCATGACTCCCTATCATGCTCTGGAGGCGCATAAACGAAGAAGCCAATCCCGGTCCTGATTTAGAATTTGGGAACTCCGAAGCAGATTGCCTGCCCGAAATGAATATTACAAAAGAAGGTCGCTGGCGAGAGAGACATAGTTCTAATGCAAGCTGTACAAGTTTCATGATATTAGTAGTAAGTCCTATCTCATAACATATACGTAAAATAATATTAATATTAATAATAATAATAATAATAATAATACTTATTTACAAATGGATTTTAAGGAACCCGAAGGTTCATTGCCGCCCTCACATAAGCCCGCCATCGGTCCCTATCCTGTGCAAGATTAATCCAGTCTCTATCATCATACCCCACCTCCCTCAAATCCATTTTAATATTATCCTCCCATCTACGTCTCGGCCTCCCTAAAGGTCTTTTTCCCTCCGGTCTCCCAACTAACACTCTATATGCATTTCTGCATTCGCCTATACGTGCTACATGCCCTGCCCATCTCAAACGTCTGGATTTTAAGTTCCTAATTATGTCAGGTGAAGAATACAATGCGTGCAGTTCTGCGTTGTGTAACTTTCTCCATTCTCCTCTAACTTCATCCCGCTTAGCCCCAAATATTTTCCTAAGCACCTTATTCTCAAACACACTTAACCTATGTTCCTCTCTCAAAGTGAGAGTCCAAGTTTCACAACCATACAGAACAACCGGTAATATAACTGTTTTATAAATTCTAACTTTCAGATTTTGGACAGCAGACTGGATGATAAGAGCTTCTCAACCGAATAATAACACGCATTTCCCATATTTATTCTGCGTTTAATTTCCTCCCGAGTGTCATTTATATTTGTTACTGTTGCTCCAAGATATTTGAATTTTTCCACCTCTTCGAAGGATAAATCTCCAATTTTTATGTTTCCATTTCGTACAATATTCTGGTCACGAGACATAATCATATACTTCGTCTTTTCGGGATTTACTTCCAAACCGATCGCTTTACTTGCTTCAAGTAAAATTTCCGTATTTTTCCCTAATCGTTTGTGTATTTTCTCCTAACATATTCACGTCATCCGCATAGACAAGAAGCTGATGTAACCCGTTCAATTCCAAACCCTGCCTGATATCCTGAACTTTCCTAATGGCATATTCTAGAGCGAAGTTAAAAAGTAAAGGTGATAGTGCATCTCCCTGCTTTAGCCCGTAGTGAATTGGAAAAGCATCAGATAGAAACTGACCTATACGGACTCTGCTGTATGTTTCCCTGAGACACATTTTAATTAATCGAACTAGTTTCTTGGGAATACCAAATTCAATAAGAATATCATATAATACTTCCCTCTTAACCGAGTCATACGCCTTTTTGAAATCTATGAATAACTGATGTACTGTACCCTTATACTCCCATTTTTTCTCCATTATCTGTCGAATACAAAAAATCTGATCAATAGTCGATTTATTACGCCGAAAACCGCACTGATGATCCCCAATAATTTCATCTACGTACGGAGTTAATCTTCTCAAAAAAAATTTGAACAAAATTTTGTACGACGTCAACAAAAGTGATATTCCTCGAAAGTGACCACAGTTGGTTTTGTCCCCCATTTCAAATATAGGTACAATTATGGACTCCTTCTATTGTTCTGGTACAATTTCCCTTTCCCAAATAGCAAGTACAAGTTTATAAATGTCGCTATATAGTGCACTTCCACCCTCTTGTATTAGTTCTGCTGGCATTTGATCGATACCTGGAGACTTGTATTTTTTCAGATTTTCTATCGCAATTTCGACTTCTGAAAGCGTGGGTTCGGGTATAAATGGCTCAGCAGTTTGTATTTCAATTTCGTCCAGATCATTTCTATTTGGCCTATGTACATTTAGTAGTTGCGCAAAATAGTTTTTCCATCTGTTTAGGATTGATGGAGAGTCATAATAATAATAATAATAATAATAATAATAATAATAATAATAATAATAATAATAATAATAATAATAATAATAATCAGATGCGTTTCCAATTCACTGTGGGCTAAAGCAAGGAGATGCACTATCACCTTTACTTTTTAACTTTGCTCTAGAGTATGCCATTAGGAAAGTCCAGGATAACAGAGAGGGTTTGGAATTCAACGGGTTACATCAGCTTCTTGTCTATGCGGATGACGTGAATATGTTAGGAGAAAATGCTCAAACGATTAGGGAAAACACGGGAATTTTACTTGAAGCAAGTTTTGAGATAGGTTTGGAAGTTAATCCCGAAAAGACAAAGTATATGATTATGTCTCGTGACCAGAATATTGTAAGATATGGAAATATAAAAACTGGAGATTTATCTTCTGAAGAGGTGGAGAAGTTCAAATATCTTGGAGCAACAGTAACAAATATAAATGATACTAGGGAGGAAATTAAACACAGAATAAATATGGGATATACCTGTTATTATTCGGTTGAGAAGCTTTTATCATCCAGTCTGCTGTCAAAAAATCTGAAGGTTAGAATTTATAAAACAATTATATTACCGGTTGTCCTTTATGGTTGTGAAACTTGGACTCTCACTTTGAGAGAGGAACATAGGTTAAGGATGTTTGAGAATAAGGTGCTTAGGAAAATATTTGGGGCTAAGAGGGATGAAATTACAGGAGAATGGAGAAAGTTACACAACACAGAACTGCACGCATTGTATTCTTCACCTGACATAATTAGGAACATTAAATCCAGACGTTTGAAATGGGCATGGCATGTAGCACGTATGGGCGAATCCAGAAATGCATATAGAGTGTTAGTTGGAAGGCCGGAGGGAAAAAGACCTTTAGGGAGGCCGAGACGTAGATGGGAAGATAATATTAAAATGGATTTAAGGAAGTGGAATATGATGATAGAGAATGGATTAATCTTGCTCAGGATAGGGACCGATGGCGGGCTTATGTGAGGGCGGCAATGTACCTCCGGGTTCCTTAAAAGTCAGTGAGTAAGTTTAAATACATAATTCAGTTCTGTTGCTTTGTGATTCCAATTCAACACTATATTCATACTGTGTAATTAAATGAGATAAAACTTACAGACTACTTGATATGAAGTATGCACGTGGCTAATGGTCACAAATATATTTCTTACTGTTCAGATTTTTATTAAAATATCCAAGAGAGGAAATAGCATGGTTGCGATTTAGGAGTATGTACCGCTATTTTAAGTAGGGTATACGTTTCAAAGTGGTATTTTGTTTTCGAAATTCGTAGTAATCATTTCACGTGATCAAATAGAATAGATTTTTAGGTTAGTTCTCGTGATTCGTAAACTGTTTAGTCAAATTAATGAATTTCATGTTGTCAGACAAAATACATTTTAATATTAGATCATATTAATCTAGTAATTACCAACATAATGTACAAGAGGTCCAGGAGGAAAATATAGGCCTACTCTTTCACAAATTTCTGAACCATTCAGAAAACACCTCCCACCACAAAGATGAGATATGATAAATAACCAAATAAGCAAAACATTGCTACTGTTAATACTATATTATTATTATTATTATTATTATTATTATTATTATTATTATTATTATTATTATTATTATTATTATTATTATTATTATTATTATTATTATTATATCATTATTATATCAGTACATGACATTGTGACTTTACCCACTTTTGTGATATCTGGTATTAGTTGGCAACACTGAAGACACGACCAAATTAGTCTTTTTAGAACTATTGCTGTAAAATATCATTATCTATCAATTTACCAAAAAAACATATCGCTATCGATGAGTAATCGCTAACTGACGAACCGATCAATAACTGATGCATATTCATTATTTTGCAACTGAAAAATAATTTCCATCACTTAATCAACAACTTATTTACCAATAAATGAACAACCATCACCTACCAACAGATCGGCAGCAGTTATCTACCAAGCGATCAATATTAGCTATTCAACAACAATTACTTCTTAACCAAAGAATAACAAGTATCTACCAACCATTGATACAAGACAATGAATAACCATTATGCTAACCATTCAACAACAATGGATAACCATTATTTATTACTTATCTTAACACCAAACAACAACCATATCTACCAACCATTGTATACAAGGCAATGAATAACCATTATTTATTACTTATCAACCAAACAACAACCATATCTACTAACCATTGTATACAAGGCAATGAATAACCATTATTTATTACTTATCAACCAAACAACAACCATATCTACTAACCATTGTATACAAGGCAATGAATAACCATTATTTATTACTTATCACCAAACAACAGACAACAACCACCATTATTTATTTACAAACCATTGCATACAAGGCAATGAATAACCTTATTATTTATTACTTATCAACCAAACAACAACCATATCTACTAACCATTGTATGCAAGACAAGACCATTATTTATTAATGAATAAACCATATCTACTAACCATTTATTACAATGAATATATTTATTACTTATCAAACAACATATCTATATCTACAATGAATAACCATTGTATACAAGGCAATGGATAACCATTATTTATTACTTATCAACCAGACAACAACATATTTATAACCATTTTACAATGAAAACCATTGTATATCAAGGCAATGAATAACCATTATTTATTATTTATTATCAACCAAACAACAACCATATTTACAAACCATTGTATACAAGGCAATGAATAACCATTATTTATTACTTATCAACCAGACAACAACCATATTTACAATGAAAACCATTGTATACAAGGCAATGAATAACCATTATTTATTACTTATCAACAAACAAACAATAACCATTATTTATCTACTAACCATTGTATACAAGACAATGAATAACAAACAATTATTTATTACTATATCAACAACAACCATATCAAACAACTTAACCATATACAATGAATAACCATTATTTATTACTTATCATATCTACTAACCATTGTATACAAGGCAATGGATAACCATTATTTATTACTTATCAACCAGACAACAACCATATCTTAACCACAAGACAAAACCATTATTATTACTTATCAACCAAACAACAACCATATCTACTAACCATTGTATACAAGGCAATGAATAACCATTATTTATTACTTATCAACCAAACAACAACCATATCTACTAACCATTGTATACAAGGCAATGAATAACCATTATTTATTATTTATATTAATCAAACAATGACCAGTATCTACCAACCACTGTATACAGGGTAATGGATAACCATTATTTATTACTTATGAACCAAATCTACTAACCATGACCATTATTTATTACTTATACTAACCATTGTATACAAGACAATGAATAACCATTATTTATTACTTATAGTATACAAGGTAATGAATAACCATCATTATTATTTATCAACCAAACAATAACCAGTATCTAATAACCTTTGTATACAAGGTAATGGATAACCATTATTTATTACTTATCTACCAAACAATAACCAATATCTACCAACCATTGTATACAAGGCAATGAATAACCATTATTATTACTAACTTGTCAATCAAACAACGTTCAGTATCTACCAACCGTTGTATACAAGGAAATGAATAACCATTATTTATTACTTCTCCTTAATAACCATTAACAATCAATCTATGATCAATAACTATTGAACTAATCATTACGTTCCGACCAACCAAGTTATTGTCGAAGGACCACACATTACAAACTATCTACAATTACCAACAGATCAACGATTGGCAATCGTACAAATTAATATAATCAGGTAAAGAAGCATTGCCTAGGCCTATAGATATTATTGTTGTTGTTGTTGTTGTTGTCGACATATCGCGCAATTAAAAAAAATATATATAATGAATCGAAAATATTATCTCAATCAAGAAATATCAATAGATGAATTTTTTGTCTACATTTTACCTGTTTATATTTAATCGGCGGTCCAACAACCAGTTTTTATATTGTTTATGATTGTATTTCTCAGTCAAATAATACGTTTATTCGTGCTTCTAAACGTAAATATTTTACTACCGTAATTCCATTTGCTGGAGGCCGAAATGATGCTCAGTCAGCTAGTAAGTGAAATTAATGTCACAATAAAACAATATGAATATTTCGCTGCTCCCTTATTGTCGTTGAATCTAAAAAAAATTCATACCTGAATGTTCTGTTATTTTGAAAGATAATGTAAACAGTTACAGCGTTTTGTACAGAGGAATGTGGCTCTATGCCAATCCGCTTTATATTCGTATAAAGTCATTTTCAGCGGTTAGAGTAAATCAATGTGCTGTGGTATGGAGATCTCTTTCCTTCTATTTTGAGAGGCTGTCAATGAAAGAGTTATTTTACTGTCTTAAAACTTAGCTCGGCCTGTGAATTTTTATACCTCATTTCTTTTCCCTCGAAATCCTATTTTTATTTTGAGCCGAGTGTAGTGGCCGCTGGGAGATTTACTGCAGACGGGGAAGCTAAGAGGTCCAATAGGCTGGATGAGATGTAGGAATCAGCTCGGACAACGATTGATTAGGCATTAGTGAAGCTGCAGGATACGTTTTCCCGCCAACTAGCGGCAGTTTAGGGAGGCTCCGAGGACTATTGGCCGGGGCTGACAGCCGCATTGGGGCTTCCACTCCCGGCCGCCAACCGAGGGAGCGTTCTGGACACAGCGACAGTTGAAAAACATGCCACAGAAAAAACTACACATATCGACAAACGTGGGTGGCAGCGCTCGAAAGGACGAATAGCTGATGTGCAGGCGGGAATACCAAAGTCTGGAGTAAAAAACGAGGAGTTGCAAGAATGGCAGATGGATACTCTGAACACGTCCTTGATAAAAGTAAAGTTGCATTTAATAAGAACGGAAAGTAACAAATCTTTATAATTCCTTCATTTCACCTGACTCCTTAGCCACACTTATTTGAGCATGGTAATCAACTCTTCACATCACTGTTTTCAGAGGAATAATTAACTTAAAATATTTCATTGGTGTTCACTATTCTTATGCAGATGACACAGTTTTACATTTTGGTGGAAAAACTTTGTATGATGCATATAATAACTCAAATAATGGACTTAAATTCTGTGGTGTTTGGGTAAAGGGAGATAAGTCATAAAAATGAGTTCGGAGTTAAATGAAAATTAAACTTGTAACCCTTAATACAAATAATATTTTACACAAATAAAACACATCTACTTCTAGTATTCTTTGATTTTTGCACACCCACTTGTATAATTTAACTTGTGTGTTCATCTGGGGAACAAAATTCCACCTGGACAAAAAAATGACTTATACCCCTTTACCCGAACACCACAGAATTAATAAAACAATGGTTTGACATAAATTGTCTTTCTATCAACGAAAATAAAACCATCATTATTCCATTCTCATTATCTGAAAAATGTAACAAACCTCTTACATCTATATTAAGTATTAAGTATGTGTATGAATTAATCAACCTATATTATATTTGTATTCTATAATTTTGAAATATATATTAGTCCTACTTTTCACGTGCGATATTATTCTTCTCTAATGTTAATATTATATTATATAATTCCATTGCCGCTGTAATTATATTTTAGTTCCTATTTTATTTTACTTATTTATTTTTATTATTATTATTATTTATTTTAATATTATATCTCAACTGCGACCGAGCACGAGCGCTGCTCATTCGGTCTCAAATTTTGTTAATACTACTGTATCTTCTTTTTATATTGCTTGTATTATGTTATTTCTATTTCTCTTGTTTGTTTTGTAATTATATTCTTTATTCTGTATATTTAAATTTAAATAAATAAATAAATTACATAATTCTGATTGTTGTCATATACAGTGTAAATGTCCGATTATTAAAGAGTCCTCTGAAGTTAAGTATTTAGGCATAATTTTCGATAATCATTTAAAATGGAACCAACACATTAATTGCCTTTGTAATAAATTACGTAAAATGGTATATTATTTTGTTTTATTGAGCAATTACTTGTCAATAAGTTTATTACGTACAATATATTTAACTTTATTTCAATCGGTAATTATGTATGGAATTATAGGATGGGGTAGCTCATTTAAATCCCATTTTAATCCACTTTATTTATTACAGAAGAAAATAATTAAAATATGTCTTCATAAACCTATTGATTTTCCATCTCAAAATTTGTTTTTAGACTTTAATGCACTTAAAGTAAGACAAATTTATTAAATTCTATTAATAAAATTCATACATAAAAATCGAAATAATTTTTAATTGTGTTCTCATAGTTATGAAACAAAAGTATGAATTTATGAATTCTTTAAGATTGTTTGAACCAAAATGCAACACTGTTATAGTATTTAATCATAGTAGTAATTTAGGCCCAAGAATATATAACAAATTTATATTTAAATATCCTAATCTTGTCAATTCTAATAGTTTTAGTATTACATTTAAAAAGTTATGTATGGATTTTATAAAAATTGAAAAATCGTGAATTTAAATTTATATACTATAATTGCACAGTAGACATAAGACAAATTGTATTGTATAATTATTAATTTCAATTCAGGAATCCGCCCCTGAGCACGAGTTCTACTCTTTCAGGGGCGAGCTAAAGTTTTTTTCTATATATAATATATGTTATGTTATAATTATTAGCAAAATAATAAATAAAAATAAAAATAAATAAATATTTACTTGCATTTGGGCTATTCCTTCACAAATCGACCGAAATACAGAGAAAATTGACCTTGCAATTTTTAATATAATGAAACTTTTTCTGTCCGTAGACAACTGTGATATAATGCTTTGTGCAAAGTTTGAGGCATCAGAACTTAATAGTGTTTAAATTAATAATATTTAAATTTATCCTATTTTCATAAAATTAGCAAATTTAAACTTTTGTAGCTCCGAAACCCTTTCACACAATGATCAAAATCATGGTTTATTTTGATGCTGAGAAGTTAAAGTTTATTTTGACATATAAACAGTTTTTCTTACTTTTTTATGGAAATGGAGAAATTTAGATTTTTCTTCATTAAGACGCCTTTGCTCACGAAAAAATATTTTAAAAATATATGGTTAGATTCCGCATTGTAAGTACAAATAAACACATATTTTTTACTGGTGAACCGTTGATAAGAAAGTATTGAAAATATCAAATAAAGAAAATAAATAGTACGCGCGTGAACTAACCAGCTGACTGTGAGGCGGGAGCTAGCCGAGGGAAGCAAGGCCAGGAGACAAACACGTGATGTGTCGTCTAGCAGTCATGGCTGTGCTAGCTTTATCACAGGTTTTCATAAACACAGGAGTAAAATGACGCTCAACGCTCGCTTATCTTCAGCTCTCGGCCAGTGTGTGCGGTACTGCGCCGTTCAAGTCTAGGCGTGTGAAAATAATCTATTTAATAACCTCGAAACTTATTGCCGAGCCACTAAGCAAACAATGCCGAATCCCTCTTAATAATGCAAGGTTTTTCTCAATATTTATTTACATTTTTACAAATGGCCTAAAAGCAAGTAAAATCAGATTATCTGTCTCTCTGTATACAATAAAAATAAGGATTACTTCTTAACATAACCTATCAAATGTCAGCTTCAAAATGAGCTCTCGTTCAATGTTCTGCAGTAAATGGTTCCAGAGTTCTGAGCGCTGAAAGAGGCTTATTTTTTTATAAAATACGCTAAATTTGTCGCTCAATAATAGGAAAACCGTTTGACTTTCGATAGTATATTTTTGCAAATGCACTCCCCTCAGCACCTTGTATAAGTAGGAAAAATTAGAGCATCAAAAAAATGCGAGGTTTTTTACTGATCGATTTCATATGGAAAGCCCATCTATATCTATGTCACTTGAAGACGTGCGCAAAAAAAAAAATGGTCTAATCCTCATTCATAAAAAGAAAAAATAATAATTTAGTTTTAAAATTGCTATAAGACCAAAGCAAAAAACACAGAAAATTTGATGGAACATATTTAACCTCCAGGATGCTTCCTGATATTAGACCACTCATAGATAGTATCACTTAGAATCAAGAGACAACAGCATTTATCTGGAAGATATTCATTTTGAGGCATACACCGTTATTGCGCAAAGTTAGTCAATTGTAAATATTACAAATAACATTTCCTCCCGAGTGTCATTTATATTTGTTACCGTTGCTCCAAGATATTTGAATTTTTCCACCTCTTCAAAGGATAAATTTCCAAATTTTATATTTTCATTTCGAACAATGTTCTAGTCACGAGAGATAATCATATACAGTACATTGTCTTTTCAGGATTTACTTCCAAATTGCAGTGTTTTCCATAATTATTTGTGGATTTTCTCCTAAATTATTCACGTCATCCACATAAACAAGCAGCTGATGTAATCCATTCAATTCCAAACCCTCTCTATTATCCTGGACTTTCCTAATGGCATACTCTAGAGCAAAGTTAAAAAGTAAAGGTGATAGTGCATCTCCTTGCTTTAGCCCACAGTGAACTGGAAAAGACATCGGACAGAAGCTGGCCTATACGGACTCTGCTGTGCTTTCACAGGAGACATATTTTAATTAATCGAAGTAGTTTCTTGGGAATACCAAATTCAATAAGGGTATTGTATAAAAATTTTCTCTTAACTGAATCATATGCCTTTCTGAAATCTACGAATAACTGAAAGTATTGTACACAGAAAGCTGAAATTAATATAAAATATCAATGTTATGACATTTTACACAATAGGCTAAAAAATAAATATTATTTTTTTACTTCAGCAAAAATAAAAAATAAAATGCAGTAATTCTTAATGTAAAAAAAAAGTTATAAATGATTTTTTTGTTGCAAACCGTTCAGTGAAATTTTAAATTTATTTAGCAGGTTGCATACATAATAGCATGTTACATATGTCAATTTTTTTTTCTAAATTTGTATCTTTTATAACTTCTGAGAGAACTATACCAAAAATTGAGGAATTCAACATCGTGAGATAAGGAAGTAGTCTCCCCTTAACAAAAAAGTTTTTTTTTTTTCATAGTTTCCCCTTTAACGCTTTTCTCAGTCTTAAATATTTTCCTAATATCTGGAAGTTTGCCGACATTACTGTTCTTCACAAACCAGGTAAGCCTTCAAACCTTTCTTGAAGGTATCGTCTCATGAGTCTGCTTCCTTCTTTGAAAAATAATTACTAAATTTGTCTGTTTGCATTTCTATAAAAAATCAGAACACTTGCTTATCCATTTGCATTCGAGAAACAACATGCTGCAACTTATCAACTTCTACTGGGTATTCATTTCAAAGTGTGTGATGACGTCACTGTTGTTGGGTCACCGATTTGAAGCGAGTTTCAGTTTATATGTTAGAGAAGTTGCCTATTATTTAAGGCGTTCTTCAATCTGAACTTGAGAACGTGTACGGTATAACTTGAACGTCGTAGCAACAGATGGCGGTCTGTACGGTCTGTGTGCTACCATAACCTCTTTCGAACTGTGTTTTGCGCCGGCAAGTCGTACGCAGGGTATTTGTTATCATCGGTTGCGTACGGTAACATTCCACAACACAAATCAAATGCTCCGTGTCCATGTTGACCGTCGAAGTTAATGTAAACAAATACGTAAGTAATCGTCTTAACCCTCTCCCCATATCCCGACAGTACGTATTTCCAAACAGTTCACATTCCTGCCACTACCGGCGTTACCGTACGTATCGGCACGTACTCTTCAGAATGAACGCCGTACTTGCTAGCCAACTTCTCTGCCTCTTAGATTATACATGAGCTGCAGAAGTGTAGGAAGATTGAATTCTCTAGGCTCATCAGCTAGCCACATGACGGCATACAGCGAGCCAAGACACATTTTGAACTGAACACCCAGTATATACTACAGAATAGTTAGCTCATGCTTTCGAACTGAATAACATACCAGAGCTGCATTTCTTGACTTCAGATGAGCATTCGGCCGCGTCTGGTTTTCAGGATTTCTCTATAATTAAAAAGAAACAAAAGAAAGTTCAGTACGTTTTCAAAAATGGACATTTTTATACTCATATTTACAAAATAATTCAGTTTCCTCTCAGAAAAAAACCTTCGTAGTGAAAATTGGAAAAGAGAAATTATCATCAAATAGACATTGTATTTCATTTCATTGTATTGTATTGTATTTATTTACATTCGATGATTTTCGCACATCGCTTAACAGGCTGGAATATAAACCATGTCTAAAAATCTTAATACTACTACAAAGTCTTAATTATAGTCACAGTCTAGTTGAAATATATACAGAAGAGATTTACAATATTCTGGTACAACACAAAAGGTTAGTATAGATACTTAATACTCTTGCAGCGTTGTTGAATGTCATAAATTGACCTACAGAATAGAAGGCGTGAGAAATTAGGCAGTTTTTTTTATCTTGACCCGAAATAATCTTATGTTTTGAGTTTGATTTGTTATATCGATAGGGAGGCTATTAAAAATTTTTACTACCATATAACGCACTGCTTTTTGATAGCACATTAGATTTGTCGATGGAGTATGAAAGTCATTTTTTGACTATTATTTATACTATGAACTGCTGAATTAGTCACAAAGTTTTCACGATTACATACGAGGAAGATTATTAATGAAAACATAAAACCATAGGCATTATTTATAGTTTTTTTAAATGGTCCTACACGATTCCCTAGATTTGGCACCTACTATTATTATAATTACCATAAAGTGGGGCTACTTGGACACAACGTGACATGTTGAGACATTATATTTAATATCCACATTTCCAGTTACATTTTTATTACTGTGTTTCATTTTCCACTGTTAAAGATATCGACGATTTTAAATACTATTCTATTTGCCGATGGCCAAGTAGTCTTTGCTGATAAGGAGGACGAACTGCAGCTAGCTCTCTTTCAGCTAAACAAAACAATGTCCAAGTACAATCTAAATGTCTCTCATGAAAAAACGAAGGTCATGGACTTTATTGGGAAATATCAGATACGTTCCAAAATTATCCTCAACAATATGATATTAGAACAGGTGCGACATTTTAATTATTTGGGGTGTGATGTATCTTTCGATGAGGAGCGAGATCTCAAACAAAATGTGCATAAATTTCAAAGTATATGTGGCACCATAAAACGAACACTAAAAAACAAAACACGAAGAGACACGGTTTTAAAATTTTATAAAACAATGGCAGTACCAGTACTGGCTTATGGAGCTGAGACTTGGGCCATGAACAGAAGTGATAAAAGAATAATAGAGACAGCTGAAATGAGATTCTTAAGATATGTCACTGGCTGTACTCTTAGAGATCACATTAGAAGTGAAGATATAAGAGCACACCTGAATATTTTTTGTTTGAATAAGAGAATTGAAGAAAATCAAGTTCAGTGGAAGGAACATATATCCCGGATGCCGGATGAAAGATTAGTAAAACAGGTTCTGCAATATCGCCCAACAGGGGTGCGTGATATCGGCAGACCTAGGCGTCGTTGGGAAGACAACTTCTGAGACGAAACAGGTCAAATGGCCTATCTTGTTGTTGATGATGATGATGATGATGATGATGATGATGATGATGATGATGATGATGATGATGATGATGATGATGATGAAAGATATTTAATGGTTAAAAATGGTGCGAACTTATGAAAAGACCCTAGGGACAAAACCCTACATCAATTACAAAAAAGAATATACGGAAAAGGGATAGAGGTAGTTATGGAGGAAGTCGAAGAAGGGGGCAGCAGAAAAATTTAAAGTACTTCGGGCGACGTTAGTACGGAAGGTACTTGGAAAGAATCCGGGATCTGTTGAAAATCCTACTGTCTAAGTAAGACTGAAGGGGAAGTTATTGCAGATATCCTGGGAGTGATGGCTATTTTTATTTTTAGTTATTTGTACTTTTAATTAAGGTAATTGTTAAGGTACCTTGTAATTTATTTAATAAATAATTTGTGAGAATAAATAAAAGTTCAATAAACCTTAATTTTCCTTTAAAATATTATATTACATACACATCACAAAGATAATACATTTCTGAAGATTTCTGCCACATATTACCGGCAAACGTTTTATGCATAAAAACAGTTAAGTGTCCAAGTAACCCTAAAACCGGGGCTATTTGGACACCTAATAATTTTTTTTGTTTAAGTTTTTGGAAGATATTTTCCAATATTTATACCGAAACCTTTACATTTTCTAGGGCTGTAAACCATGTTGTCAGGAAGAACAGAGAGTTGCAAAATTTTCTTTAAAGTGCATTTTAACATTTTGTCAGAGTCTTCTAGAAATTTTTGGGAAATCTGACAAAAAGGAATAGTTATTACTGCTGTTTGTTAAATATGCAGCACTCAACGATGAATAAAATATAATTAAAAGTGGAAAATGGAAAACAGAAATTATCATTTATATGACAAAGCACCTAAAAACACGCAAAGAAACCTCTGGATAAGATGAAAGACAAAGTAAAGTTCTGAAAACCTGTTAGGAAATTATTACCCCATCAAGCTATTTATGTAACTTGTTAACCCAATATGGTTTTCCCCCAGAAAGTCTAATACTCATTAGTAAAAGCAATGTGCAAAATGAGAGTTAATTCCAGTACAGTATTGCTAACTTTAATAACCCAACCCACATCATTATTAACAACATTTTCAAATGTATTTTAGAATATTACAGTAAGTTAGTATAATAGATTACTGTATAACATTCTTTCCTTCTTTCTCATCATAATTAATCTCCATCACACTTTGATTGCTTCCATTCTTCTTCTTCTTCTTCATCTTCTTCTTTTCCTCACTTTGTTTATTGCTCATCTTCTCTTTCATTGTTTCTCCTTTCTTTTTTTGCGTATCACCCTTTCATTTTTATACTTTCTCAACTTCTTTTTATTTTCTCACAATTAGTTATTTCTTCATTGATCTTCGTCTTTTCATTTCCCCTTCCCCTCATATTCCTTTCTTTATTTTCATATTCATATTCTTTCAAGTACAGCTGGATGTCTGTCTTTTACTTTCTTAATATGCAGCAAAATTGTTAGCCGTTAGACTCTGTAAACCCAGGCAGTAAACACTTATTGAAAGATTTGAAAAATGTTGGCCTTTATAAGAATTTCATATTATAGAAATATTCTTATCGTAAGGTAAAAAAGGTAAAGGTAAAGGTAAAGGTATCCCCATAACATGCCATGAAAGCATTTGGGGGGCATGGAGGTAGAGCCCCTTGCTTTCAGTGACCTCGGCACTAGAATGAGGTGGTGTGGTCGGCACCACGCTCTGACCGCCTTTTACCCCGGGAAAGACCCGGTACTCAATTTTATAGGAGGCTGAGTGAACCTCGGGGCCGTTCTGGAAGTTTGGCAACGAGAAAAAATCCTGTCACCACCTGGGATCGAACCCCGGACCTTCCAGTCCGTAGCCAGCTGCTCTACCAACTGAGCTAACAGTTTTATATATCGGTGAGCCAGTTCTGAAGGAAAACAACTCAAAATGCATTTTAAAGCTTCATATTGCTGTAAAAAACTCAATGATAATTTAAATTACTAGAAACTCTGTTAATGATGTTCATGTACTATAAGTTTAAAATTACAATATTGTTGTTTAGTCAACTGTCCGAAGACAGGTCTGAACCTCACAAATGATACCAAGAAGGCACCACTTATGAGGCAACTAAGCCAGGAGATAACGGAAATATGGTGGCCAGTTCCTTTTCCCCTCCATTATATACATCGCCGACAAGCTACATATTACACTAGTCAGACTTCAGATGCATACAAACAATTGTTCTTCCTCTGAGACATATCGTCAAGTGAGATGTACTGCCTGATAACAGATGTACAGTACTGGCAAAAAAAAAAAAACCGGACCGACCATTGTAGCTGATTTCAGAGCCTTGTCCACTCCAGAGCACGATGGACTGGTAACTAAGACTTCCGTGGTTCGAATCCTGCTTGGGAATGAAACTTTTTTTTTTTCCTTATTCAAATTTATTCCCAATATTTTTCGATTGCTGGTAAAATTCATGTTCTGGGAATAAATTAAGTAGTAAAATATCACTGCAATCGAAAAGTATTTGGAATAAATTTGAATAACGAACCAAAAAAAGTTTCATTCCCAGGCAGGATTCAAACCACGAAAGTCTTAGTTACCAGTCTGTCGTGCTCTGAAGTGAACAAGGCTCTGAAATCAGCTACAAGGGTCGGTCCGGTTTTTTTGCCACTACTGTACATAGGTTTGAAAGTAAATCCCGAAAAGACAAAGTATTTGATTATGTCTCGTGACGAGAATATTGTACGAAATGGAAATATAAAAATTGGAAATTTATCCTTTGAAAAGGTGGAAAAATTGAAATACCTGGGAGCAACAGTAACAAATATAAATGATATTCGGGAGGAAATTAAACACAGAATAAATATGGGAAATGCCTGTTATTATTCGGTTGAGAAACTTTTATCATCCAGTCTGCTGTCAAAAAATCTGAAAGTTAGAATTTATAAAACAATTTTACCAGTTGTTCTGTATGGTTGTGAAACTTGGACTCTTACTTTGGGAGAGGAACATAGGTTAAGAGTGTTTGAGAATAAGGCGCTTAGGAAAATATTTGGGGCTGAAAGGGATGAAATTACAGGAGAATGGAGAAAGTTACACAACACAGAACTGCACGCATTGTATTCTTCACCTGACATAATTATGAACATTAAATCCAGACGTTTGAGATGGGCAGGACATGTAGCAGGTATGGGCGAATCCAGAAATGCATATAGGGTGTTAGTTGGGAGACCTGAGGGAAAAAGACCTTTAGGGAGGCCGAGACGTAGATGGGAAGACAATATTAAAATGGATTTTGAGGGAGATGGGATATGATGATAGACACTGGATTGATCTTGCTCAGGATAGGGACCAATGGCGGGCTTATGTGAGGGCGGCAATGAACCTCCGGGTTCCTTAAAAGCCAGTAAGTAAGTAAGTAACTACTGTACATGTCAGCAAAAACCCCAATGAAATTATTTATATTATTATTGGATCAAAATCGGTTTTTGAGCAAAATAGCAGGTTTTGAAAACAAACCATTTAGATGGGCGTAAGAGGAGTGACCCGGAATAGAATCCACGTCACTAGTAACGCAACAGAGTCCTGTTGTACGTGTCATATGCTGAAAGAGGTCGATGTTGTCCGTGCACGTCCTGCAATTATATGCATAAGGACGCCACTGCTTGGAGAGAAAGACACAAAGAGGGAGTGGGAGAGACTGGACAAGCCGGAATGAATGTAGGTAATGGAAACTCAGAGTCCAAAATACAGAGAAATAAAGCATGAAAGCAAAAAGAGAAAGTGAAAGAGCTCGAGGAAAGTAGATTGGGTGGAGAGGGGGCATGTAGGAAGAGGAGCGGGGATGAGGAAGGGTGAAGATTTGGCGGCATGGATAAGATACCAGTCCAACATCGTTGTGATGTGGGATGGAGGGACTCCATATAGAAAAACCTTAACAGCAGACACAATGAGAACCCAAGCATCACCGGAAACGTGTCCCAACTCCATTGTCCGACCTATTTATCCTACACAAAAGAAACTAGGAGTAAAAAGATTGAATCGAGAGAGATAGCGCGAGGACTCAGGAAAAAAGACACAAACAAGCCCTTTCCTTCCCCTGTAATGGACTTTTAGCAGTTTCCTTTTTTATTCGCAAGAGCGCTCTGATGTCGGAACGACGATATGGAAAACTTCTAGATGAAATTTTTATATTAGTATATAAAATTTGGCTGTTCCTCGAATGTAGTATTGTGCTTCTCAATGAGTTTCAACAGAAGAAATGAACGAAAAACAATAAAAATCTCTACAAAATCTGTTTACGACGTACTGTGTGTTACATCTCTGTTATGAAGAAAGAATGAAAGTAGGCCAGCATTCCGATTACACGAGAGAGATTTAATTTAAGGTTCTGGCCATGGTGATCAGAGTTGTTCGCTTCAGAAACAAAATCCTACATATAAGTATAAAATTAACATTTCTGAATATAATACACATGGCTTGCAGGCATATAAAGTAGCACTATCAGAAGAATGGACACAAGAAATGATGTAATCTGTGTTTCTAACCGATCCAATCAATATTACAGAGGCGTTACTCGGTTAAACTAATCGTATACATCTTGATTACACAACTTTTAACACTGTATCACTTCGGAATGTGTATTATATGACTTTCTCGTGTTAAATTCTATCGTACCTCGTTTACATGTTTCGACCTATTTATGGGTCATCTTCAGAACTGGTCGTTGTTAGACTTGGCGCCACTTGTTCTGTTTCCTGTGAGGGTGTGTTCCTGTGGTATAGTGTAGAGTCAAAGAGTGTGTGTGTGTTTTGAAGTTGAGTTGTGTGTTGAGAATTTCGTTGGGGTGTGTTTTTGTGTGTCTGTATATTTCATATTGTTCTAGTGTGTTTAGTTTCTGGCTTTTTGATTGGATGTGTAGAATTTCCATGTCTGTGTTGATGTCTCTGTAGGTGTGGTTAGCATTTGTGATGTGTTCTGCATATGTGGAGGTGTTTTGTAATTTTGTTATGGCTGTGATGTGTTCTTTGTAACGTGTTTGAAACGATCTGCCTGTCTGTCCTATGTAGAAAGTTGTTGCAGGTGTTACATTTGTGTGGTTGTATTTGTTTGTTTGTGTGTTGAGATGTTTATGTAGAGTGTTATTTGTTCTGTATGCGATGTTGTAATTTAATTTCTTGAATGTGGTTGCAATTTTGTGTGTGTTTTTGTTTTCGTATGTTAGTGTGATGTATTTTTTGTGTTCTTGTGTTTGTGTTGTATTGTTATTTTGTGATTATGTTTTGTCTTACGTATTATGTTATCTATTATGTTAGGGTTTTATCCGTTTTCTTGTGCTACGTATTCGATTGTGTTTAGCTCTTTGTTGTAGTCCTGTTGGTTCATTGGTATGTTGAGTAGTCTGTGTACCATTGTTCGGAATGCAACTTGTTTGTGTTGTGTGTTGTATAATGAAAATGTAAAATGGGTTGTATAAATTGGGATGCAGTTCGAAGTGATAAGTTCTGTTAATATTCTTTAAAGTTTAAATTAAAACTAAATTATCAAATAACTCAGAAAAATAATAGAATAATGTCAAATGACTACTGTACACTGTAAAATGTAGTGACGTAGTCAACAATAGAAACTTTCAATGCTACAGCAGGTAATAATATAATTGACTTCAAAGAGTTTTAAAATAGTAATTTAGGTTACAAGAGCGGTATGTTGACGTTTTCATGGTCGAGGAAAAGATTGAAAAAGCGAAACGTAGTTGAGCTTTTTTAATTTCCGAGAACATGAAAATAAACATACCGCTCGTGTATCGTACATTATTTTGTGCGAAGATCGTTTATTACATACCTGAAAGACGAATTTCTAATTAGTTGCAATGAAATCTCCATGTTGGTTTCTGTTTAATGACGGCAACTTCGGAACACCAAAATATCTTTCTTCAACATTATTGCTATAAAATGTTTTCTGTATTTACTATACTCCAGCAGGCCGTGATATACGTCTGTCTTCCCCCCCCGGTCTATAAATGCGAACTTAAAACAAACGGTAAGGTTATGTAATGATTTATTTTTCATGTTAATATTCTAACAATATTATTTATATAACATTTTGCAGTAATAACATCGGCATCTGGAATCTTATTGATTTTTTCACGGCTTCCTTAATGTTACTTGTATCAGGAATGCAATAAGTTTCGTGGAGTAGTAGACTTTACTTAATTTTTGCAAATATTTAAAAACAATAATTAACATTGCAATTTAGGTGAAATTGCAGTGGTAAGTTTCAATTTATAATGATTACTATGTTAAACGTCTCTAAAAATAATATGTTAAAAGCCTAAAGCAGTAAAATGAATGTCGCGCTTAAGCTGTAAGAAGAGGGAAATTGTTATGTGTGTTACGTTGGGAATCCTGAATGTGGTATTTCACACTTACCGCGTATTGGTTTTGTGCGGAAACCAAGCAAATATGCACGATCTCGCACAAAGTGTGTTTAAACTATAATCCTTAGTTTAAGTTGTGCTCAGCGGACACGGATTACCAACTGGTAAGTACTGGTAATTTATTCACAATTCACACATACATAATTTATTCAAGCTTTGCATTTAAATTCGTTGGATTCTTTTAAAACTTTTGCTGGTTGAGTGGAAGAGAAGGCCTTACGGCCTTAACTCTGCCAGCTAAAATAAATCATTATTATTATTATTATTATTATTATTATTATTATTATTATTGTTATTATTATTATTATTATTATTATTATTATTATTATTATTATTTAAAAATCCTTACGAACACAAATCGTCATATAGTTTTAGAGAAAAATTAATCTATTACATATTCTTATGATCTAGTGCCTTCATACATAAAAAATTAGCATGAAAATGTTTTGCTGGTGGCAACCCTGCCCCAGACTCGCCGTGTTTCAGCCTCTAAGTGACAGGCTCCTCCTCCTAATTTCTACAGTCCATTCCGCATTTGTGATCGTTGAAGTCTTCACTCCTTTCACCCAGAGCATTGGTTTCGTGTTTAAGTTCCCAGACAGCCTGCCCTACAGTCTTATCAGCAGCCACGTTCCCATCCGTTAACTTCTGACAGATAATTATGTAATTCACATCTAATTCTACAGAGAAAATCTTGCGAATGGCAGTAGTGGAAGGCACAGAAGACTGAAAAATACCACAGTATTCCCACAGGTAATTCTACAGTATGAAGACTACAGACTTCACAGGTCTGAAAGCATTTAACGTTGCTAGGCCTTTTCAATCTTAAAGGAACACACCATTTTTTTTACTCCACTCTTTTTTAATTTTTGCATTTGTGTATTTGTAATTTTATTTCTATTTCTTAATCAATTGATTAACTAGCGGACTTACTTTTGTTAATTATGCAAGTTTATGCGACTTACAGCTGTTTCGGTGCCTCTTCACGCACCATCCTCAGAGCCTACTAGATCTCGGTGACATCTCGAACTTTTCTGCCTGTTATCTGGGTGCGTTTGATTGTTAAAAGGTGTTGAAAAATGGAGTCAAATAGTGTGTGTGTACTGAAATTGATCTGTGTGTTGAGAATTTGATCGGGGTGTGTTTTAGTGTGTCTGTATATTTCATATTGTTCTAGTGTGTTGAGTTTTTGGTTCTTGGGTTGTGTGTGTAGGATTTCCATGTCTGCATTTATATTATTGTATGTATGGTTAGCATTGGTTATGTGATCGGCGTATGTAGATGTATTGTGTCCTCTGGTTATTGCTTTAATGTGTTCTTTGTAGCGTGTTTGGAATGATCTGCCTGTCTGTCCTATGTAGAACTTATCGCAACTATTACATGTGAGTTTGTATACGCCTGTGTGGTCGTATTTATTTGTTTGTGTTTTTTGTGTGTTGAGATGTCTTTGTAGTGTGTTTTCTGTTCTGTATGTTATGTTGTAAATTTTGCTTTCTGAATGAAGATGCGATCTTATGTGTGCTTTTGTTTTCATATGTTAGTGTGATGTATTTCTTGTGTTCTTGTGTTTTGCGTGTTTTTGTGTTTGTTAAGTTTTTGTTTTGTCTTTCTTATGATGTTGTCTATTATGTTTGGATTGTAACCATTTTCTTGTGCTATGTATTTGATTGTGTTCACTTCTTCATTGTAGTGTTGTTGGCTCATGGGTATGTTGAGTAATCTGTGTACCATTGTCCTGAATGCAGCATGTTTGACTCCACATTTCAACACCTTTCAACAAACACACCCACATAACAGGCAGAGAAGTTCGAGATGACGCCGAGATCTAGTAGGCTCTGAGGATGGTGTGTGAAGCACCGAAACAGCTGTAAGCCACACAAACTTACATATTTAACACGAGTAAGTCCACTAGTTAATTAATTGATTATATTCAAGTGTTAAAAGTAGTGTACGCAAGATTCAAAATGGATTCTATTTCTTATTTACTTCTTCTGTGCATTTTTTTTTTTCGTGAATCCCTATTTGTATTCTGGCAGTGTGGTAGAGAAGGTCTGATGGCCTTAACTCCACCACATTAAATAAATAAATAATTAAAAAAGTAAAGAAGTAAATAAATAAACAAATAATAAGTAATCAAGTAAATAAATAAATAAAATATTTCATTGAATACTCACACGTAGTAATGTAATACGTAAATATTTACTCCCTCCGTTCCGAAATATGGTATAGTAACAAAGAAAACATGTCTTCATACCGATGTCTTGGATCGTTAAACTATCAGGTACATGTCTATATCAATCAATCAACCATACTGATCGTAATACATGGCGGGTACGCACACTTTACGAACTCACTGTAGAACTAACCGGAAGAGGGAGAAAATCATCAACATTTTGGAGATACAGCGCTTGCGGAACGTTAACCAAATTAATATTAACAACAGAAAGCTTAGAAATTTTGGTTAGACTCATCATCCTTACGGACCCTGGTTCCATTAGCCCTGGCTTTAATACTGGGCCTGAAAGCAATATCACTCAAATGTTCGCATTTCTTTTATTACTGTACTTTCATTATGCAGTTTTAAGCATAAAGTAAAAGCAAAATTTTGCGTTAAAAGGAAATCTGCGTTTTACTTGACGCTGCGGTGAGATCACAGAGCAGGTGAGCTTGAATTGGATCAAGGCAGAAGCGTCGGGAGGAAAGGGGGTAGATTCTTTTTCTCCCTCGTTCTGAAATAATTCTCAGCCTCTTCCAATTCATTCGTTCGGCCCATTACGTAAGTAAGATTCCTCTTCTTCTTCTTCTATGTAAGAAGAGAGTGGAGGATGGCGGGCCATTGTTTCCTGCGAGAGACTAGCCTGGCACACGGCCATCGCTGAAACTCTCGTTGCAAGAAGAACCGGCAAAAAAGTAGAAGAGCGAGAGAATGAGTGAAATTGCTAGCTGCTCCGGCTCAGTGGCGTTACCAACAGCTACTCTTGCAACGTTTTAACTGCGGAGCTCTGGTGGTGGTGGTGGAGCTGTGCTCACGATTATCTCCATCCTACATCACCACTATCATCATCATCATCATCATCATCATATCATCATTGTTATCAATTTTATTTAATATCACTTTAACATCAACACCGTCCTATTTACCATCAATTAGGCCTATATCGATACTAGTTAACCTTGCAGTTGATACAGCATTGTTAAAACATTAAAAAGCAACAAGAGGATTCATCAAATTCCTAAAATTGCGTCAAACTACGCTGTTCGTGATTGTTATTGTGAGCATGATTGGGATTGAAATTATGTTTGTTATTTTATATAAAACTTTGATATTTCTTTTCATTTCTGTTTTCATACTCCCCGCATTTAAATTTAACAAGGCGGACTATCATTTATATTTGTTACTGCTGCTCCCAGGTATTTGAATTTTCCCACCTCTTCAAAAGATAAATTTGCAATTTTTATATTTCCATTTCGTACAATATTCTCGTCACGAGACATAATCATATACTTTGTCTTTTCGGGATTTACTTCCAAACCCATCTCTTTACTTGCTTCCAGTAAAATTCCTGTGTTTTCCCTAATCGTTTGTGGATATCTACTACAGTTAAAAATACTTACTTACTTACTGCCTTTAAGGAACCCGGAGGTTCATTGCCGCCCTCACATAAGCCCGCCATTGGTCCCTATCCTGAGCAAAATTAATCCATTCTCTATCATCATATCCCACCTCCCTCAAATCCATTTTAATATTATCTTCCCACCTACGTCTCGGCCTCCCTAAAGGTCTTTTTCCCTCCGACCTCCCAACTAACACTCTATATGCATTTCTGGATTCGCCCATACGTGCTACATGCCCTGCCCATCTCAAACGTCTGGATTTAATGTTCTTAATTATGTCAGGTGAAGAATACAATGCGTCCAGTTCTGCGTTGTGTAACTTTCTCCATTCTCCTGTAACTTCATCCCTCTTAGCCCCAAATATTTTCCTAAGCACCTTATTCTCAAACACTATTAACCTTTGTTACTCACTCAAAGTGAAAGTCCAAATTTTACAACCATAAAGAACAACCAGTAATATAACGTTTTATAAATTCTAATTTCCAGATCTTTTGACAGCAGACTGGATGATAAAAGCTTCTCAACCGAATAATAACAGGCATTTCCCATATTTATTCTGTGTTTAATTTCCTTCCGAGTATCATTTATATTTGTTACTGTTGCTCCCAGGTATTTGAATTTTTCTACCTCTTCAAGCGATAAATTTCCAATTTTTATATTTCCATTTCGTTCAATATTCTTGTCACGACACATAATCATATACTTAGTCTTTTCAGGATTTACTTCCAAACCTATCTCTTTACTTGCTTCCAGTAAAATTCCCGTGTTTTCCCTAATCGTTTGTGAATTTTCTCCTAATAGAGTTAAAAATTATATGAATAAATTTTTCAAAATGATATGAATGCAAATTCTACCTTCGTCCTGGCTGGACATTGACTGTTTTCACAAAAAAAGTCTTTGGACTGTGGTTGTTTTATCAAATCATTGAAAATTTCCTCGCCTGTAACACAGGACTATTTTGTGTTTTCCTCTAACAACTAATTCATTAGATGGCGCTACAATACGCTCAACATATGCTTAATATCTCAAATTTGTATTTTTTGGACTAAGGTTCTATTTAAAAAAACCTTCAATTGATTAATATGAAGTCTTCTTAGATTTTATGCTTTTCTTTTATCCTGGTGGTGAATACTGGCAATATCATCAATCATCAATCTTCTGGCATTGTTTCAATGTGACCTTGCCTCCTGATTGTTACTTTTATAGCTATACTAATGGCTTGTGCAGCAAATGCTGCTGCAAACTAAGTTCACTAGACTTTCAAATAAAAATTTTTCAGATTTATTTTCAATGAAGATACTTGTCTTTTTGATAGTTATTTGCTTCCATAATAATGAAACACTCAAACTGAATGGATTTTTTTAGGCCAAATACTTTTTCTTCAACCTATCCAACTTCAGTTTTTGAGTTTCAACGCGAAAACGCAAGTATCAACGTCAGGACGATAGCAGTAGCTATTTCAGGTCATTGTGGATTGTAGGCAAAAGTTAAAAAAATGTCAGGTTTGCTAAGCTTTCGAACAATAGCATTTTCGTATAGCTGCTGCATGTAGAACTTGAAATGTAGAGCGTAAAATCATTTTATCCTACTAAGAGATCTTGCTGAAATGATCTGGAGACTACAAAATTTTCTAGCCCTCTTATTTTATTAGTAAGTAATACCTTTTGATCTTTCCTTAGGAACTGTAATTTTTTCTCTGTCGAGCCAATACTGAAGACAATGACACATATCAATATCTACACTACACGGTCATTAAGTATATGGAAAAAGACCCAACCCCACTGGGTTAATAAGTATAGAAATATTTGATTTTTAATAACAATATTATTATCTTACTTAAGTTTTGTAGTTATATATAGCAGCCACTCAGTAAATTATAGAAATGAAGATCTAAATTAAGATATTCTCTACATTTACTTGCATAACCACTAAACGTTTCACTTTCATGTCATCAATATAGCATCAATATTATGTACAATTAATGAAAAATAGACGCATCATTATATTAACTATAATAATACTTAATTTCTAATGGTAATAATGTCATCAAACCACCTCAAGTTTCGTAGATTTGAATATCCAATACACAGCTGTACTCAGAAAATTGTACACTGCAGAATCAGTTTTAATAACAATCTGAATTGAGCTCTAAATATGTCGGCAATCCCGCAGGTGATGGCCTTCGTGTAATAGCCTATTGTTTATTGTAGTGTGTGTTTTGTTCTGAAATTCAATCAAGTCGGCCGTGATTCAATAAAATTAGATCTCAAAACTGACAACAGATGGATTTTGGAAAATAGGAAAATTATGTAGGAAAATTGACATTTCACTGAAAACTACTACTTTTCCGAAAAACTTTGGGTACCAGCTTCAAAATGATGGGTCATTTATTAAAATCCGTTCAGCCGTTTTCCCGTAATTTCCATTACCAGTTCAAAATATATATATAGATGATTGTATTCATTTATTTCCAGAGCACTTAGTTCGCAGATTACAGGACGAAATTAAGTCTAAAGGCTCTTTCACAATGAAGATTAAACATAACGTAAGCGTTAACTTAAGAATGTAAACGTTGCGGTAAAATCAAGAAGTCATACCATCATTCACGATGGGAACATAAACATAACAGCAAACATACTTGGTAACCATGGAAACATAACAACGACGCCATTTCCTCATATTCTGTCGTATACTTCAGCGCTCCACGATTGTGTTCTGTTTGCAAATCACGTAAGCATAAGCATGAAAGTTTGGAGTTTGCAAACTTTCATGTTAACGTCTTACGGTAATGTTTATGTCAATGCTTATGTGAATCATTGTGAATGATCCCATTTGGTAGCCTGGGCGCAAACTTCTGTGTTTATGTTACTGTTATGTTTAATTTTCATTGTGAATGGGCCTTAAGGGAAGAGGATGGTATTTTTTGGTGAAAAATGAGTAAATTTTCAAAAAACAATTTTTTTCCTTAAAATACTCTGTGATATGTGCAGAATACATTGTATAATATTTTGTGGGTATTTGTGCCCTTATCAGTTGTTGAGACGCCATTTTAAACTTCCTGCGCTCTGGATTTTTAAATCACCGCCCTTTTGTTTGTTGTTTCGGAACTTCATTTTTTCAAAACCAAATTTTTCTTTAAAATACTCTGTGATGTGTGTGGAATACATTGTATAACATTGTGTGGGTATCTGTGCCCTTATTGGATGTTGAGACGCCATTTTTCAAGTTCCTGCGCTCTGGATTATTAAATCACACCCCTTTGATTGCTGTTTCTGGAACTTTACTTTTTCGCTACATAGCCAGACAAAAATCGATATAATTTTTTAACTATTAAAGATATATGAATTAAATTTAGAATACACATTCTCTAGACTACTAGGAAACTTTTCTCTGTAACGGAATTTCCCTAATTGACTTCATTTTAAAAATAAGTCTCTCTGTTTGCAAGAAAGAAAATAAAAAAATGTTATTACATTTTAATTGTTTATTTTACAAATGTAGGAACTAATATCAAATTTCTGTTACAGACAGTTTGTAGAGCGTGCTTTTACAAATAAATTGTAACATAGTGTTTGAATTTATCTTTAAAAATGGCTTAGATATATCGAGTTTAGTAAAATCCTGCATTGGGTACATTTTTTTTTTCAAATCTGCCTCCCAAATAATTTATTCAAAATATTTATATTTTGTTGAGTTGCTATAGCCATGAGCTCTCTACATACAAAAAATTAATATTTTACACCAAATAAGAAAAAAGTTTTAAAAATTACTATCCTCTCCCCTTAAAACTATGTATGTTGCAGGTAGTGAAATGTCACATTCTGTTTTTACTTTCCTTTGTTATCACTGTGGACAGCAAATTCCGATCTCGCAGTACAGAGATGAGAATCATAATACGTGAAAGTCGATGTATTTATTATGCCTGAACACTGGGCAAATTTTACTTTCATTTCAGAGGAAAATCGAAATACAAGATCCATGACGTAGCTACGCTAAGTGGATTACGCGACCGTTAAGTTATGCAACCCACGAAACTTATTGCAATAGTGATTAAGCACACTGCACATTACTCACTGCGCATAGAGCTTACAGTATCAGCGCATATAGTGATTCATTTGTTTATTACTTGTGGTGAACACTGTGCATATGGCGTTTCTATTAAGCTCGCTGATGTATGACAGAACGATAGTGTTCGGAAATGGGTTCACGCGCGGTTTCAACATAATGCCAATCGTAAATTAATTTGCCCAGTCAAAACATGTAAATAACAATTAGTCTAATGAGTCCGACGTGTAATCACGGGAGTCAAAACGAAAGGAACTAATTGCTTCACAGATGACGTCCTCGTGGAAGAGGTCGCAACCATTTCACAAAAATAGTAAGAACAATAACATTTAGGATAGTACACGCAGTATTGACAATATTAGTAGCACTAGAAGTAGTATTAGTAGCAGGTATGTCAATAATATTACTAATTCAGTCCTGGAAGTACCAGCGCCACAGTTGGTATAGCGCTGGCCTTCTATGCCAAGGTTGCGGGTTCGATCCCGGGCCAGGTCGATGGCATTAAAGTGTGCTTAAATGCGACAGGCTTATGTCAGTAGATTTACTGGCATGTAAAAGAACTCCTGCGGGACAAAATTCCGGCACATCCGGCGACGCTGATATAACCTCTGCAGTTGCGAGCGTCGTTAAATAAAACATAACAACCAGCGCCATTGATTGTAATTTCGACAGTAGTGAGAATGCTGATAGTAACAGCTACACAAAGTCCGTAGTACAGGGACATCATTTTATTTTTACTAACATTTTTAATATTAACCTGGCTATACCTTTGGAGTAACGGTTGAGAACCGGAAATACCGTTTGCCACCCCCTTCCACGACTTGAGTTCGATGATACTGGCGTAAAATACAAACAAATCACTTTACTAGGTATAGGAGGCAAGAAAAGTAGTTCATCCATTTACGTAAACTAGGAAATATCGCGATTTTGAGTTTGATAATTTTCATTAGCTTTTCGTTTAATCAAAGTACAGTACAGTATTAACAATAAGTGTTTTTACTCACGAACTGAGCTGTCCATGCGGACGTATTCATTATGCAGTGTATATTATACTGTCTACAGCACATTAGCATACAATATAGAGAATGAAGTTAAATTTAAAAATAATCATAATATGGATATTTAAACACACTTTTGAAAATGGTAGCCGTTCGATTTCTTTTGTGTATATTATCGCACTATAGACTATTGCACCTAATTCCAATTACCAGTTTCGTTCTTCGTACTAGTAAATCATGTTGAAATAATTCTGTATCTACTCTATAAAAGAGTACTTTATCTACTGTAAATTCAATCTTCACTTGTGCCTGATCCGAAAAGATAAAATTACTCAGACATGCTATCTACTGTCCGTCCAAGTGGTTCTGTCGCAGGATCGTAGAAAGGGGGGAAATCACGTGACAATTAATTAACGAGGCCCTTTTATTTAAGTTATTTTAAACAGTTGTATAATATTACGAAGACGTCCAATTCCTAACAAAATTAATGTTTTCAGAAAAGAGATAAGACAGCCCAGCCACTAGCCTTTACAGAGGGGCGAGCAGAACCAGGTGGTGGAAATCGGTATGCGACGTAGGCAAACGGGCGACAGTGTCTGTGCGAAAATATGATTCAATATTGAAAGCTCTTTCATCACTGGAAAACGCAAACATATTTCTGGAACGTACTATACTTACTAACTCAGTCCTGTTTATTACATGCGGCCTTGGTTCTGTGTGATGGACAGTTGGAACTTCATTAGTAGAAGGGGTGGGAGTGAAGTACATTAAAAAACTCAGGTACAATAAAAATTGAAGTAAAAATAAAATGATGTCCCTGTACAAGTATGCTTATAGATACCGTATTGCGTCTATTCCACTTCAAATCTTTCAAAATAAAAAACAGACTTGCAATGTATATGTGCGAATTCTAAATGAGTCAGTAGAGGTAGTGGACAGCTTCATATACTTGGGGTGTATTATAAGTAGCAACATGAACTGCTGCCAGGATGTCAAAAGAAGGATTACCAATGACATAGTAAGCTTTTAATGGAAAAAGGAACATCATCTGTGGACCACTGGAAAAATAATTGAGGAAGAGACTAGTAAAGTGCTTTGTGTGGCATTGTAGGCGAAACAAACATCGACATTAAGGCGAAGTAAAGAGAAGAGACTAGAAGCATCTGAAATGTGGATTTAAGAAAGAATGTAACGTGTGAAATGGACAGACAGAATAAGAAACGAAACTGTGCTGGAAAGAGTGGGTGAAGAAAGAATGATGCTGAAACTGATCAGGATTGGAAAAGAAATTGGTTGGGTCACTGGCTGAGAAGAAACTGACTGGGATGAATAGTGAACGGGAGAAGAGTTCGAAGATATCAGATGATATACGACATTAAATACGCTCAGAATATAAATAAGGACGCATATTAAATTTATATGTACAGTCGTGGAAAAAGACCGGACCGACCCTTGTAGCTGATTTCAGAGCCTTGTTCACTCCAGAGCACGATAGACTGGTAACTAAGACTTTAGTGGTTCGAATCCTGCCTGGGAAGGACACTTTTTTTTGTTCCTTATTCAAATTTATTCCCAATACTTTTCGATTGCAACTACATTTTACTACTTAATGAACTTTTCAAAGTTGACCTACATACGTAAGACAACTTTTTCCATAATTCATTCCCTCAAACACTTAACCAACGTTTTACCTCTCAGCCTTAAAAACAACCTGATCCAAACTTTAGTGATGCTCCATGAATTGCGATTCTCTATTCACGAATCTAAATACTGATCTTGCCCATAGACTACAGCGTGTTCACAATATCTGCGTTCGTTTCGTTTGTAACATTAGAAAAATCATGTTGTCTTGAGCCCACTTAAAGAAAGAAGATTCTTCAAATTACTATTTAAAATCAAAACCTAGCAGTTTACCTTTCACTTCGAACCAGGAACATGTACCTTCTCTCTATTCTTCTGCACAGAAGGTCTTTACTCATCATCTTTCAGCATATCTATTCGCCTCTGAATTCTTCTGGCCATGTCAGAGACTGTCGGACAATGTCAAAATTCAAATTTAAATTAAAAAATCGCATTCTAGTTCATGGAATTGCTTGTTGAACACCTGTCAGGTTGCGCAACTTCACCTTAACCCATGACATATAGTAAATATTGTCTATGCGAATGTATTTATTATTATTATTATTAATTATTATTATTTTAATTACTAATTTGATTGTTATCACTATCAAATCTCTGTTTTCTTGTATTAGCTCGATGAGAGAAAGTGTTCTTTTGATGACCCTTCATAGGGCTTTAAATTAAATTAAAGTGTTTGTATTTCTTAATTTATATGTGCTATCTGGTAGGATGGAAGAGAAGGCCTTATGGCCTTAATCCTGTCAGATTAAATAAAAAATTAGAAACTTATTATTCCCAGAACATGAATTTTACCAGTAATCGAAAAGTATTGGGAATAAAAATAAGAACAAAAAAAAGTTTCCTTCCCAGGCTGGATTCGAACCACGAAAGCCTTTTTAGTCTATCGTGCTCTTGAACAAGGCTCTAAATCAGCTTTGTTTTTGCTGTATATTAAAGCTACCAATTTAATTTAATTTAATTTAATTTAATGATCAGTGAATGTTTTTTTGATTCGAAAGGGATCCGCGATCAAAAAAATTTGGGAATCACTGACTTAAAGTAAAAAGAAACATTATTGAAATCGTTATTTTTTTAGTTTGTTCTAATTAAACTTTGTCAAAATAATTAACTATTTGTTTATGAAAAACCTATTTAAAAACTCTGTTTAATTTTGATTTTTCAAAATAATTAACTTTTCATAAAAATTCTAAATAAGTCACTATCTTCTATTTCATCAGAAATAACGATGAATTCATCCATTTTCTAATGACAAAAATAAATTATAATTTTGTTTTTATAAAATGTTTCAAATCATTAAGAGAAAATGGCTCTTAATAAATCAATGAATCAATCAGTCAATGAAAAAAACAATCACTTCGTTCATGAATCTACCTTCTTATATTTATAGTGAAAACAATAGTTATTTCCAACTCTTTTACTAAATTCTACATTCGATTGTCATTTCATCGTTGTCATGGTTACACCATATTCACCTTTCGGTCATTTTATAAACTTGGTATAAATGAAATACGTTCATTTTCTTCATAAATATCTGACACTTGTTTCGTTTAAACGATAGCCTACCCGTTTAAGCTAATGTTGACTCAAAGCTCCTTTTTTTGTAGGCTACAGTGAAAGAACAGCTGACCTGTAAACTTGATCTGAACTAGCCATTCAGAGCGAAGCAAACCGATGACGCGTCATGTACTTCCATGTCTACTGTTTATGGATAATTACTTACGTAACCAAATATAGGAAAATTTATCGGAGCAAGAATGTCTCAGAAAAATAAGAAGAAATGCATCCGTGTAATAGATTTACAGATAAACGAATTCATTTATACCCACTATGAAGTGTCGCGTAGCAACATTTAATGCAATGTCAATTTCTTTGAAAGTATTATTTTTTTATTCGGTTATTCAAAGACGCTGTAGCGAGATGGTATTTGGCGACATGAGGTCAGGATTCGCCACAGATTACCTGACGATCGCCTTACTGTTGGGGAAATCCTCGGAAAAAACCTAAACAGGTAATCAGCCCAAAAGGGAATCGAACCAACGCCCGAGCACAATTCTGGATCGGCAGGCAAACGTGCTACCGTCTGAGCTTCGCCGGTGGCTTTGAAATCATTCTCAATCCCATTTTCTCTGATAGCCTACAATACCAGACCGTATAATAACATATCTTAAGGAAATTCTGGATTCATTTAATATAGAAATTTATTTATTTTATCATTACATTATTATTATTATTATTATTATTATTATTATTATTATTATTATTATTACTTACAGGTACATGATACTTTAGCTTACTTACTGGCTTTTAAGGAACCCGGAGGTTCATTGCCGCCCTCACATAAGCCCGCCATTGGTCCCTATCCTGAGCAAGATTAATCCAGTCTCTACCATCATATCCCACTTTCCTCAAATCCATTTTAATATTATCTTACCATCTACGTCTTGGCCTCCCCAAAGGTATTTTTCCCTCCGGCCTCCCAACTAACACATTATATGCATTTCTGGATTCGCCCATACGTGCTACATGCCCTGCCCATCTCAAACGTCTGGATGTAATGTTCCTAATTATATCAGGTGAAGAATATAATGCGTGCAGTTCTGTTTTCTGTAACTTTCTCCATTCTCCTGTAACTTCATCCCTCTTAGCCCCAAATACTTTCCTAAGCACCTTATTCTCAAACACCCTTAACCTATGTTCCTCTCTCAAAGTAAGAGTCCAAGTTTCACAACCATAAAGAACAACCGGTAATATAACTGTTTTATAAATTCTAACTTTCAGATTTTTTGACAGTAGATATTATTATTATTATTATTATTATTATTATTATTATTATTATCTATACTACTACTACTACTACTTATTACTACTATATTTATATTCATGTCTAGTTGGACATTTATTTAACAATTAATATTTAACAATCATTTATAAATTCTGCCGTATATTATTTACCCTAGCTCAATCGCCTTGGCATTTACCCGGTCTGCCCACTTATAAAATAAGAGCTTTGAATATTCTGCAACTAATAAGTTACATTCTGTACTACAAGGATAGATTCACAGACTACATCCCATAAAATTATCAAGAACCTGGATATGGTACATCATGTAATGTGATGGGTTAACGAACCGATTCAAAAGCTGATAGTTATTTTCTTGAAATTCGTGGGAGAGCGGATTTTTAGTGTTAATAATGATAATCATTTTTGTTAGTCTGTATCAACTGCCGGTACTCTATTATTTAGCGTGATAGCGAGATGGAATTCGGCGAGATTATTCCTAGAATTCGCCATACATTCCTGACATCTGTCTTACGGTTGAGGAAAACCTCGGAAATGACCCAACAAGTTAATCAGCCTAAGCGGGAATCGATCCCATGCCCGAGTGCAACTTCGGATCGGCAGACAAGCTCCTCAGCTGACTGAGCTACGTCAGTGGCGATGATGATGATGATGATGATGATGATGATGATGATGATGATGATGATGATGATGATGGTGGTGGTGGTGGTGGTGGTGGTAGTGGTAATGGTGATGATGTGATAAATGTCTTAGAAATGTAAAAACTTTTGTATTTTGTTTGTGGTAGACACAAATATCGCTATGGTCACCAACATTAATGGGAAAACTGTCTGGAACTACAAAATCTTACAGTAACAAGGACTATTACTTCTCATGAAATAACATTACTTTATGCTCGACCATGCCGAAATGTAGTAATTATACACCTGGTAGCAGTCCTTTAATGCATGTCATTAAAGTACACCTACTCATTAAAGTACAGGTGTTCAGCCAATGACAACTCAGCTTACAGGTGTTCAGCCAATGACAAGTCAGCTTCGTACCGTTATAAAACCGCAAGTATCGATTATTCTCGAATATGCAATCGAAAGAGAATTAGCGAAAAGTCACGGAGGCAGGAAATCCAATACTGTCGCAGAAGGTTATGTTCTGTTACTATAATAATTAGCGTTAATTGTAAACAACATTCAAATAAATTCAATTTGTCATCTCGTTTTTCAATGTCGAATTCAATAATCGAGGTTATATCAAGTTTAACGGGATTACATCAAGGTCAATGACATTATTGTTCCTCGGAAAAAATCAATACTTTCGCGTCTGCGCACATCTCACAATTCACGACTTAGAACAAAGTCACTTCCGATCTTGTCAGATACAAATAAAATGTATACATCTGAATAATTTAAAGTTAGAAACATGGTCGAGCATAAAAAGTCGTATGAAACTCGCCTATAATGGTAATTAAGAAGCTCGTAGGAAAATTATGAAACTTGCTTGCGCTCGTTTCATAAACATCCATACTCGCTTCTTAATTACTACCATTATAGGCTCGTTGCATAATGTACTATTTTCTGGTTGTGTTCTAATTACTGGTACATATTACATCTGGTCATTTCCTACAACCGACGGACGGATGCAGTAACGTGATGGATGACGTCACGAACCTGTTTGTAAACCAAACGATGGCCATATTGGATTAATGCCAAGTGATATTTTGGCTTACGTTTTTATTATACAAGTGTTAAAGTTACTTGAAATTGAAATATTATGTATCTTCCTCACCTCTGATCTTGTTGTAGTAACTGTCATCGAAGTCCAGACTTCATGTCAGCTGTGGGAATTAGGTCTGCCCTTCCATATTCAAGATACACTTTCGATGTGTCTTGTAGGAACACTGAAGTTACTTCAAAAGATGGTTTGAAACCGGTGTTTTCAAATTGTTCATATAAACATACTGTGACATACACTACATTTCATCAGTCAGATTATCGAATAGATATTCCACTTTTACTGCGTTCGCTACATTCGTTTCCATGACAGATTATTAGACTGTCAACTGTTAACCACTGATGTCCAAGTTTATAAAAAATTACACGTTTTTAATATAAATAGAGTGACGAACGTTGTGACATCTATTCAGTAGTAAGAAACTATAGCTAACGTAATGCCATCTAATGGGTATTGTATGAACTACGTAGTGTCTATTACTGAGTATAAAATATAAAGCAAGTTACTTTTGCATTCATCGCAAAACCTTCGTTTAACAGATAAAATGTTAGACTAAAGAATAATGAGTTTCTGGTTCGAATCCCGACCAGGGTTGCCAGATTCTCTCATCAGGAATCCAGGACAAGTGACGATACTACCTTAACGTGACTACACATTTGAATTAACTCAATCTGTAATGCAGCTGATTTTATTCGTTTTATGTATTTAAATAATTATACAGGAACAATAAAAGTTTTATCATGAACCGTCAGTGCTTATCTATTTAACAAATTTATTAGTTTATAATAATTTGTTACATATATTTGATTTTTAACGTTTTCGGCTTGATTAAGCCATCGTCAGAAAATTTTATGCCTCTGTGCATGAAGTTGGTACATGTATATGCGATACAAATAAATAAACCAATAAACATGTCTCTCTGTAGAAGTAAATGAACATACAATGAGATTAAAATATTACTATGTTAAAACTAGGCTATGTGAGCCATTATCAAAGTTCTGTATTTAATAACTTTTTCGAGATCTGCGTATTTGCTTGTTTTCCGCAAGAATAATACGACGTAAGTGTTTTCTTAGACATTCAGTATTCCCAACGTGCACATAACAACCTCTTCTTACCGCTTAAGCGCGACATTCATTTACTGCTTTAGGCTTTTAACATATTATTTTTAGAGACGTTTAACATAGTAATAATTATAAATTGAAACTTAACTGCAATTTCACCTAAATTGCACTGTTAATAATTATTGTTTTTAAATATTTGCAAAAATTAAGTAAAGACTACTACTCCACGAAACTTATTGCATTCCTGATACAAGTAACATTAAGGAAGCCGTGAAAAAATCAACAAGATTCAGATGCCGATTTTATTACAGCAATATGTTATATAAATAATATTCTTAAAATATTAAAATTAAAAATAAATCATTATATAACCTTACAGTTTGTTTTAAGTTCGCATTTATAGACTGGGGGGGGGGGAAGACAGTTTTATTCACGGCCTGCTGGAGTATAGTAAACTCAGAAAACATTTTTAGCAACAATGTTGAAGAAAGATATTTTGTTTTCCGAATTTGCCGTCATTAAACAGAAACCAAATAGATTTCATTGCAAATAATTAGAAATTCGTCTTTAGGTATGTAATAAACGATCTTCGCACAAAATAATGTACGATACACGAGCGGTATGTTTGTTTTCATGTTCTTTGAAATTAAAAAGGCTCAAATACGTTTCGCTTTTTCAATCTTTTCCTCGAACATGAAAACGTCAACATACCGCTCTTGTAACGTATATTACTATTAATAACTTTGATCATGGCTCACATAGCCTAGTTTTAACATAGTAATGTTTTAATCTCATTGTATGTTCATTTACTTCTACAGAGAGACATGTTAATTGGTTCATTTATTTGTATCACAAGCGGGATGAAGTTACAGGAGAATGGAGAAAGTTAACAACACAGAACTCGCATTGTATTCTTCACCTGACATAATTAAACATTAAATCCAGACGTTTGAGATGGACAGGACATGTATCACGTACGAATCCAGAAATGCATATAGTGTTAATTAGACCGGAGGGAAAAAGACCTTTGGGAGGCCGAGATAGATGGGAGGATAATATTAAAATGGATTTGAGGGAGGTGGGATATGATGATAGAGACTGGATTAATCTTGCACAGGATAGGGGCCGATGGCGGGCTTATGTGAGGGCGGCAATGAACCTTCGGGTTCCTTAAAAGCCATTTGTAAGTAAGTATACATGTACCAGCTTCATGCACATAGGCATAAACTTTTTTGAAGATGGCTTAATCAAGCCGAAAACGTTAAAAATCAAATAAATGTAACAAGTTACTGTAAACTAATATATTTGTTAAGTAGATAAGCACTGACGTTTCATGATAAAACTTTTATTGTTATTGTATCAGCTTATCGGGCGTTATCATGCCTTTCAAATTTAATTATACAGGGCCTAACATTTTAATTTTTTTTTTTTTTTTTTACGTTTTTGTTAGAAAATGAAATTTACTTTGAATTATTGATAAAAGTCTGGGAAAGTAATGTCATATTACAGCCTGATGTATACAGAGAAAATCCATGATAAAATGTTTAAATCCTAACAATAACAAATAAACTTCCGAAGAGAGTAAAGAATAAAGCTATTGTATAATTTGTACTTCTTCTTCTTCTTCTTCTTCTTCTTCTTCTTCTTCTTCTTCTTCTGCCTGACAAGTGTTAGGCCACAAGGCCTGTTACGGTCTCACATAAAATTTTCACGCCATCTCTTAGCAGGACGACCCACAGATCTTTGGCCATGTGGTACATAATCATAAATTGCCTTTGGGAGTCTACTATTACTCATTCTTTCTAAATGATGTTTCCAGTTAGACTCATATTGAACAATGTAATCTAAAACTGGTTGAGTTTTTAGTTCCTTTAAAATTTCACAATTTCTTTTCAGATCCCATTTAGTATAGCCCGCTGTTCTTCGCATGAATCGCATTTCACAAGCCGTTATTCTGCTTTTACCTGCTTTCCTCAGTGTCCATGCTTCGCTGCCATAGCTGAGCATCGGTAGTGCCAATGTGTTGTAGAGACGTATGCGGGTGTGTTTCTGAACCAAGGATGGTTTCATCACACTATTTATAATGCCCATAGCTCTTGTGTATTTATTAATTTTCTGTGTATTCGTGTTATGTATTTCAACTAATTATACAGGGTCTATTTTGTTAGTTTTTTTTACATTTTTGTTAATGAAATTTCGTTTGAATTATTGATAAAATTCTAGAAAAATAAAGTCATATTACAGCCTGATGTATACAGAAAAAAATGCATGACACAATCTTTAAATCCTATTAATAATAAATCAACTTCCGAAGAGAGTAAAGAATAAAGACACTGTATAATACCTAATACATACTATAGTATTATTGTTTTTATATCAATACAACCCGATAGATGGCGCCAGGCAGCATTGACAGTATCAATGTCCACCGTCAAAAAAATTTTTGACACGCCATCTATAAACTTTATGCCCAAAATATTACAGATATATTACTAATTTTTGTAAGGTGTGTTTTAGTAACTATGAGCATAGCCGTACCCGTGCGCTCCGCTGCACCCGTTATAAATAAATATAAAGTAATTACATAATTAAAATTGGACATTTGATCCAGGGAACATTCGTGTTTGATAGAAGGATAAATCGTTTATTATGTTACTTAATTTAAATTGAATTAAAAAATTAAAATGCGATCATTTTGATTTCTTTTGCCAGAGATCACTCATTTGGTCATAAAAATTATTTTAGGAAATACGAAACGAATTACAGAATAGCCTATCAAGTTTTATTCTGCTATTTTAATCTTACGTGTCCTCGATTCACTCAGTAGTTACTGTGATAACATTATAGCATTATGTCCATCCAGAGAAACTACACTTTCCAATGGTGAATTAATAATTAATTAAACAAGTAGGTTAATTTAGCTTCCTATATTACTTCATAGAAACGCAGAAATATTATCTATAGGCTATCTTTCATAGCTTTCGATTGTTGCTGTCCAAGGCCCCTTATAGACGAAGTCATTTGTTTTTTAATTCATTACACGGCCTTAGATGGCAGTTATTTTAATTTTAAAACTCATTTATCTCATTAAATATCAGTACTATCAAAATGTTTCAAGGAATAAAACTTATCGGAAATTAATGTTAAAGAAACTTGTGTTATGTAACATTTTTCACAAAAATCAATAATAAGCGAGATATTTCGATTTATTTAATTCAGGCCCCCTTATAACCCCCCTTTTAAATAATGTATTTTGAATGCCATATAGCCTATAATCTAAGTTACAACGAACTTAGTTTATATTCCAATTTTCATCGAAATCCGTTCAGCCATTATCGCGTGAAAAGGTAACAAACATACAGACAGACAGACAGACAGACATACAAACAAACATTTCAAAAAAGCGATTTTCGGCTTTGGTTAATTATATATGTTAGGACCAATTATTTTTGGAAAATCGAAAATTACCAGAAAAATTTCAGCTACAGATTTATTATTAGTATAGATTTTGGAAGAGTGTGTTTTAGTAACTATGAGCAGAAGTGGCTAAAATTCCAATTCAGTGTGTGCTACACTAAGTGAATAGAGAGCACCTAATCACAGGCGTGTAGTGAATTTATGAAAAAAATTTGTTTTAATTAAAAAATTATTTTAAGGGGAAAATTTATTCCAGAGTAACCATTATTTTTTATTTTAAAGCTTAACATCTATACACAGATCATTAAAGAAAAAAAGGAGCTCCGATAAATCTATATATATAATTTGAACTGGTAGTGGAAAGTACGGGAAAACGGCTGAACGGATTTTAATAAATGATCCCTCATTTTGAAGCTTGGAACCCAAAGTTTTACAGAGAAATAGTAGTTTTCAGTGAAATATCAATTTTCCTACATTATTTTCCTATTTTCCAAAATCCATCTGTCGTCAGTTTTGAGAAATAGGCTTTTTAGAATAAAACAAAACACACACTACAATAAACAATATGCTATTACACGAAGGCCATGACCTGCAGGATTGCTGACATATTTAGAGCTCAAATTCAATTGGTTATTAAAAGCTTCAAGACTTACTAAAAAATAATTTACAGGTCTGATTCTGCGGTGTGCAATTTTCGAAGTACAGCTGTATATTGGATATTAAAACCTACAAAACTTGATGTGGTTTGATGACATTATTATCATTAGAAATGAAATATTATTATAGTTAATGCCATGATTTGACTATTTTTCATCA
Organism: Periplaneta americana; assembly: GCA_025594305.2. Lineage (NCBI taxonomy): Eukaryota > Metazoa > Arthropoda > Insecta > Blattodea > Blattidae > Periplaneta > Periplaneta americana. The sequence continues at coordinate 9,486,913 of JAJSOF020000029.1, forward strand.
ATTATACATATTAATGCTATATTGATGATATGAAAGTGAAATGTTTTTGGGTTATATAAATAGATGTAGAGAATATATTAAATTAGATCTTCATTTCTATAATTTATTGACTTGCGGCTATTTTACAAATTAACTTACAAAACTTACGTACGAGAATAATATTGTTATTAAAAATCAAATATTTTTATAGTTATTAATTAAATGGGGTTGGGTCTTTTTCATAAACTTATTGGCGGTGTGGTGTAAATACTTAAATGCGTCATTCTCTTCAGTATTGGCTCGAGAGAGAGCAAAAATTACAGTTCCTAAGGAAAGACCAAAAGGTATTACTTACTGATAAAATAAGAGACCTAGAAAATTTTGTAGTCTCTCGACCATTTCGGCAAGATCTCTTAGCAGGATGAAATGATTTTACTCTCTACATTTAAAGCAGCAGGTATACCAAGATGCTATGTCTATTGTTCTAGAATATAGCAAACCTGACTTTTTTTAACTTTGACCTACAATTCACAATGACCTCAAATAGCTATTCTTTACTCCCACATGAGAAACCCACTGATCGTCCTGACATTGTTACTTGCGTTTTCGCGTTGAAACTTAAAAACTGAAGGTGGATAGGTTCAAGAAAACGTATTTGGCATAAAAAAAAACATTCAGAGGGAGTACGTTTCATTATTACGGAAGCAAATAATTTTCAAAATGGTATTCTTCGTTGAAAATAAATCTGAAAAATTTTTATTTGCACGTCTAATGAACTTAGTTTGCAGTATTTGCTGCACAAGCCACTAGTAATATTATATTTATGACTGCTTGAAGATAGACTATTTTTAACATTATTTTGCATGCGATAAGTACCAACTCCCCTTAAATAGAATTTCAGATATAAGAACAGCCAAAATTGTGTATTTTAAAGTTTAGGAGAGAATTAGGCAATTTGTAAAATTTATTAGTTAATAAAAAGGGATAACTGTAGTTTTAGCAGTGTTAAGAGAAAGCATATTCAAATCAAACCATGCGTTTATTAATTTTAAACCATTACTTGCGTTAAAGTAAGTATTGTGCCAAGTTCTTCCCCAAAATTAGCTTTTGAATACAAACCAATGGGAGTGGATATCTGGAAAGATCCAAAAAGCGTTGACAAGATCAATTGTGAAGTCAGAACACGCCCATGAAGTGGAGAAGAATGAGAAAATGTTTAGTTGCACTTGTTTTAACAAGCAAGCTAAAAATGCATGTAGCACTAACATCATATTTTGATATTTAATAATTGATGCATAATAGATGTAAATTCAAATGGTCTCATTTCGTTAAATTGTTAATCTGGAATGTCATAAAATGATAATTATGAAAGTTATGGGGTCTACATATCAGAAAACCACTGAACATTACTCTTGAAAAATCAGAAGCATCAACACACATTATCCGCTTGGAGAGCAGAATTAGGTACGGGTCATTGGTTAATTACATACACGGTCGGACACAACAGCCTATAGTTATACAGTCCATCAGCACCTTACATAAAATTAGATTTCACACGGAGCTGCGTTATTTAGGGGGCTTCTCTATCATTCCCCTCCCGAAAATTTTTCGTATCGGTACATACTTCGTCGTATTCTAAGCCCCATAACACACTACAGCGGGAACTAGGTAATGCGTTTGTCGAGATATAGAAAATGCTTTCCTACAACACAAACTACGCCCGAACTGTGAATAGATGACAGCGGTTTTCTAGTGATTTTTAGTTGGTTATTTAACGACGCTGTATCAACTATTCGGTTAGATACATAGAACTTTATTGTTGAAGGCATAATATATGCATAGAAATGGTAAAATATATACATTAAATTAAATTTAAAATATGTCAAATATAGAAAACAAAATTCATTTCAAGGGCCCATGCGTGTATCCTCTAAATCAGGCCTGCACAAGGTTTGCGCTCTCCGAGCCGGCTCACAGCTCATGAGCGGAATGCAGATATTAGCTGCGCTCTATATAAAGGTGGACTGGAAGAAGGGGTGATCTCGTACAAAATATACACAAAAGGAAGTACAGTACTAGTAAGAGTGTTTATGAAATGAATTCCCGTTCAGTGTTTGCAAAACTATCTTGGACTATTATTAATTAATAAAGAAATATTTATTTTACAGAAGTAATAGAAATTCTATAACTACTTAAATGTACAATATCATTTTGTTATATTTTTATTTATCAGTGCATCAAAACGAGGTTTTATGCTGTTGGTAGCTGAAAAGAACAGTAGCCTACTGATCGTAATGAAACTTCAGTTACAGATGTTCGATGTCTGCCTTTATTAAAGTTGATTATAGAAAACAGTTGCTTACAAATATAACTGTTGAGCTAAACATAGCAATCATTTTCACAGCCAGCCTGTGTAGTCGTGGATATTATTGCTAATGTTTAGTCTTGTAAAACTCAACCAGGCTAGTAGTATTACTCAAACGATCTTTGGCCCTTAGGTCACATTGAAGATCAATAAGTTCGAGCTGTAAATCGTTAAATGTTAAATGTTATGTTCCGTCTTTTAGATTCCTCCATACTGTACTGTAGCAGTAGGTAAGCAACGTGAAACAGTTACTGAGAATAGGCCTACACACTGCACTCCACTAGATAACTGAGTGGTCGTTTCCCTCTCCTCTACCTACAGCAAGTCTATGTCATTCTGAAGTATCTTCCTCTCCGTTTCGGCGAGCGGTAAACATAGCTCTCCCGCTCTGAAGGAGCGCGCGCGCTCGTTGAGCGCTGTTTGTGCAGGTATGCTCTACATTGTAGGGACACAAATTTATTAATTTCATTTTTATAACAGTGTTAAATGTTATGTTTTATTTAACGACGCTCGCAACTGCAGAGGTTATATCAGCGTCGCCGGATGTGCCGGAATTTTGTCCCTCAGGAGTTCTTTTACATGCCAGTAAATCTACTGACATGAGCCTGTCGCATTTAAGCACACTTAAATGCCATCGACCTGGCCCGGGATCGAACCCGCAACCTTGGGCATAGAAGGCTAGCGCTATACCAACTTGCCAACCAGGTCGACTTCATTTTTATATAATTCCTGAATTAATGAGTATTTTTTGTAAATTTGATGTCCTCAGGAAAACTATTCTAAATTTTGATACCAAAGATCATATAGGTTCTGCTAAAATTTGTAAGATGGTGTACTGGAATAGTTAAACTATTTTTGTTACGAGTATCATAAGTATGAAAGTCACTATTTTGGTGAAAATCAGACAGATTTTTATAAATTAGTTGTAAAACGTTAAAAATATATATACCATAAACAGTGAGAATATTGTATGTATGTATTTATTTACACAAGTGTGGCAGTGGTATAAAATATTAACAATACACAGTTAAAATGATAAGCAATACACAATAAAATTTACAATACATAATAAAATTTACAACACATATACAATTTTATTACAATAAGAATACACAATACAATTTAACACAATAATAATAAAACATAAAATAAAACACCTAATTTTACAACACAACCTACATGATTATGTATAGGTCCTACATAATTTTCAATAGTCTTTCACTTTACTCTCATCTCATTCCCTGTAGTGGCATTTATGACGCATTTCACTGACACTTTAGCACACATTTCACTGACAGATGAACACATTTCATTGAAGCTATAAATTATCATTTGACGGAAACTGCACTGTAAAACCATAACTTTTTGCTTCACTGATACAACAGATCAAATAATTGCATTCTTATGCATACTGTACTTATAAACAGAACTCATTTAAACTAAACATTTTATGTTGGGGCTATTTTTAAATAAAAATTCAAACCAAGGAAGTAAACTCGTCAGGCTAGATAAATTGCCACCTTAAAAAATTAAATGTTGAATGTCACCTTAATTTTAATTTTCACTATACACAACTCTTTAAATTATTCTTGAATCTCCTTAAGGAAGGACAGCCCTCAAAGACCGCTGCAGGTAGGTCATTCCAATCATTTATAGTTCTATTTAAAAATGAGAATTTCTAATCCGTTTTCTGTTTCCTACATTTGATTTTAAAATCATGATCGTTCCTACCATAGTACGTTGGCTTTTCTTGAAACCCATGCTTTCTGACCTAGATGTGCTCTATACAATGATGTTATTATACTGTAAAAAAATATTCCCTACAAGGTTATTTAGTGTTGATAGGATTGGTGATAGGGAGATGCTATTTGACGAAATGAGGGCGAGAATTCACCATAAATCACTTTACATTCGCTTTATGTTTGGGGAAAACCTCGGAAAAAACCGAACTAATCAGCCCAAACGGGAATCGAACTCGCGCCCGAGCTTAACTCTGGATCGACAGGCAAGCACCTTAGCCGACTGAGCTACGCCGGAGGCTACGGATTTTTTTTTGTAAATATAGTTAATCCCAACATCTGTATTTGCAGCTCCCACAGCTAAAATATTCGTAATGCAAGCCTATAACATATCTATAATAACTAATAAATAATCGGAATATGTATAAGACTTTCTTGTGTTAAATTCTAACGTACCTCGTTTACAAGTTTGACCTATTATGGGTCATCTTCAGAACTGGTCGTTGTTGGTCTTGGCGCCTCTTGTTTTGTTTCCTGTGAGGGTGTGTTCGTGTGGTGTAAAGTGGAGTCAAAGAGTGTGTGTTCTGAAATTGAGTTGTGTGTTGAGAATTTCGTTGGGGTGTGTTTTTGTGTGTCTGTATATTTCATATTGTTCTAATGTGTTTAGTTTCTCAACAATGATATTGAAATGTTCATCATACGATAAAAACACATTATAATATATTTTATCAACAGTAATCTCACTAGAGGTTCTGGTTTATGTAGAGAAAATCAAAACTCGAGTGGGATTTAATAGACTATTACACGATTAGAAGAAAGTATATAAAGATACAGTTGACAGCATATTCCCAAATTAAGAATTTTATAGTTTTAAAGATAAAGAAATAAAGTATTCTAATAAAATAAAATCTTAATTTGTTTACTAAAATTCCATTTCACTTAGGCTCTCTTACTTCACCAAAAAAAGTTTGAACGAGCCGCCATTTTCAATTGAGTATCTATGCGGGAAACAAATCACGATCGCAAACATGTTTTATAGTACCGTAAAGAATTTGCTTTTTGAAATGTTGGCAAAAAAAAGAAACAAATGCTAGGGAAGTGATAAAAACAAACAAATGTTAGGGAAGTGATAAAAACAAACAAATTTTATGTATTATATATTTATTAATTTCAATTCAGGAATCCGCCCCTGAGCACGAATTGTACTCTTTCAGGGGTGAGCTAAAGTTTTTTCTGTATGTATTGTATCTTATGTTACAATTATTAGCAAAATAAATAAAATAAAATAAAAATATAATAAAATACTAGGGAAGTGATAAAACAAAGATATACTAGGGAAGTGATAAAATTATAGCGGTAAACAGCCATGATTGATTGAAACACGTCCTTTCGTATCGTTTTATTGGTCAAAAGTAATATGACGTAGTAAAAGTGTAATAGTCATTACAAATTACTTGAATATTAATAAAATGACTCCCTGTCCGAGAGCTTTTGAGTATCAGTGTGTACAGGATGGAAGTGAAAGAATCCTGCAGATTGGAAAGGTGCTAAGGTACACTTAAAGGACTAGAAAACCTGTATTACGTTTTGTGTTCAGTTACACGGTTATTAGAGAGTTGAGTTGGAAGTTTCAGCAATCTGGCAACATAGCCGCTAACACGCTGCTCTTTCTTCTCGTAATACAGATTTAAGAGATCAACGAACTCTGTCTGTCTGCTTTATAGAGCTACCTCCCATCTCCCTTTAGTATTTAGTATTTATTTATTTAACCTGGTAGAGATAAGGCCTTCAGGCCTTCTCTGCCCCTCTACCAGGAGATTCCAACTATAATATGAAGAATAAAATTACAATTACAGTTACAATAAAAATCAAAGTACGAAAAGATTACCTGACTAATGAAAGCTAGATAATTTATCATTGAAAAACAAAGAATATTTTATATCTACTGAATTACAAATTAAACCTAGAGTAACAAAATTGTATAGTGATGAAATTACTGGATATTGAAATATTTTGTGATAGATTAAGGTATCTATTTACAAGAAATCAATTACTGACCAAGTGCCTAGTAAGTTTGCGTTTGAATTCAATTTTATTTCGACAGTCCCTGATGCTAGCAGGTAGCGAATTCCAGAGTCTTGGCAGGGTATTGTGAAAGAGGATGAGTTTGAGGAGGTGCGATGGGATGGTATTGTTAGTATTGTTTCATGCCGAGAGCGTGTGTTCAGATTATGGTGGGAAGAAAGGTAAGTGAAGCGAGACGACAGGTACGAAGGAATAGAAGAGTTCAAGATTTCGAAGAGAAGGAGAAGTGAATGTAAATTTCTTTTCTTATCTAGTTCAAGCCAACCTATTGCTTCCAGGGATGGGGTAATATGATCATATTTACGAACATTGCTTACAAAACATACACACAAATTATGAGCACGTTGAAGTTTCGTTTTGTTCTCGCTGGAGAGGTCAGTCAGTAAAATGTCAGCATAGTCAAAATAGGGAAATACAAGCGTCTGCACAAGGGACTTTTTTAAGCAAGAGGGGAGATGAACATTTATCTTTTTTGGCACATGGATAATAGAATATACTTTTCTGCAGGTTTCTGTGATTTGAAAGTCCCTGTTGAGATTATTATCCATGTCAATGCCAAGATTTTTTACTGAAGAACTGACCACAATGTTTCAAGCTGGTCGCATCGGTCAGTGGCTTCAAATTAGTGGTTTTTAAATTAATTTATACGAAAACCACCTACGCTAGTGAAATACGCCAGAGAGATAAATGCTTCTTTATTAGATTTTCTATTTATATGGACGATTTCGTTTATATGACGTCATTGCATTTTCGACCAATGAAGTGTAATGAAATTTTGAATTCCAACCAATTACAGTCACGCTTTGCGATAATTTTTGCAGCTAAATTTATCGCATGGTCGTTCTTTTGTTTAGTCATTGTCGCCAACTGTTCCCCCGTAAATCGATGATCATGAATACATTAAGATGCAACTACACGGTTAAACTTTTCTTTCAACTTTAAATCAATGAATGCAAGATTGATATTTAATATTAATTAATATATTTACGCAGTGAAGACCACGTTCAAAACGGCGCACCATGTAGACACAAAATCTTCATGCATCTTAATTGAACGTACCTTTTAAACTTGATTCTTTCAATATTCTTCCCAGATTGCACGCATACGCGATTGGAATATTGAACTGTGTAGATGCAGCTTTAGTTCCGTTACACACTACAGCGAGAATGCGTTTGTCGAGCTATAAAAAATGTTTTCCTGTAGCACGTAGTAACGGTCGAAATAAGGCACAGCTGACACTGGTCCTGCTCACACAGGTAATCTAACCTATAACTGTAGCCTATAAAATACATCTTCATCTTCCAATTCCATGTCCATTGTAGGCAATCTGAAAAAAATTGCATTCCTTCATTCAGATTAGATAACTGCGTTTTCAACAATTCTTCATTTAATTAATGTATTAATCAAGTTACTGTAATTATATTATAAAATTTTAAATTAAATCATGATTTCAGCAGATAATGAAAATGTATTTATATTATAATAAGAATAAAAGTGCAGTACATGTAATTAACATTGTTAAACCTGTATTTCGCTTTTCGCAATTGGCATTATTGAATAATAACATCGAATTTCTTTATTGCAGTAATCGATATTCATCTACGAGTATTTCAACTTCACAATGTCTAAATAGGTTAAGTATTCGTTAATATACAATTATTAACATTTTGTGATCGAATTTTAGGGATATATTATTTACATTTTTATTTTATTCACGAAATAGTCCTAATAAATGTCACTCGAGGTCTGAGATTTCCCAGATAAATCCACGAGCGAAGCTCGTGGATTTATCGGCAGATCTCAGACCTCTCGTGACATTACTATAGATAAAAATCACGATCCTACTTACAATAGTTACTGAATAGAAAGAAACTTTTTTTTTCTGAGAGAACTATGAACTTTCCACCAATATGCTATTACACTTTTTTGTTACATTCAACATGAGCTATTCACTATGAAAATTTGCAGGATTATTTCACTTCCACTCTGTATAATAGTAGACTCGTCTTTGAAATGTGAAAAAATTCACAAGAACTACATTAATTCTGAAAGCGTTCTACAGTTACCAGTTTTCATCTACTTTTCAGCAACTTGTCTTCTGTCCACTCAGTCTTGCCCAAGCTGAATTTTTAGAATAAGAATAACAAACACTTGGAAGAAATTATTTTCTGTTCTAAAAGAAAGCAAGTATAGAAAATTGTTACTTCTCTAAGAACAAAACTTTATTCTATTAAGATAAAAAATGCATTTAGCATCCTGAAAGAAGAATTCACAATTCTCATCGTGAGTTATATTAAAATTTAGGACGTAATTGAAAGATGTATTTATGTATGAAAGGAGACGTAAATTTAATAATAATCTTCAATTTATGATGTGGGGTTCTGGATGAAACAAAACGCCGTGATTAAAGTGGCGTCCACTTGTGTTTTGTTTCCAGAGAGCGGGTAATGAAATTCTGAATAATTGTATTCCATTCTCCGGCAGCGCAATGTTACTAAAGACATAAAATACGTTTATATGAAATAAGAGGGTAACATTAATCTCATGAAATAAGAATAGCGCTTGTCTCTCCACGTTAGCGGACTCATCGTTTAACTTTCTGCATCTTCCACTAGAAGGAATTGAATAAAATTTATTTCCAAGAACTTTCTTACAATAGAGTGTTTTCCCGTGCAACGAGTTTCATTTGATTACAAGCCTTGATAAAGCCTACGAAACATATTTTATTATGCAAGCACGTTATTACCTCCCCCACACACACACTATAATTCTTATTCGAATACTAAGGAAGACTCCACTGAAAATCATGAACATTTTTCCAAACTTGTTTAGCTATTTCACTTATTCAGAATTTATATTTTCATACCCCAAATGGATTCAGCTCAATTCTGATTACAAATACTCGTATGTTTACACTTTTAAATTAAGGCTGGAAGGGCGTGGAATTTAAAGAGCTGTCAAAATTGTTTTTCATCGAAGAATTTTTTTAAAATTTCTGATTACAAATCTAGTAACTTTTGTTGGCTCCCTGAAGTTACTAGATGAATGTAGCGGAGGAGAATATTAATTTACATAAATATTCATTTTATTTTCAAATCTATTTTTGTGTGTTCATTTTTGTTGATTCAACACCAACTTTCTTATGCCAAATACTAATCAATTTGGATGAAATTTTTACTGCAAGTATTTATGAGGTAGCTGCATGTTTCTATGCATTTATTTTTGAGAAATGCTGCTAGTTTATTTTATTAAGAAAATATTAATAAAATAAACTAGCAGCATTAAAAAAATATTAATAAAATAAACTAGCAGCATTAAGAAAAATATTAATAAAATAAACTAGCAGCATTAAGAAAAATATTAATAAAATAAACTAGCAGCATTAAGAAAATATTAATAAAATAAACTAGCAGCATTAAGAAAAATATTAATAAAATAAACTAGCAGCATTAAGAAAAATATTAATAAAATAAACTAGCAGCATTAAGAAAAATATTAATAAAATAAACTACCAACGTTAAGAAAAATATTAATAAAATAAACTAGCAGCATTAAGAAAAATATTAATAAAATAAACTAGCAGCGTTAAGAAAAATATTAATAAAATAAACTAGCAGCATTAAGAAAAATATTAATAAAATAAACTAGCAGCATTAAGAAAAATATTAATAAAATAAACTAGCAGCATTTCTCACAAAATAAATGCATAGAAACATGCAGCTACCTCATAAATACTTGCAGTAAAAATTTCATCCAGATTGATTAATATTAGGCATAAGAAAGTTGGTGTTGAATCAACAAAAATGAACTCTGAAAAATAGATTTGAAAATAAAACGAATATTTATGTAAATTAATATTCTCCTCCGCTACATTAATCTAGTAACTTCAGTGAGCCAACAAAAAGTTACTAGATTTGTAATCAGAAATTTTAAAAAAGAATTCTTCGATGAAAAGCAATTTTGACAGCTCTTTAAATTCCACGCCCCCTGTAAAAAGTGTAAACATACGAGTATTTGTAATCAGAATTGAGCTGAATCCATTTGGGGTATGAAAATATCAATTCTGAATGAGTGAAATAGCTAAACAAATTTGGAAAAATGTTCATGATTTTCAGTGGAGTCTTCCCTTAAGAATCGTAGTAGTGGTGGTATGATAATGGTAGTTTGTAGTTTTAATGTAGTATTAGTAACTAATATCCACAGCATGGAGTGCAACATAGATCTACCTCCAATTTGTGCGCCCTGGGCAACGCTTTTGCGGAAAAATGATTCACAAATATAGCAACGTACACGAGATGAATGTCAGTGAAAAGTTTATATTTGAATATCCATATCAGAGTTACAAACCATATACAAGGTGCGGTCCACACCTGTGGAGTAACGGTTAGCGTGTCTGGTCACGAAATCAGGTGGCCCTGGTTCCTTTCCGGTCAGGGAAAATTACCTGGTTGAGGTTATTTACAGGGTTTTCCCTCAACCCAATATGAGCAAATGCTGGGTAACTTTCGGTGCTGGACCCCGGACTCATTTCACTGGCATTATCACCTTCATCTCATTCAGACGCTAAATAACCTAAAATTTGATAAAGCGTCGTAAAATAACATACTAAAAAAATACAAGGTGCAGCGAGGGCGTTGGATGATTTTCAAATGGATATAACAGTGGTTATGTAAGCTATATTAGAACAAATATATTAATGTTGAAAAATATATCGACGATAAAATCACGATGCTTCGCACTCCACGTCTCCATGGTTACACAAAATGACATCAAAAATGCTAACAAACGACTATCGATCGATATCCATAACCCCCCATTATGCTCAGTAAACGGCCCTCTAAAACCGTCCAACTCCTTTGCCGCACCTTGTATTTTATGTGTAGTTCAGAAGATGAAAATTCATTTTTTATTAAATTCATGGATAAAAATGATTTAATATAATGGTCGCCTCTTGAATAATAGTTCAAGATCATAAATTATAAAAGGCAATATCATTCGGAACTTGACAATAAACTAAATATTTGCAAAACAAGTGATATGCGTACTGACAAAATGATGAGTTATTCTTAGTGAAACAACATTTTGTAATATAAAAGGATCGCAGTGCTGTTAAAGTATTAAACTAGTATTGCGGATGACGTCAATATGTTAGGAGAAAATCCACAAACGATTAGGGAAAACACGGGAATTTTACTGGAAGCAAGTAAAGATAGGTTTGGAAGTAAATCCCGAAAAGACAAAGTATATTATTATGTGTCGTGACCAGAATATTGTACGAAATGGAAATATAAAAATTGAAATTTATCTTTTGAAGAGGTGGAGAAGTTCAGTAAAAAATATAAATGATACTCGGGAGGAAATTAAACACAGAATAAATATGGGAAATGCCTGTTATTATTCGGTTGAGAAGCTCTTATCATCTAGTCTGCTATCAAAAAATCTTAAAGTTAGAATTTATAAAACAGTTATATTACCGGTTGTTCTTTATGGTTGTGAAACTTTGACTCTCACTTTGAGAGAGGAACATAGGTTAAGGGTGCTTAGAAAAATATTTGGGGCTAAGAGAGATGAAGTTACAGGAGAATGGAGAAAGTTACACAACACAGAAGTGCACGCATTGTATTCTTCACCTGACATAATTATGAACATTAAATGCAGACGTTTGAGATGGGCAGGGCATGTAGCACGTATGGGCGAATCCATAAATGCATATAGAGTGTTAGTTGGGGGGCCGGAGGGAAAAAGACCTTTAGGGAGGTCGAGACATAGATGGAAAGATAATATTAAAATGGATTTGAGGGAGGTGGGATATGATGATAGAGAATGGATTAATCTTTCTCAGGATAGGGACCAATATCGGGCTTATGTGAGGGCGGCAATGAACCTCCGGGTTCCTTAAAAGCCAGTGAGTAAGTAAGGTATAGTTGCTATCAGAAGGAAATTTCAGGTTTATTGATTTCAGAAAGAAACATGAACATTTTCATGCAAAAATATTCTCGGATTCATATTTTTGGTAGAAATATGACGCAAGGATATATTAATTCAAGTAACGCCACTGTTAAATACAAAACGAGAGAATAGTGAAATAAAACGAAAGGAGTAAAAAAGGAACGTGAGGAGAGAAGAAGCGAGCTTTTTTTTATTTTATAGTCAGTTTTATTTGTAGTGTAACCCATTTTTTACACAGCCTCTTTCATGCTGTCGCCTTTATATACCGCCGACTATTAGCTTTTGTCTTCTTTTGTATGAGCGTCTGCATTTAGCCTGCGTACGCATGCGCGTGATCATCACAGCCAGTACAAGATGTTCGACCAACGGTGTGCTCTCTTATTTATAATTAAGAAAAGTTTACTCAGAATATTTAAAAATTGATTTCAAATATTACGTTCCGGATAAACTATGCTGAATTAAAAATATATCGTCACTCACATGGTATTGCCTTCTATAGCTACTTAACAAAAGAAGTAAATATCAGTTGGGTATACAAGGAACAATAAAACTGGAGAACGAGAGAATGGGAGGACCAGCGTGAAAAAGGCTAAACAAACACAACCAACGAAAAAGCAAACAGACAGGCCTACAGCTCAAGGCAGAGCAAATTAGGCAGAGAAACGAAATGCAATTGTAGGCAGCCTGTAGTAGTAGTAGTAGTAGTAGTAGTAGTATTAGTATTTATTTATTTAACCTGGTAGAGATAAGGCCGTCAGGCCTTCTCTGCCCCTCTACCAGGGGATTACAACTATAATATGAAGAATAAAATTACAATTAATATTAAATTTACAATTACAATTACAATAAAAACTAAAGTACGACAAGATTATCTGATTAATGAAAGCTAGACATTTTATCATAGAAGTTAATAACAAGGAACATTTTTGTATTTACTGAATTACAAATTAAACCTACAATAACAAAAATCTATAGTGATGAAATTACCGGATATTGAAATATTTTGTGGTAGATTAAGATAACTATTTACAAGAAGCCATGTCTGAACGAGTCTTAATTACTGACCAAGTGCTTAGTAAGTTTGTTTTTTACTTCAATTTCATTTCGACAGTCCCTGATGCTAGCAGGTAGCGAATTCCAGAGTCTTGGCAGGGCTATTGTGAAAGAGGATGAGTATGAGGAGGTGCGATGGGATGGTATTGTTAGTATTGTTTCATGGCGAGAGCGTGTGTTCAGATTGTGGTGGGAAGAAAGGTAAGTGAAGCGAGATGACAGGTACGAAGGAATAGAAGAGTTCAAGATTTCGAAGAGAAAGAGAAGTGAATGTAAATTTATTTTCTTATCTAGTTTAAGCCATCCTATTGCTTCCAGGGATGGGGTAATATGATCATATTTACGAACATTGCTTACAAAACGTACACACAAATTATGAGCACGTTGAAGTTTCGTTTTGTTGTCGCTGGAGAGGTCAGTCAGTAAAATGTCAGCATAGTCAAAATAATGAATGAAGTAACTGAAAAAAGACCAAACCGACAGAAAGGAAAGTTTCCGAGAGAAAGGTGAAAAATGAAACAAGAGAAGAGACAGAAACGATGAAAATCGGAAAAGGTAAGACAAACGAACTAGACTGGAAATAAAAAGTGAATGATTTGAGAAACACAAGACAAAGAAACAAAACGAGGCCAGAAGAAACCAACAAAACCGAAAAGCTATAAAATCATGAAAATAGCGCAACAAAAGTCGACGGAAAAGGAAAGAACTCAACACATCGAAAATGAAGCATTGTAACCAAGAAAGGGATGTATGAGTTCAACAAGAAATGATCCACCCAACAAATCAAATTAATAAAATAAAACCAATAGGTCGAGAAAGAACCAAACTAATTAGCTAATCAAAAAAGAGACAAACTGACTACTCGATAAAGAAATATACAAACTAACATTTTGAATCTTGCGTACACTACTTTTAACACTTGAATATAATTAATTGATTAACTAGTGGACTTACTCGTGTTAATTATGTGAGATTTGTGCGGCTTACAGCTGTTTCAGTGCTTCACGCACCATCTTCAGAGCTTACTAGATCACGGCGTCATCTCGAACTTCTCTGCCTTTTATGTGGGTGTGTTTGATTGTTGAAAGGTGTTGAAGAGTGGAGACAAATAGTGTGTGTGTACTGAAATTGATCTGTGTGTTGAGAATTTGATCGGGATGTGTTTTAGTGTGTTTGTATATTTCGTATTGTTCTAGTGTGTTGAGTTTTTGGTTCTTGGGTTGTTTGTGTAGGATTTCCATGTGCGTATTTATGTTATTGTATGTATGGTTAGCATTGGTTATGTGTTCGGCATATGTATATGTAGGCCTATTGTGTCCTCTGGTTATTGCTTTAATGTGTTCTACATAGGACAGACAGGCAGATCATTCCAAACACGCTAAAAAGAACACGTTAAAGCAATTACCAGAGGACACAATACATCTACATACGCCGATCACATAACCAATGATAACCATACATACAATAGCATTAATACGGACATTGAAATCCTACACATACAACCCAAGAACCAAAAACTCAACACACTGGAACAATACGAAATATACAAACACACTAAAACACACCCCGATCAAATTCTCAACACACAGATCAATTTCAGTACACACACACTATTTGACTCCACTCTTCAACACCTTTCAGCAATCAAACACACCCACATAACAGGCAGAGAAGTTCGAGATGACGCCGTGATCTAGTAGGCTCTGAAGATGGTGCGTGAAGCACTGAAACAGCTGTAAGCCGCACAAATCTCACATAATTAACACGAGTAAGTCCGCTAGTTAATCAATTAATTACAAACTAACAGAACAAGAGACAAACTTCTTGAAAATTAAAGAAACTAAGCGAAGAGAAACATACAGAAGAGGCAAACTAAAGTAATAAAAAAATTAACAAGTATGAAAAGTAATACACAACTAATTGAGAAATAACCAAATGAAGAAACCAAGAAAATCGAACTGAATACAGAGGGAGAGAAACAAGAAAACCGACCGGAAAGAAACGAGAAAATTCTGTTTAAAGTATTCAAAGTTTGTGAAGTTCAATTAATGTATCATACCAAACGTTATTATTTTGTCAAAGTGTCCTCGTAATGACTTGATCTATACGCCTTGTGAATATAATTGCGACAGATGAATACCCAATTTATTTGGTAACTGGCATATTGAAACTTCGGGGAAAAAATAATTAAATTATTTATTCAGTCTTTATTATGTCCAATTCAATAGGTCTCATTTCGTCCACATATACATGCACCATCCTCTCATACACATCCACACATCTGTTTCATCTGCACGTCCTACCAGCTTTATTGTCCGATAGTACACATTTTTTTTTTTTTATTTACTTGTTGAATGCAATACACATTTATTACAGTTCAGCATAATTACCAATATATATGAGTAGTTTAATATCAAAGACGGACATCTGTCGTCTCCATAGTTTTGATCTAGAAGCACTTTATTGTTTCACAATGTTCTTTGTAGTATTTTAAAACAATTTATTTTTATAAATGTAGTGTTAGAGTTTGTACATAGTTTCACCATAGCTGAAAAAAGCATGAAAAAATGTATAAGAATCCATATTATCTAAATTTCATCTGAAGGTCAGATGTCCGCTTTGATATTAAGCTACTCATATATATAATAGTATGATTGGTTTTGATTCCTTAGAAATCAAAATATTATACATTTTTCAAACATAAAATTACACACCAATCACTTATTTATGAACATATGAATTTATTTAAAGTTTCCGTAGTACTATGTTCACTTACAAAGACCCTGTATATTAATCTATTAGTTCGCATTATAATACTCCCCCATCAAGCATTGCAGTTTTTTTCTTCATTGTTTGGTACACTCTTTTAACACTTGTATAATCACTAGGGCCCG
Organism: Periplaneta americana; assembly: GCA_025594305.2. Lineage (NCBI taxonomy): Eukaryota > Metazoa > Arthropoda > Insecta > Blattodea > Blattidae > Periplaneta > Periplaneta americana. The sequence continues at coordinate 9,502,977 of JAJSOF020000029.1, forward strand.
GTATATTTGTATTAGTCTGTGGTGAACATACGACGCCGGACAGAATGTAGTCGACGTGTTTCAAGTACAGGCAGCGGAAGCGAATTTGACACACGCCTAAGCAAGCACGTTCCGTGTTTTGTATATGATTATTGCGTGTTATAAAATCAAGTGAAGTATACAGATTTACTGTTGCTACCAGAGGTCTGCATCGGACGTTTTCGCTCGAGCGCCAGGTAGTTCATAGTATAATGCGATAGGTAGCGCACATGAATGATAGGTAAAATTGTCACGAGCGATAAATCCTCGAACGGTATAAGCCGAGCGTTAGACATTCGTTCTTGTTACAGTGGTGAACTGTGTAGTAACATCATAGATGTTTATCATTTCAAAACTTTGCAGTGTTTAACTAACCTCTCCATAGTACAACTACAAAACTTGCTTTGAAATGTAATATAAATGTTGTCGGTAAATGTTTTTCTTTTCCACACAGGAGTGATTTTGTTTTTGATAGATGTTATTGGATGTAAATGTAATTATTATAAACGGAGAACACAATCACGATAATGCAAGAACTGTATCAAGTTTTCTAGTAGTAATAATAATAATAATAATAATAATAATAATAATAATAATAATAATAATAATAATATAATAATAATAATAATAATAATAATAATAATAATAATAATAATAATAATCTCTAATAATTAGTGTATCACTCTTTGCGTCTGTAACAATTGTGCAGCATGATTATTCGTTTTATTATATTTTCTGTGACGTTATCTCTGTACTAATATTGTTATTAATCTACTGCTATATCAATAATATTTCGTAAAACGTTTCTACATTGTCGCAGTATATAGGCGGAATACTATGTATGGATCTATCATATTATATACAGTATGTGGTGAATCAAATATTGCATAATTATTAATTAGCAATAATAACTGTACATCGAAGTTTTTCATTCTATTTTATTTATAACTTCATGTTCCTGTTTTGGTACGTTCCATTGACTGTTCCATTAAACGTTTGTCATAAACTCAGAAAACAAAGCCTTATTTTTACCGTGTGAGCAAAACATATGTGTATCTTATCTGTCGCCTTCCATACAAGATAAGACATGCAAATCAAGATTTCAGGTATAACTCCCTGTAAAGTTGATTTGAATAATTTCGAGGGAAAAATTGTTCCGGAGCCGGGTATCGAACCCGGGACCTTTGGTTCCCGAGTAGCTCAGTGGTAGAGCGTTGGTACGTTAAACCAAAGGTCCCGGGTTCGATACCCGGCTCCGGAACAATTTTCCCTCGAAATTATTCAAATCAACTTTACAGGGAGTTATACCTGAAATCTTGATTTGCATAATACACGTCACTGTACGTTAACAGAAAACCACAATTTAAGTCACACGGAGTTAGTGTGCACTCGAAGTTGGTTGCTTGACAGTTGTCAGCCCACTTTGAGGTCTGTGGATATAGAGGGAAAAATTGGATCGGTGTCGGTTAGAGTTCCCGAGTAGCTCAGTGGTAGAGCGTTGGTACGTTAAACCAAAGGTCCCGGGTTCGATACCCGGCTCCGGAACAATTTTTCCCTCGAAATTATTCAAGATAAGACATGTCGGTGAGATGACCTTGTACTGTGCTTCTATTTATTACGAGCGTATCACGACCGATCGTATCTCACTCGAGGGTGCGACACTCGACCGAGTTCAAGCGAGCGATTTAACTCCAATGCAGCACTCTGGTTGCTACCGTTGATCTCAGACATTCGTTTTCTGAGAAAGTCATGCTATAAATAGTATTACAATTGTTAAAAATTTAACAATCCTGATTGTGTTTGAATTTTAGGTCTTTGGCTATAATGGCAGTCATGCTGTCAAACAAGAACTTAAAATATTTTAAATTTGGTTTATCGAATATTTGAATAAAAATGTGTTGAATAAAATTGTCAAACCAATGTCCAATTCATTGTATCCTCTGTGTGGCTTTGAACGTGTGACACCTCATAAATAGAGACGTAGCCCTCCGTGGAGCATATCGTAGATCGGAGAGAGATTACGCAAATAAGTTTCGGCCAGGAACTATAGTGATAAAAGTAATGATGAATTACAATTGCGAGTAATATGAGCAGGTCACGAATCGGGCACAATGTGGGGACGTCAAATGATATATAAGCGGGATGATTAATAGTTCCAAACCGCTGAGTCTAAGGTCACTTGTTCGATTGTACTGAATATTCGAGAAGGAGATGGAAAGATAAATGTGTATGAAGAAATAACAAAAATACTAGCATTGAAATGGCTATTCAGGTCTGAAGTATTGACATTATAGCCAAATAAACTGAAAAGCATTGAAATCTGACAGAGATGTAACTATGAATGATGGTCAATCTCGGAGAAATCTCTCTCAGCACTTCGAAAAATATACATTTTCATTCTAGGCCTATCGACAACCATGGCGTAGCTCAAGCGGAAGTAGTTTTGCTGGGGGATTCGAGATGCGCTCGAGCGTGGGTTCGATTCCCGCGTGTACTGATTACCTAGCTGGGATCCTCTGGTTAGGTCAAACCATTTCATTAATATTCATTTATTCATACTTTTTTGTCCAAAGCACGTCCTTCAGTGCAAACCCAGCATTCTCCAATCTTTCTTCTATTCCACATCTCTCTTTGTCTCCGCATACTTTCCATAGTAATATGGTCTGTCATCTGATATCCTCTTCTGTCCAGAATGTTTCTTCCTTCCAATAGGCAGTTTATTCTTGTCAGAGATCCAGTTAGTTCCTTTTTCTTTTCCTGATCATTTTCAGCTCTATTCTTTCTTCACCCACTCTGATCCGGAGCTGCGTTCGGGCATGGGTTGGATCCCCTTTTGGTCTTTGGTTTCTTTCGAGGTTTTCCACAGCCGTTGGACTGAAGCCGGATGGTCTATGGCGAGTCCTTGGCATCAACTCCTTTCATTAGATTACCCCCCTTTGATTTGATTACCTGGTTGGGTTTTTCCGAGGTTTTCCCCAACCAAAAGGCAAATGCCAGGTAATCTTTTGGCGAATCCTCGGACCTCAGCTCATCTCACTACATCTCACCAAAATATTGTAAAAAAATGGCACAAAATTGTAAAAATTGTAGAAAATTACTAAATTGTAAAACTGTAAAATTTTGTAAAAAATTGTAATTGTAATATTGTAAAATTTTGACTTGTTCCACATCTTAAAGCTTCATTGCTCATGTAAGATGTATGGGATAAAATGAATGAATGAATGAATGAATGAATGAATGAATAAATGAATGACTCTTTCCAACACAGCTTCATTTCTTACTATGTCCATTTCACACGTTCCATTCTTCTCCATATCCACATTTCAAATGTATATAATCGTTTCTCTTCATTTCGTCGTAATGTCCATGTTTCTACCCCATACAATTCCACACTGCACACAAAGCACTTGACTAGTCTCTTCCTTTGTTCCTTTTCCAAAGATCCACAGAAGATCCTCCTTTTCTATTAAAAGCTTCCTTTGCCATTGCTTTTCTCCTTTTGACTTCCTGGCATCAGCTCATGTTACTGCTTACAGTACACCCCAAGTATTTGAAGCTGTCCACTTGCTCTACTGCCCCATTTAGAATTCGGACGTTTACCTTACTTACTCTTCTTCCGATAACAATGGTCTTCGTCTTGATTGCATTTATCTTCATCCCATACTGCTGACGGCTATCGTTTAGTTAAATTAGCTTATCCTTTATCATCATTATCATCGCCTCTTCTGGTAACAACGCCATATCAACCTATTGTGGCGCCGTGCCAGAAGATTCTGGTTGCCTCTGGAGTGTGCGCGCGCATCCAGCTAGAAAGAAGGCGCGGGAAAACGAAACTCGAGCTTCGGTAGGCGCTGTAGCGCGGCACGGAGCGAGGGGAAAGAAAACTACGAGACGGTGCGGAGCGAAGAGAGCAGGGGGAACATCTAGAAGGTTCGGAAAGCCACGCGAATCGAAGATTCGAGATGTTACGGCTTAGTAATAAAAGCGCGAGCAGTCTTCAGTCAGTCTTCAAGTCTTGTCTTGGACAGCGGCGACGTATCCGGAGGATCTGAGTTCGATGTGCAGTGAACTTGAACAGCGAGCAAGAAGAACTAGCCAATGCAAGCGAATTGTCAACGGAGAACTGACAGTTTTGTTCTGCACTTAGTGCTTTGTGAACATTAATTGAAATTAGAGTACATATGTGTTCTTCTCAATAATACAAGTGTATTGTCATTTTCGTCGTGTGGAGTGCATTAACAACTTTGTGTAGCTGTGTTGAGTGGAATACCAATTGTTGTAGGGTGAATTATTAAGAATAAAAGTCACATTGCTGAAAGGTGTGGTGGTAAAAGTAGTATACAACAATACAATATCTTGCGCACTTTATTCTAAAATTCAGAAACACAGGGCTAGGATAAATAATCTTTCCGATTATAACAAACATCGCTTCTTCTTTGTGATAATCGGACCCTTTGTTATTGTACACACCTTTCCCATGGCCTTTGTAGGCTTTCCATTGTTTTCCACGCTTTCGCCATATTCATTGTACAATTTTCCATTGCTTTCTACGCTTTCCTCATGTCCGTTATAGGCTTTTCTATTGTGTTCCACGCTTTCCCCATATTCATCGTACACTTTTCCATTGCTTTCCATATATTCATCGTAGACTTTTTCATTGTTGTCCACGATTTCACCATATTCATTATAGACATTTTCATTGTTTTTCACATATTCTCCATAGCCATTGTCACCATTTTCTTAGTGGCAGTATTCATAAATTTTCTTGTCTGAAACAAATGTCGTTTTTGTTCCATGATTATAGAATTTGTCATAGCCATCAAATTTGATCTTATTTCCTTTACCACAAGTATTATCTTTTCTTTGTTGCACGATGCAATATTAGTTAAAATTCCAAGAAAACATTTCCCTGAATTTTTTAAAGTAGGTAATCGCGATTTTTGTGTTTTCAATCCGGCAAGTCTGTCAAATGAAAGTCTGTGCCTGAGATATTTTGCAGATGCTTAGCGAGCACGGAGCACTTTCTCTGATAAGGAGTCCCTCTTGACACGCAAGCGTAATGAATGCGTTTGTCCGCTTCACTGAATATTAATGCAATTGAGTTAAGAAAAGTAACATGTTTGTAAAAATTAGATTTACGTGGCAACGAGAAACTTCACTGTCTCGTACAAAGTTGTTCACGTCCTTAATTAACAAAGACGACTTATCCGCATCTGTGGCATAAATAAGGAGCGGGAGGGAGAGACTACGCGTCAATAGCGTCTCAGCCCGCCGCATACTATCGATCTAAGGTGGAATGGGAAGGGAAAAGTGGTTTCCCCCATCATCTCCACCACAAAGCGCCATACAGCAAGATGATGATGTTGACAATAGTAATCACAGGGCCTGATCCACTCTCCTGTGCGGAGGGAATAATGAATTAGCGTGGTAAACAAGCCCCACCCTGTGCGGCTCAAAGGCAGCTCGGGAATCTCAAACAGGCCCAGTTCACTCAGCAGCCTGTGCACTGCACGCAATTAGGGCCGATCACACAGATTTCACTTCATACGCAAAAATGCACTACTCATCCGAAGAAGATCATCATCTTTATAAACTTTATCACTTTCATTATTGTATTAAATGGAAAATTTTGTCGTTAAATATGTAATATTATGCATCAAATTATTGAATTAATTACCCTATTTGTTGCATTACGAATGGGCAAACACCCGGTGGTAATGTTAGGACATTATAAAGTGAATAAACGCATTTAGCCCTATACAAAAAGCAAATACAAAAAAAAAAAAAACACAAATTAAATAATTAATCCTGCATTAACGACAATAATTTTCATCATGGCGAGAACAAAGATGGACATGATATTTTGTGCGAACTGCTGCTTCAGTTCGTCGTTACTACGTTGGGCTGAGGGGATGGCTAGTGCGTAGTACTGCATGACGCAACACGACGTCACTAATACAGACAAATAAGATAGAGCTTCTGACTTAGCTCAGGCGGTAGCGCGTTTAAATGTTGATCCATAGTTGCATTCGGGGCTGGACTGATTACCTCGTTCAGTTTTTTTTCGAGATTTTCCCCAACCGTAAGACGAATGTCAGGTAATCTGTGGTTAACCATTGGCTTCATCTCGCCAAATACCGTCTCGCTATCACATCTCGATCGGTATTACAGATATCCAATATATGAGCCGTTCATAGCAGAAGTGGTGCAAGTCAGAATTGGATAATGAGATTTAAAGTAAAAATTCTGTAAAATACAGCGCAAAGTAGCAATTAATATGTTGTTCTTGCTAACCACTGACTATTAATAGTTTAAATAAATTTAATATTAATTGCTACTTTGCGCTGTATTTTACAGAATGTTTACTTTAACCCTCATTACCCATTTTTGACTTACACCACTTCTGCTTTCAACGGCTCATATGTACCAGCAATATTATTACAAACTAATATTTTTCATGTTACTCCCCTAGGAAGCGTAACTGTTTTTGTGCGAGATCGTGCGTATTTGCTTGCTTTCCGCACAAAGCCAATCCGCCGAAAGTCTAAAATTCCACATTCAGTATTCCCAACCTAACACACATAACAATTTCCCTCTTTTTACCGCTTAAGTGACATATTGATTTTACTGCTTTAGGCTTTTAACATATTACTTTTAGAGACGTTCAATATAGGCCTAGTAATAATTGAGGACCGTTTTTGCAAAACTTGCTAACTACAAAATTTGCAAAATTGAGATTTTGTGGATTCGTTGACATAAAGCAGGTCTCTACACGATGTTAAAGTTATCTTAGTAAAATTGAATTATTTCTCTTCATTATAGTGTGTCAAAGTGTGATGGTTGCACCTATAACCTATTTGTCTTCAATCAGTTTTTAGTCTCTCCTGTAAAATTTAGTTTTTTTTTTCAGTAAGCAAGTTTTGCAAAAACGGTCCTCAATTATAAATTGGAAACTTACCACTGCAATTTCACCTAAATTGCACTGTTAATTATTGTTTTTATATATTTGCAAAAATTAAGTAAACTTTACAACTCGTGATGCAATTAACATTAAGGAAGCGTGAAAAAATCAACAAGATTCCAGATGCCGATGTTATTACTGCAATATGTTATATAAATAATATTGTTAAAATATTAAAATGAAAAATAAATCATTACATAACCTTACCGTTAGTTTTAAGTTCGCATTTATAGACTGGGGGAATAAAAAGACAGACGTAGGCTATATCACGGCCTGTTGGAGTACAGTAAACACAGAAAACATTTTAAAGCAACAATGTTGAAGATAGATATTTTTGTTTTCCAAATTTTCCGTCATTGAACAGAAGCCAAGATGGAGATTTCATTGCAACAAATTAGAAATTTCTCTTTCAGGTATGTAATAAACGATCTTCGCACAAAATAATGTACGATACACGAGCGGTATGTTTTCTTTCAATTCTCGGAAATTAAAAAAGCTCAACTACGCTTCGCTTTTTCAAACTTTTCCTCGAACATGAAAAATTCAACATATCGCTCTTGTAACGCATATTACTATTAAATGATGATTTCTTACCAAGATGGATGAGGATAATTTCCGAAAGACAAGATTTTAATACAATGGACGAAATATATTTGCAATTGCAGTTTGGGCTAAACAAAACATCAACATTGTATATTTTGAATAGTACAGAATGTGATTTAGAATTTGCAACTGATAGTTAAGTACTTTATAATATTATTTAAATTATTACGTTTATTGAACAAACGTTTAATCAATCTTCGGTTGCCTAAAATACGGCAACTAAAATGATATGAATAAAAAATTTATCATGTAGGCCTAATATTACATTATTGGAATAGAGCAAATTCATGAAGTCTTTCCATTTTGCTTGGTGCATTATACTTCCTTGTATTTACTTTCATATTAAATCCGGTTTTGTCTTCGATATTGCTGAAGACATTGGGATGAGGTTTTTCTGCATTCAAATCTATTTCTACTTATTTTCAACCTTTCGTCTTTTCTTCTAAATTCTGTCCATCAGTTTTCATGTTTTCGATGATTTTAATATGTTACGATTACCTCTGTTTATGATGACATTTTATAGTCGTAATATTACAAATGAACTCACTGTAAAGGTCATTGCTTACATTAACAAGACACAAGACTTTCGAAATTACTATTTTACTATGATTTCGAAATCGGTGATTACTTAATTAAGTCTTTATTTTAAATACCTGCGTATTAGTTTGGTGAAATGCAAGCGAATTAAATACGATTTAACTTTCGTATTTAAGTTAAGTAACAATTATAATAAAAATTTCAAGTTCAATCTATAAGATTTATCTATTTTGCAAATGTTTATTTGCTATAACATTGTATATGAAATATTAACGTTTTCGCCTTTTCGGCATCATTAGATATTGTTAAGAGACACGAAATCTAAACCTTGAACAAATTCAAATGTACATAGTATTATGCATGACAAAATGGACTTTCATGAGTTTTATGTAGTTATGTCTTATTAATAAAAAAGGTTTATTTTCAAAAAGATTTCCAGAAAATGTAAATTTGTAAAAAGTCGATATGATTTCAGCTACATATAACTCGTGTTACAAAATATATAAAATAATTAAAATTAACAAAGTGTTACATATTATATCCTACCTTAAGTCATTAACAGAATTACGAATATCAGAAAATTAATAAAATATTGGTGAAAAAGACTCAATTGTTGAATTTGTGATTAATTACCGGGGAATTATGAGTAGAATGGTGATATAATATCAATCCATTTTATATTTAAATAACATTTGTTATAAAATCAACAATAGATAATTGATAAAATTTGATAAAATCTTATGTGTCGTAGTATGTTGCCATGATATTTAATCGTTAATTGTTGTTTAGCAATACATTTGGCTGTTCTTCATTCATCAAATCTTGAATCTGTAAAATATAATATATATTGCTCGACCATGCCGAAATGTAGTAATTATACACCTGGTAGTAGCCCTTTAATGCACCTCATTAAAGTACACCTATTCATTATAATTCAGTTCTTTAGCCAATGAAAATCACCTTTGTACTGATTGTAACATTATAAAAACGCAGGTATCGATTATTCTCGGATATGCAATCGAATGACAATTAGCGAAAAGTCAAGGAGACTGGAAATCCAATACTGTCGCAGAAGGTTATGTTCTGTTACTATAATAATTAGCGTTATTTGTAAATAATATTCAAATAAACTCAATTTGTCATCTCGTTTTTCAATTCTAAATCAATTTCCAGGTTATATCAAGACTAATCTTCATGTTATTCTCTAGATTATATCAAGGTCAATGACATTCGTGTTTCGGAAAAAATCAATACTTTCGCTTCTGCGCACATCTCACAATTCAGGCCAGTTCATTCCTCACTTACATAACCATAACACAGTCTAGTATATACAGTCGCGAACCTCAATACGTAGTAAATATGCAAACAGTAGATAGTTGCTCAGCACTAGGATCGCTAATATCGCCTCATTACAGGCAATGCAAAATAGTACCGTCACAGTCTATTGTTTCTAGCACCCTCAAAACTCAAGCTTCGTCACTGTATATAGTAGGCTGTGACCATAATATGAATACTTCTCAATAATTTCAAGTTATAAATATGGTCGAGCATAAAAAGTCGTATGAAACTTGCCTATTATGGGAATTAAGACGCTCGTATGAAAATTATGAAACTCGCTTGCGCTCGTTTGATAAACAAACATACTCGCGTCTTAATTACTGCCATTATAGGCTCGTTGCATAATGTACTATTACATACTTACTTATTGGCTTTTAAGGAACCCGGAGGTTCATTGCCGCCCTCACATAAGCCCGCCATCGGTCCCTATCCTGACCAAGATTAATCCAGTCTCTATCATTATATCCCACCGCCCTCAAAACCATTTTAATATTATCTTCCCACCTACGTCTCGGTCTCCCCAAAGGTCTTTTCCCCTCTGGCCTTCCAACTAACACTCTATATACATTTCTGGATTGGCCCATACGTGCTACATGCCCAGCCCATCTCAAACGTCTGGATTTAATGTTCCTAATTAGGCCTATGTCAGGTGAAGAATACAATGCGTGCAGTTCTGTGTTGTGTAACTTTCTCCATTCTCCTGTAACTTCATCCCTCTTAGCCCCTAATATTTTCCTAAGAATCTTATTCTCAAAAACCCCCAATCTATGTTCCTCTCTCAAAGTGAGAGTCCAAGTTTCACAGCCATACAGAACAACCGGTAATGTAACTGTTTCATAAATTGTAACTTTCAGATTTTTTGACAGCAGACTAGATGACAAAAGCTTCTCAACCGAATAATAACAGGCATTTCCCATATTTATTCTGCGTTTAATTTCCTCCCGAGTGTCATTTATATTTGTTACTGTTGCTCCAAGTTTAGTTTTGTTTAGTTCTCATGGCATCAACTGAAGATGATTTACAATATTCAGTACACAATTTAAATAAGGTCAGTGAAAAATATAACATGGAAATTAATATTGAAAAATCGAAAATCATGTCATTTTGTGGGAAATTCCCTGTACCATGCAAAATCTGTTTGAATAATAAAATAATAGAAAGAGTAAATACCTTCACTTATCTTGGCTATACACTATCACCTTATGATGAAGTAGATATTGCTGAAAAAATATGTAAATATAATAAAACAATGGGATCATTAATAAAATCATGAAACCTCACTAGTACAAAAACACACAAGAATAGGCTTGTATAAAACCTTAGCACAGCCAGTATTAAGCTATGGTAGCGAAGCGTGGACTGTGAAGAATAAAGATGTCAGTAGAATAACAGCAAGTGAGATGAGGTTTATGAGAGCAACAGCTGGATATACTCGCTGGGATCATAAAAAAATGAGGACCTAATGCAAGAACTTCAAATAGAACCCATTATGCAGTTCATCAGCAAATATCAACTTCAGTGGAAGGGTCATCTCGAACGAATGAATCGATGCAGAATTCCAAAAGCATTGCTTCATTACCATCCATATGCAAAAGATCTCTAGGCCGTCCAAAGAAGAGATGGACTGAAAATTCTAGTTTGAGACCGTAACAGGCCACTTGGCCTAATACTTGTTAGGAAGATGATGATGATGATGACTGTTGCTCCAAGATATTTGAATTTTTCCACCACTTCGAAGGATAAATCTCCAACTTTTATAGTTCCATTTCGTAAAATATTCTGGTCACGAGACTTAATCATATACTTAGTCGTTTCAGGATTTACTTCCAAACCTATCTCGTTACTTGCTTCAAGTAGAATTTCCGTGTTTTCCCTAACCGTTTGGGGATTTTCTCCTAACATGTCTAAGAGTTATTAAGTGGCTAATAAATTTTCAAAAATGTGAATAATTGTATCCTGTCGAAAACGTACTTATTGATTGCGTGTAAAAATGATAACATTTTGAAAATAAATAAATCTTATAGATTGAACTTTAAACTTTTATTATATTGAACTAGATTTATCTGAAAACAAAATTAATTGTAAAATAAATAACAATTAGGCCTATATAATTATGGATTAGTAACAAGGTTAGTGAAATCGACCCTTAGTATGCTTAAAGGCTGGTTCACAATAAATCGGGAACAGAAACGACAACGAGAGTGAGAACGGATTCAATGTTAAATTAAATGTATTTAAATGTGGTCATTCACAATAGCTAATTGTGAATGCTTACATTTAAATGCTTTTATTTTAACAATATTTCCATTCTCGTTCTCGTTGTCGTTTCCGTTCTTGGTTTATTGTGAACCAGCCTTAACTTGAAACATTAATCTCAAAACCACCGTTTCATCTTCAAGGTACACAATTGCAACTTCGTAAACATATGGAGATCTTTACTGCAAAAGAGTGGTAATACAGGCAGGTGGGTACATTTAGTGCTACTGCAGACCCTAATGGAATTTTTCATGTCGCATGAGACATTTGTTGTGAGAGAAATTGTAATACACGTGTATAGGACTCTTGGCCGGTTGAGTTCAGTCGTCAGGAAACCTTGTTCTCAACTTAATTATTCCGTACTTCTCGTCAATCTTACCTTATTGCGCTAGTTTTGAACTTATTCATAACTTAAATAAGGCCTTTCTTGGAGAAATACGGAAGACGTCTTCATAATTGATGAAACCTTCAAAGTTATTATTACCTGACTCTCATTATTAGTTAACGCATGAGAAATATTGACGCCGCTCACGAATAAGGGCGCATTGTATTTTTAATCCTGTACATGGCTTCCTTCTTAATATATTTATAATGCGAGCAAAGAATTTCCTTTGCGAGTAGCCTAGAATATAACTAAAGTTATGTGTAAAATATTAAACTGCAGACCATTAATTTTTGTCAGAGAAGTACTTACTTACTTACTGGCTTTTAAGGAACCCGGAGGTTCATTGCCGCCCTCACATAAGCCCGCCATTGGTCCCTATCCTGTGTAAGATTAATCCAGTCTCTACCATAATATCCCATCTCCCTCAAAACCATTTTAATATTATCCTCCCATCTACGTCTCGGTCTCTCCACAGGTCTTTCTCCCTCCGGCCACCCAACTAACACTCTATATGCATTTCCGGATTCGCCCATACGTGTTCCATGCCATGCCCATCTCAAACGTCTGGATTTTATGTTCCTAATTATGTCAGGTGAAGAATACAATGCCTGCAGTTCTGTGTTGTGTAACTTTCTCCATTCTCATGTAATTTCATCCCTTTTAGCCCCAAATATTTTCCTAAGCACCTTATTCTCAAACACCCTTAACCTGTGTTCCTCTCTCAAAGTGAGAGTCCAAGTTTCACAACCACAGAGAACAACCGGTAATATAACTGTTTTATAAATTCTAACTTTCAGATATTTTGACAGCAGACTGGATGATAAAAGCTTCTCAACCGAATAATAACAGGCATTTTCCATATTTATTCTAAGTTTAATTTCCTCCCGAGTATCATTTATATTTGTTACTGTTGCTCCCAGGTATTTGAACTTTTCCACATCCTCAAAGACAAATTTCCAATTTTTATATTTCCATTTCGTACAATATTCTCGTCACGAGACATAATTATATATTAATAATAATAATAATAATAATAATAATAATAATAATAATAATAATAATACTGTATTAACAATAATTGATCGATTAATAAATTCCATCACGAAATACACACTTTATATTTTAATGTGTTTAAGAATTTGTTGTATAAATGGCTTGTTGAGAATCCCTTTTACAATATTAGGGAATATCTTGATAGTAGTGTAAATAATCTTAATTAATTTAATTTATTTTATTTCTACTCTCATTGTTATACTTCTTAATCAATTTTATGTGTTATTTTATTGTACTTTTAGAATGTCTATAGCATAGCTCATGACAGTCATGACATATCAGCTAAATGGTACATCGGCGCCACAAGTGAACATTTGTAAATACCTAGGTATATATTTAACTAACAAACTGGGTTGGGAGGACAAGTCACTAATACCACAAGGAAAGCCTGGAAAGCATTACATTTCTCTATGCGTATTCTGAAGAAATTAAACCGAAGGTCAAAAGAATTAGCGTACAAAACCCTTGTTCGCCCAATTATGGAATATGGAACAGTAGGTTGGGATCTGTACAGACAAAACCAAATCGATTCAATAGAAAAGGTTCAACGCAAGGCAGCAAAATATGTCAAAATGGGCAAGGGACATGGTGAGGAGATAGTAAAAGACTTAGGGTGGGAACTTCTCAAGTCAAGGAGACGGAAAACCAGACTCGCCGCATTGTTTAAGGCACAAATGGGACACAAAGCATGGACCGACATCAATGCTAGATTAGCAACACCATCATACTTAGGAAGGGCTGATCATATTAGGAAGTTTAAATGTAGAAAACAAACAACGGACGTGGCAAAATTTTCCTTTGTTAACCGCACAATAGTAGACTGGAACAGCTTACCTGCTGCAATCTTTCAGGGTGGTCCTCTTAAAATCAATACATTTAAGGAAAGGTTGAGAAGATTAGACTGAAAATTTAATTGGAGGTGCAGTGTAATTATTTAAGTTGTGTTATGTAATTAATTGAGTTGATGTATATTTAATTAAGTTGATATGTAATTAATTAAGATGATATGTAATTTAGTTGATATGAAAATAAATTAAGGTGATATGTAATTAATTAAGATAATAGGTAATTAAGTTGATATGTAAATAAATTAAGGTGATATGTAATTAATTAAGATAATAGGTAATTAAGTTGATATGTAAATAAATTAAGGTGATATGTAATTAATTAAGATAATAGGTAATTAAGTTGATATGTAAATAAATTAAGGTGATATGTAATTAGTTAAGATAATAGGTAATTAAGTTGATATGTAAATAAATTAAGGTGATATGTAATTAGTTAAGATGATATGTAATTAATTAAGATGATAAGTAATTAAGTTGATATGTAAATAAATTAGGGTTATATGTAATTAATTAAGATGATATGTAATTAAGTTGATATGTAATTAATTAAGATAATAGGTAATTAAGTTAATATGTAAATAAATTAAGGTGATATGTAATTAATTAAGATAATAGGTAATTAAGTTGATATGTAAATAAATTAAGGTGATATGTAATTAATTAAGATAATAGGTACTTAAGTTGATATGTAAATAAATTAAGGTGATATGTAATTAGTTAAGATAATAGGTAATTAAGTTGATATGTAAATAAATTAAGGTGATATGTAATTAATTAAGATAATAGGTAATTAAGTTGATATGTAATTAATTAAGATAATAGGTAATTAAGTTGATATGTAAATAAATTAAGGTGATATGTAATTAATTAAGATAATAGGTAATTAAGTTGATATGTAAATAAATTAAGGTGATATGTAATTAATTAAGATAATAGGTAATTAAGTTGATATGTAAATAAATTAAGGTGATATGTAATTAATTAAGATAATAGGTACTTAAGTTGATATGTAAATAAATTAAGGTGATATGTAATTAGTTAAGATAATAGGTAATTAAGTTGATATGTAAATAAATTAAGGTGATATGTAATTAATTAAGATAATAGGTAATTAAGTTGATATGTAAATAAATTAAGGTGATATGTAATTAATTAAGATAATAGGTAATTAAGTTGATATGTAAATAAATTAAGGTGATATGTAATTAGTTAAGATAATAGGTAATTAAGTTGATATGTAAATAAATTAAGGTGATATGTAATTAGTTAAGATGATATGTAATTAATTAAGATGATAAGTAATTAAGTTGATATGTAAATAAATTAAGGTGATATGTAATTAATTAAGATAATAGGTAATTAAGTTGATATGTAAATAAATTAAGGTGATATGTAATTAGTTAAGATGATATGTAATTAATTAAGATGATAAGTAATTAAGTTGATATGTAAATAAATTAAGGTGATATGTAATTAATTAAGATAATAGGTAATTAAGTTAATATGTAAATAAATTAAGGTGATATGTAATTAATTAACATAATAGGTAATTAAGTTGATATGTAAATAAATTAAGGTGATATGTAATTAATTAAGATAATAGGTAATTAAGTTGATATGTAAATAAATTAAGGTGATATGTAATTAGTTAAGATGATATGTAATTAATTAAGATGATAAGTAATTAAGTTGATATGTAAATAAATTAAGGTAATATGTAATTAATTAAGATGATATGTAATTAAGTTGATACGTAATTAATTAAGGTGATATGTAATTACTTAAATTGGTAATAGTTGGGTGAAATAGGTCAGGTTTACTTTTGCATATTATAGACATTATTACAGCATAGTTTTTATTTATAGTCCTAGGTTTATTGCATTTATTTATATATAGTTAGAAGTAAATTTACGTTCATTTTATTTTTATTGCTGTAATTATTGTATTATTGTAATGGTATTATTGTATATTATATACCACTGCCACCAGGTGTATACCCAATTATAGTGTTAATAAATACATACATACATACATACATACATACATACATACATACATACATACATACATACATACATACATACATACATACATACATACATACATACATACATACATACATACATACATACATACATACATACAAAGGACTGATTGATTGAATAAAAGATTGATATGTAATTTTGAAAGCTAAAAGTTATCAAAATGTATCGAAATTAAGGAACAGTGGGAGAATAGGTGGACTGATAAATTGAGGAATTAAGTAATGAACACAAATTTTTCTGTTTCAGTTTTTCGTTACTGAGTATCCAATTCGCTCAACCATATTATCGATGTTATACTGACCTTCCTTCTGCAAACTTTTAACGCGGTGCAGAACACTTAGTCGGAAATTATAGGTCATATGTCTGGAATAAATAAGTTATTTGTTTCATGGTTCCACGCTATGGTTTATCTTCTGTCCAGAAAAAAGTGCTGAGAAAACAAATTACTTAGTACAAGTTCCTGCAAGAAGTGAGCGCCATCATTTCGCTCCACTTCCACTGTTTCGTCAGCACCAAGTTTCTTATTGTATAGTACAAATCTTTCATCTCGAAATTATTAAGTTCTATTATTAATAATGGAGCGAAGTTACGTCAACCCGATGGCAAAGAGAGAAGACGGAAAATACTCCGTGATGAAAAAAGTACCCTGATTATATTATTCTTTCCTCGTAAGTTTTCTCTGTGACGTTAATCCGATTTTCTTAACCCGATTGCTGCATGAATGGTTCCTTTTGACGAGTTTTCTTTCTTCTTTTCCAGTCACACTGTGAGACAAAGGCGAGTAAAGGATCATGCAGAAGAGAATAAAAGTGCAAGCCTTTCCATAGTTGAAGAATGTTTTTATGTGACCTGACATTAAAATATATTTTCTCTTTGTAAAACACTTCCATATATTAACACCATTCAGTTTTATTCCATAAGAATTGAAAATATTGCAGCATGTTTGTTATGCACATTTCATAATTACTAATTGATTGTGTTACTAGAAGAACATTTTATAACAAATGCAGTCTTACTATTATACAGGGACATCATTTTATTTTTACTACCATTTCTAATATTAACCTGGCTATACCTTTGGATCAACAGTTGCTAACCCCTTCCACGACTGGAGTTCAAACAAATCACTTTACTAGGTATAGGAGTGAAGAAAAGTAATTCATTTACGTAAACTAGAAAATATCGCGCTTTTGAGTTTGATAATTTTCATTAGGTTTTTGTTTAATCAAAATACAGTATATACAATGAGTGTTTTTACTCACGAACTGAGCTGTCCATGCGGACGTATTCATTATGCAGTGTATATTATACTGTCTACAACACACTATAGAGAATGACGTTAAATTGAAAAATAATCATAATATGGATATTTAAACACATTTTCAAAATGGTGGCCGTTCATTTCCATACAGGCTTCAGTTCTAATGTGTGTAATTCCAATTATCAGTTTCATCCTTCGTACTAGTAACTCATGTTGAAATAATTCTATCCCTACTCTCAGAGTACCTTACGTACTGTAAATTCAATCTTCACTTCTGCCTGATCCGAAAAGATAAAATTACTCAGACATGCTATCTACTGTCCGTCCAAGTGGTTATGTCGCAGAATCGGAGAAAGAGGAGAAATCACGTGACAGTTAATTACTTAACGAGACCCTTTTATTTAAGTTATTTTAAACAATTGTATGGGTATAATATTACGTAGACTTCCAATTCCTAACACAAATTAATGTTCTCAGAAAAGAGCTAATACAGCCCAGCCACTAGCCTTTACAGAGAGGCGAATAGAAGCAGGTGGGGGAAACCGGAATGCTATGTAGGCAAATGGACGACAGTACCTGTACGAAAATGATACAATATTGAAAACTCTTTCGTCACTGGAAAATGCGAACATATTTTTGGAACATACTGTTTACTATGACCGTAAGGCTATTATGACTGTATATGCGGTCTTGGATCTGTGTGGAGGACGGTTGAACTTCATTAGTAGAAGGGGTGGAAGTGAAGTACATTAAAAAACTCAGGTGCAATCAAAATTGAAGTAAAAATAAAATGATGTCCCTGTAGATAGGAAGTTCATGAAATTGGAAGCAGTGTTAATGGTCATTCACAATGAAAATTAAACATAACGTAAGCGTTAACTTAAAAATGTAAACGTTACGGTAAAATCAAGAACATTCACGATGGGAACATAAACATAATCGCTAAGATACTTGGTAACCATGGAAACATAACAACGACGCCATTTCCTCATATTCTGTCGTATACTTCAGCGCTCCACGATTGTGTTCTGTTTGCAAATCACGTAAGCATAAGCATAAAAGTTTGGAGTTTGCAAACTTTCATGTTAACGTCTTACGGTAATGTTTATGTCAATGTTTATGTGAATCATTGTGAATGATCCCATTTGATAACCTGGCCGCAAACTTCTGTGTTTAGTCGACCTGGTTGGCGAGTTGGTATAGCGCTGGCCTTCTATGCCCAAGGTTGCGGGTTCGATCCCGGGCCAGGTCGATGGCATTTAAGTGTGCTTAAATGCGACAGGCTCATGTCAGTAGATTTACTGGCATGTAAAAGAACTCCTGCGGGACAAAATTCCGGCACATCCGGCGACGCTAATATAACCTCTGCAGTTGCGAGCGTCGTTACATAAAACATAACATAACTTCTGTGCTTATGTTACGGTTATGTTTAATTTTCATTATGAATGGGACTTTATACTCGTAAGTTGTCAGACTAACATGTAAAAAATTTACTGCAAGTCAAAACAAATCACATTCAATTCTATACGCTTAACACAAGAGTAATTAAGAAATTCTAAATATTTGCTCTCATCTGCAAACCACAATTTCCCAAAACTTATTACAGTTACATTCAATAATATTTCTTTCACTTAAATGTATTTTCATGATCTGACTGTGTATTCATCTTGGAACAAATGATTAAGGAGCGGATTCCTATGTAATTAAATATTCTTTTTGCGTGTGATAAAACACAATAAATTAATAAAGCTAAAAATTCCGAAAAAATCTGAAAAAGTACAAGTCTCCAGGTATCGATCAAATTCCAGCAGAATTAATACAAGAGGGTGGAAGTGCATTATATAGCGAAATTTATAAACTTGTACTTGCTATTTGGGAAAAGGAAATTGTACCAGAACAATGCAAGGAGTCCATAATTGTAACTATTTTTAAAAAGGGGGACAAAACCAACTGCAGTAACTTTCGACGAATATCACTTTTGTTGACGTCGTACAAAATTTTGTCCAATATTCTTTTGAGGAGATTAACTCCGTACGTAGATGAAATTATTGGGGATCATCAGTGCGGTTTTCGGCGTAATAGATCGACTATTGATCAGATTTTTTGTATTCAGCAGATAATGGAGAAAAAATGGGAGTATAAGGGTACAGTACATCAGTTATTCATAGATTTCAAAAAGGCATATGACTCGGTTAAAAGGTAAGTATTATATGATATTCTTATTGAATTTGGTATTCCCAAGAAACTAGTTCGATTAATTAAAATGTGTCTCAGTGAAACATACAGCAGAGTCCGTATAGGTCAGTTTCTATCTGATGCTTTTCCAATTCACTGCGGGCTAAAGCAGGGAGATGCACTATCACCTTTACTTTTTAACTTCGCTCTAGAATATGCCATTAGGAAAGTTCAGGACAACAGGCAGGGTTTGGAATTGAACGGGTTACATCAGCTTCTTGTCTATGCAGATGACGTGAATATGTTAGGAAAAAATTCACAAACGGTTAGGGAAAACACGGAAATTTTACTTGAAACAAGTAAAGCGATCGGTTTGGAAGTAAATCCCGAAAAGACAAAGTATATGATTATGTCTCGTGACGGGAATATTGTACGAAATGGAAATATAAATATTGGAGATTTATCCTTCGAATAGGTGGAAAAATTCAAATATATTGGAGGAACAGTAACAAATATAAATAGCACTCGGGAGGAAATTAAACGCAGAATAAATATGGGAAATGCCTGTTATTATTCGGTTGAGAAGCTCTTATCATCCAGTCTGCTGTCCAAAAATCTGAAAGTTAGAATTTATAAAACAGTTATATTACCGGTTGTCCTGTATGGTTGTGAAACTTGGACTCTCACTCTGAGAGAAGAACATAGGTTAAGGGTGTTTGAGAATAAGGTGCTTAGGAAAATATTTGGGGCTAAGCGGGATGAAGTTACAGGAGAATGGAGAAAGTTACACAACACAGAACTGCACGCATTGTATTCTTCACCTGACATAATTAGGAACTTAAAATCCAGACGTTTGAGATGGGCAGGGCATGTAGCACGTATGGGCGAATCCAGAAATGCATATAGAGTGTTAGTTGGGAGACCGGAGGGAAAAAGACCTTTAGGGAGGCCGAGACGTAGATGGGAGGATAATATTAAAATGGATTTGAGGGAGATGGGGTATGATGATAGAGACTGGCTTAATCTTGCACAGGATAGGGACCGATGGCGGGCTTATGTGAGGGCGGCAATGAACCTTCGGGTTCCTTAAAAGCCATTTGTAAGTAAGTATGTAAGTAAGTAAAAATTCCGAACATGAATTTTCAAGTTTAAATCCGAATTTTATTTCACATAAAAGCACATATTTTCACAAAAAAAAAATGTAAATAAATATTTTCAAGAAATATATTATAAATAAATAAATTTTGGAGTTTGGTACTTAAATAATTTGTTACAAGAATTTTTAAATATTTTAAAACTAAATCAATTATATCACTCAGAAGTACGTTATCTTTTTAAAAATTCTTGGTTGCTTCGTGTTTCTAAGCGCTGTGTGGTGTATCCGTGGTCCATTTTTGTAATAGTATCGCCTCAATTTCTGAGAACTGCTAGGCAGCATATCAGTGTTATTATTAGAGAATAAATTAACATGGACGAGGAGGAGAGATCTTGCAACACATAATTAGGAATGTTTATTGTTGCTGAAGATGATTTCATTCCACGCTTTGTTTGTCAAACACAACAGATAAGAGCTCGGGTATGAACATTATTTAATTTAAACAAATCTCTTGCCTCTCGCTCATGTCTATCAAGTACGGCAATATATCTTATTGTGATTCCCTGTTATCGGGCTTCGTCAATCGATATCCTTCAAGATATACTGAAAGAGGTTGTTTAAAAAACGATTTGGCTTTCCTATTAGCATATCTAAGTTTTTTTGTGTGACACCATAAAAAAACTCGAAACATCCAAAAACCTGTTGTCTGAAACAGGGATGTGCGTGCCGTGGAAATTAAACTAGACTCGCTACCAGGTTCAGAAGTGCAATTACTAAGGGACAAATTCCAGAATGTGTTTCGGAAAAACAGTGGATGTAAAAAGTGTAAAGTTGCTCAAGTATTGGAGGGTGTGTCTGTAGGTTAAATTGACGGTGTTTGTGTTTGGGACATTCCTCTCTTTAAATATGCACTCCTGACGTCCTGTGATGTGGAAAGATCGTTTTCACAGTATAAGTCGTTGTTCAGAGATAATCGGCATGGATTTATGACGGAGAATTTGGAGATGACCTTTGTTGTTCACTGCAATTCTCGGCCAACTACTAGCACTCAAGTATGGTTAGTGAGTAACTACCTAGTAATTTTTTTTTTCAAGCTAAGTAAGGTATTTTTGTCATATTTAAAAATATATATATATTTTTTTTATTTTTAGCAAATATTTTCGTACTTTTTCAGCACATAAAATGCTCCTTACAAATGATACAAAAGTGAAGAGAATTGAAATATATAGATTAGTTTAGGAAATTGTATATCTTAAAATTTTTAGCATTAAAAATCCATTTGTATATAGAGATCTTTTGTTAAATTATTAAATTTTGTACTTTTGTGAACAATATCAATAAAGCTATCTATCTGTCTGTCTGTCTGTCTGTCTGTCTGTCTGTCTGTCTGTCTGTCTGTCTGTCTGTCTGTCTGTCTGTCTGTCTGTCTGTCTGTCTGTCTGTCTGTCTGTCTTATCTATAATTCAAAAGGGAAGAGAATTTAACTTCCGAATCTGTATCATATTTATAGATTATAAAATGATATTCCATGACGTTACAAGATAATAATGGAAAATAAAAAAATATCCAAAGCATATGCAAAAGATAATTCAAATTTTGTACATAAACAAAAAAAAATAGGAGATCAATAATGTATAATTGGTGATAAATGTGACAACAATTTAGGACCACTGTCATCATTAGTTTACCAGGAAAGTAGGCCTATACCTGTGTGATATTATGTTTCAGCATATTTTCGATTTGTTGAAAGAATTAACTAAATAAATTGTTTAGGAAGATTAATAATCTGAATTAAGTGAACTATATGAAATTCAATTCAGCATTCTTTCTAGAATCAATAGTAAAATTTATGTATGTCTATCATAAATATTTTGGCAGATATTTTCAAAAGTTCCAGTGCATGTTTTCCATAATTTTTGTATGCGTTCATAGCCCGCGCTGTCAACAAAACATCTGAGAGAACCGATTTCGTGGAAGACGAAACGTGGGAGACTTTTGCCTATAACAGATTTCAAGACATCTGAAGACTTTTCAGGACCAATAAATAGAGACATGTTGCTTGAGCTATGAATGGAGCCGACCTTGTATCCCGAGAATTTATTCCAAAGCAGTTACTGAAGATAGTGGGCGGGACAAACCTGGCTGAAGCAACTTCCTACACAACGTTCATATTTAAAAGTTGCAGCACATGAAGGAGAAGTGTTTCAAGGTGAGGAAACAAATTCAACACTACGACAAGGTTATTAAAAATGTAATCATCTTACGATGTTTGGTGACGTATACACGTCCGTTGATGTGACATATTAATGAATTTAAATACTATTATAGTCACAATCATACCATGGCATGAAAGAAAAATTACACAACCTCGAGCGAGAAGTCGCAGGCTCGATTCCCGATCGAGGTTGTGTAAATTTTCCTTCATACCATGGCATGATTGTGATTATAATAGTATTTAAATTCATCGTTATTAAAAAGTCTAAGATACTATGTCGCAACTTGTATATTTCTCAAGACTGGGGAAAATAATTCGCATGATGAAGTGAATATGATTTATGCAAGCTTACAACTCTCGACAGAGGACATCGTAAAGAAATTCAGAATTACTCGTATCTACTAAAGAAATATCAGAAGCAGATAAATTCGAAGTGAAACTGAAATATGAGGAATCTTTCATTGGTGAAAAGGTATAAAAGATTCAAAACACTACCTCCATTCTCTGATGAAAAGTAGATGTTATGATGGGGAAAAAAGTGGTATCGCGACATTTCAGGTGTCCTGTTATCCTTCTTGAAGCACAGAATACTACAAATTGAACTGCAAAATAAAACATATGAATATTTTCATAACATAGATCTGTATAGGCCAACCAAGTTCCGATTACCGACGGTAGGAGTCCGAACTACTGAGCTCGTTGCATATTTATAGCGATGGCAGCGACCTCTTCACCAATCGATAATAAGAAGTTGGTGGGCATATAACAACATTACACATACTTACTTACTTATTTACTTATGGCTTTTAAGGAACTCGGAAGTTCATTGCCGCCGTCACACAAGCCCTCCATCAGTCCCTATTCACAACAAGATTAATCCAGTCCCTATCATCATATCCCACCTCCTTCAAATCCATTTTAATATTATCTTCCCATCTACGTCTCGGCCTCCCCAAGGTCTTTTCCCCTCCGGCCTCTCAACTAACACTCTATATGCATTTCTGGATTCGCCCATACGTGCTACATGCCCTGCCCATCTCAAACGTTTGGATTTAATGTTCCTAATTATGTCAGGTGAAGAATACAATGCGTGCAGTTCTGTGTTGTGTAACTTTCTCCATTCACCTGTAACTTCATCCCTATTAGCCCCAAATATTTTCCTAAGCACCTTATTCTCAAACACCCTTAACCTATGTTCCTCTCTCAAAGTGAGAGTCCAAGTTTCACAACCATAAAGAACAACCGGTAATATAACTGTTTTATAAATTCTAACTTTCAGATTTTTTGACAGCAGTCCGGATGATAAAAGTTTCTCAACCGAATAATAACACGCATTTCCCATATTTATTCAGTGTTTAATTTCCTCCCGAGTATCATTTATATTTGTTACTGTTGCTCCAAGATATTTGAACTTCTCCACCTCTTCGAAAGATAAATTTCCAAATTTTATATTTCCATTTCGTACAATATTCTGGTCACGAGACATAATCATATACTTTGTCTTTTCGGGATTTACTTCCAAACCTATCTCTTTACTTGCTTCCATTAAAATTCCCGTGTTTTCCCTAATCGTTTGTGGATTTTCTCCTAACATATTCACGTCATCCGCATAAACAAGCAGCTGATGTAACTCGTTCAATTCCAAACCCTATCTGTTATCCTGGACTTTCCTAATGGCATATTCTAGAGCAAAGTTAAAAAGTAAAGCTGTTAGTGCATCTCCTTGCTTTAGCCCGCAGTGAATTGGAAACGCATCTAACAGAAACTGACCTATACGAACTCTGCTGTACGTTTCACTGAGACACATTTTTAATCGAAGTAGTTTATTATTATTATTATTATTATTATTATTATTATTATTATTATTATTATTATTATTATTATTATTACTATTACTATTATTATTATTACTGAACGTTTACTCCCTATTTTTTACTTTTTATTTATCTAGTAAGTTAATATTTCTCGCAAAATTTACTGGATGCAGTCTAGCAGCTTATCTATCTTTCTCGCTTTCATAGAACGGAAGGGGCAATGTTTCATAAAGGAACAAGAAACCGTACAAAAAAACTGAATCATAACCTCAAAAGACTTGCTATTTCAGGCGACTTCGTGCATTTAATATTCTGCTACATGAACTAAACTATGCTCTGAATATGTAAGTGCCCATATATCCTCCGAACATTCAAACATAGGAGAGGAAGAGAAAAGGGTCTCGAAGTCAATATTACTCGTGGCAGGAAGTTGGCCAACTAAGCAAAGGGCTGTATACAATCGGAATAGAAACAGCATGATGATTTTGTGAAAATAATTATGAGACAAGAGCACAATATGCTTGATTACATGAGAAATAAGCAATCCCACAAAAGCGCAGTATGTGTTAATTCTGATGCAATGCTTTGAGGTTTATTGTTTTACGATTTAAAGTTATTACTTCAATAGAATAAGAATTGACCTCCCGTTGACATGGCTACATGATCATTCTTATCCCCATATTCTTTCCGTAGAATAGGGAAGAGTTGGGTAGTATCAGACATCGGATAATATCGGACTGTGCGTTTCTTTCATCAACCACCACATAGTAGTACCTGAATGGCATGGTTACGTTTCTGTATGCGATATCACAGAAACGTAACCATGTCATTCAGGTACAATCATCTGGTTGTAGATGAAAGAAACTCACTGTCCGATATTACCCGATTTCCGATACTACCCAACTCTCCCCTATAGGCCTATTTTTTGTACATTGTAGGCGTTTCTCCTCACTATTGAACTCTTAATAATGCTTCTGTTATGCCCCAGGATTTAACCAAGTCCTGTAGCATATTTTCTATTTGGGCATTCATTTCGAAACAATTCAGAAAGACAATTAATATTTGAGAAGAAAAATTCGCTCGGCGCCGGGGATCGAACCCAGGTCCTTGGATCTACATACCAAACGCTCTGACCACTGAGCCACGCCAAATTCAATCCACAGCACCGGATCGAACTCTCCTCCTTCAATGTTTCCCTTTGTGGTCTGACTCCAAGTTAGGCATATATATTGATGTTTTATGTCCAAGTCAACTGCCATTATACTAGGGGCGCACTCAACTGAGTGACTGTTTGGCAGGGATTCCGCAGTTAAGTGCACAGTAATCTGTACAGAAATATGCAATGCTAGCTATGAGAATATATAAAATATTTTTTATTAATTTGTCCTACAGTATAGTATCTGTATAAATATGGGAAATGCCTGTTATTATTCGGTTGAGAAACTTTTATCATCCAGTCTGCTGTCGAAAAATCTGAAAGTTAGAATTTATAAAACAGTTATATTACCGGTTGTTCTGTATGGTTGTGAAACTTGGACTCTCACTTTGAGAGATGAACAGAGATTAAGGGTGTTTGGGAAAAAGGTGCTTAGGAAGATGTTTGGGGCTAAGAGGGATGAATTTACAGGAGAATGGAGAAAGTTACACAACACAGAACTGCACGCATTGTATTCTTCACCTGACATAATTAGGAACATTAAATCCAGACGTTTGAGTTGGGCAGGGCATGTAGCACGTATGGGCGAATCCAGAAATGCATACAGAGTGTTAGTTGGGAGGCCGGAGGGAAAAAGACCTTTAGGGAGGCGGAGACGTAGGTGGGAAGATAATAACAAAATGGATTTGAGGTAGGTGCGATATGATGATACATAATGGATTAATTTTGCTCAGGATAGGGACCAATGGCGGTCTTATATGAGGGCGGCAATGAACCTCCGGGTTCCTTAAATCCAGTAAGTAAGTAAGTATAATATCTGTAATATTGACAATTAATATTTGAGGAGAAAACTTCGCTATGGCGCCGTGGATCGAACCCGGGTCCTTGGTTCTACGTACTAAGCGCTCTGACCACTGAGTCACGCCGAATTCAATCCACAGCACCGGATTGAACTCTCCTCCTTCAATATTTCCCTTTGTAGCATGACTCCAAGTTAGGCACATGACGTTTTATGTCCAAGTCAACTGCTATTATAGAACCAAGGACCCGGGTTCGATCCACGGCGCCGGAGCGAATTTTTCTCCTCAAATATTAATTGTCAATATTACAGATATTATACTGTAGGACAAATTAATAAAAAATCTTTAAAATTCAGAAAGAGTTTTATAACAAAGTGAATGTATTGCATCTATGCCAATCAGGAAATAGAAAACGTCTCTAGCTTTAGGAGAATTTGCACAAGAAGTGCTTATCCACTGTGTATGTACAGACGCTGAAACGAATAGCTGACACACATGGAACTTCTTCTATCACCGCCTTTGATAAAAATATCCTTGCGTCATAAATCACAGCTGGAGTAAACACATTGGCCTAGTGGGATTAATCATCATCATCATCATCATCATCATCATCATCATCATCTTGACTTCACGGAGTAGGCAATACTGCCCGTTCCGGCTTCACAGTTTATCCCTCCATCGTCCCTTAGGTCGCCCTACGTCTCTTCTTCCAGTCGCTTTGTAATTTAATAAGAGTTTTGGTAGTCTGGTGTCCATTCTATTTATATGTTGGAACCATCTATCTCTATGTTCCTTTATTCTTCCATTCATGCTAAAAAATGTAGTTCCTCTCTGATATCTTCATTTCGAAAGCGATCAGATCTTGTACATCCTTTTGTTCTCCTTAAAAATTCATTTCAGCACTTTGTATTTTATTTTGAATTCTTTTTGTGTTTACCCAAGTTTCTGATCCATAAAGAAGAAGAGGAGTAGCCATTGTTTTATAAAACTTAATTCTGGTATCTTTCCTTGTTTTATTCTTTGATATTTTATTATATGCTGACGATGTGGTCATCATTCAAAATAATGAAGATGATCTACATTTTTTTATTGAGTTATTTTACGACGCTGTATCAACATCTAGGTTATTTAGCGTCTGAATGATGATATGAAGGTGATAATGCCGGTGATATGAGTCCGGGGTCCAGCACCGAAAGTTACCTAGCATTTGCTCGAGTTGTGTTGAGGAAAAAACCCGGAAAAAACCTCAACCAGGTAACTTGCCCCGACCGGGATTCGAACCCGGGCCACCTGGTTTCGCGGCCAGACGCGCTGACCGTTACTCCACAGGTGTGGACAAGATGATCTACAGAGATCTTTGTATTATTTAAATATTATCTCTCAAGAATATGATTTTATAATTTCTACAGAGAAAACTAAAATTTTATCACTTTGGGGAAAATCACAAATACGTTCTAAGATTATATTAGAAGGAAGACCATTAGAACAAGTTGAAAATTTTAGCTATCTGGGTTGTGACATAAATACAAGAAATAGATCTGAAGATGATGTTAACAAAAAAATATCAAC
This sequence comes from Periplaneta americana, assembly GCA_025594305.2. Classification (NCBI taxonomy): domain Eukaryota; kingdom Metazoa; phylum Arthropoda; class Insecta; order Blattodea; family Blattidae; genus Periplaneta; species Periplaneta americana. The sequence goes on from JAJSOF020000029.1 coordinate 9,531,107, forward strand.
ATTTCAAATGATATGCGGCACTATCCATCGGACATTAAAGTGGGATTAATCATGCATTCTAATTGTTAAATTAAAGCAAGCATTGTTCGGCCTCTTTTCTTAAGCGGAATCCCAACAAAGCGACTTATTCCTGTACTGCAGAGAATAGATTTAGTTGTAATAGCTGATTAACATGACGTCTTAAATTGTGTGTAAATAAAAAGGTCCTAAAGTCTATCTCACCTGCTCGGTAGCATAGGTGACGTCATAGCCGGAAAATCGGTAACAGAACTTGCAAGGAGCTTTGTTGGTGGAGATTAAGACAGAATCGAGACAGAAGCAAGATGACGATCGCAATAGTTTAAGAAGAATCACAGCGTCAACTCCCTCAGCGGTTATTCTATGCAAGTAATGCAGGGACATCATTTTATTTTTACTTCAATTTTTATTGTACCTGAGTTTTTTAATGTACTTCACTCCCACTACCTCTACTAGTAAACTTACAACCGTCCACCACACAGAACCAAGGCCGCGTATGCAGTCAAAGTCGGCTTACGTTGATAGTAAACAGTACTTAGTAAGTATAGTACGTTCCAGAAATATGTTCGCGTTTTCCAGTGACGAAAGAGCTTTCAATATTGAATCATATTTTCGTACAGGTACTGCCATCCGTTTGCCTACGTCACATCCCGGTTTTCCTCACCCGCTTTTCCTCGCCCCTCTGTAAAGGCTGGTGGCTGGGCTGTCTTAGCTCTTTTATAAAAACATTAATTTCTGTTAAGAAGAGTTCTCACTTCATTCCCTGAAGAAGATGGCAGAGCTAGGCGTCGAAAGCTTGGAAGCAAATCTCCAACTCACCTGGCTGAGAACCCGAAATAAAAAGGATAGAAATAAGAGTTATTCTACATCAAACGCCGGGAAAGCCTCAAGTCATACATTGTTCAACTTTACGGGGAGGAAATGCATCGCAGCATCCGTAAGTTCGAACAGCTGCGTAAGAAGAGGGCAGTGCACTTTGTTCTGGCCTTTCTACAGAGGTGCCAATTACCGGCTGAGAACCCGAGAAGAATTATTCTACATCAAACACCGGGAAAGCCTCAAGTCATACAATTTTTATCTCGAAAAGGAAGCAAAAAGTAGCAAAATTTTATTAACATTTTTTGTTTGAAATATCTCAAAGAGTAAGCCCCTGAAATTAACGATATTACTTACGGTTCATTCTGTATAATATTTAATCCACTATTGTATTGTATTGTATTGTATTTATTAACATTCCATGGTATTCATACATTGCTTTACAGATAGAATATAGAACAAGTCAAAAAACTTAATACTATTATAAAGTCTTAATTTATAGTCACAGTCTAGATGAAATATATACAGAAGAGATTTACAATATAGTCTACTAGTACAACACAAAGTTTTAGTATCAATTTCATGAAGTGTTATTGAATGTCATGAATTCACCTACAGAATAGAATGAGAAATTAGGTACTTCTTTAATTTGGCCCTAAATAATTTTATGTTTTGAGTTTCATTTTTTATATCGATAGAGAGGCTATTAAAATGTTTACTGCCATATAACGCACTCCTTTTTGATAGGACGATAGACTTGCCGATGGAGTATGAAAGTCATTTTTTTGACGTGTATTTATGCTATGAACTGTTGAATTAGTTACAAAGTTTTCACGATTACATGCGAGGAAGATTATTAATGAAAAGATATACTGGCAAGCCATGGGCATTATTTGTAGTTTTTTTTAAAATAGTCCTACACGATTCCCTAGATTTGGCACCTACTATTATTCTAATTACTCTTTTTTGTAATAGAAATATATTGTTACTATCTGTGGAATTTCCCCAGAATATTATTCCAAAACTCATTACCGAGTGGAAGTATGCAAAGTATATTGTTTTTAAGGTATTGATATTTACTATCTTTTGCATAGTTCTAATAGCAAAACAAGCTGAATTTAGTTTGGGGGTAATTTATTTAATATGATATTTCCAATTTAACACATTATCGATTTTTAAGCCAAGAAATTTGGTTGTCGTTGTTTCTAATAGGGATCTGTTGTTAATTATTGCGCTAGAAGTTTGCGAGGTTGAATTTGCACAGGATTTAAATTGAATTATGTTAGTTTTGTTACAATTTAATACCAATTTATTGACTGAGAACCAGTCACATATTTTAAAATGAATTTCCTCTGTTGAAGATTGGATTGTGTTGGAGTTATTAGCTGTAATTACTATGCTTGTGTCATCTGCAAATAATATGGGATGACCTACATCTTTTATTAGGGGGCAAGATCATTTATAAACACTAGAAAAAGTAGGGGACCTAATATTGATCCTTGAGGAATTCCATTATTAATAGTTCCCCATGTCGATGCAGATTTCATAGTTGTATTGATTTCAACTACATGGAAACGACGATTTAGACTTCAGTATACATCCGATCGATATCGCAATGGTTAGAGGCAAATTATTTAAATTGAATAATATCCCGTTTGCACACAAGGATTCTTATTGTTAGCAAGATCTTGAACATAAGTAGGCAAAAGAAAATATCTGCTTCTAGGAACCACGAGGGCGAACATCCCATTACGGATAGCAACACGTCAGCTCTCTTTCCTTTTACATCTCTGCTGATACTCCAATGCAGTAACTATGTGTCGTTTAATATAACAGACGGAAAACGAAAAAAAAGTCAGGATTAATGATAACAAACGTGAAGGATGTTATTGCCTTTCTTTGACGAGTGCACTCAAAGCAAATATTAATAAGAGAGGAAGCTCTTTCAATTCAATTTCATTTTGAAATTCTCTTGAAGGGGAACAATAATTGCAGACGGATAAGAGAGGGTGACGCTTCGACTGGAAGGATGTTCCGAATCTTTCTCACAGCAACAGACGACGGACAGTGAATAGCAAAGTAGGGGGATGTTCAGAAATCCAAAATAGAGTTAGTTTATATTTGGGAAACGTGCCGGCGATCTCGTCTCCCTCCTACACCCCGTCTGATCAAAGGAAGAGCTTCGAGCTATCTATACTAGCAATTTCACTTATCAAAATAGACAGTAATGTTTATATATTGTTTACTGAAAGTACAAGTCTTCAATCCTACTCAAGAAACCCGTCTCAGTTATGTCCTTTCAAATTATACATTTATTTCCATCCTTTTCATTCGATTTCCTCTCTCCTTTCAGGCAAAACTTCGTCAGCTCCCAGCTGCCTTCAACTTTAAAGTTAGTGGAGCGCCTCAAAGCCAAGAGTTTGACCATACTATTCTAGGACTGCTTCAATAGACGGAGCATGGCGTTGGCCACGCCCTACTTCAACAATAGAGCTTCAAACAAAATGTGGCGTTCGGGAACCTAAACACACAACTTCAGTGTGTATACATACACAAATTACATCTATTGAGGTCAGGCGTGAAAGTGGTTCTATCATTTTTATTGCTTCTGTCACGTAATGACAATGGAGTTCTGGTCCGGAATGTACAACACATGTACTTCAAGTGGAACTGAACATTATGTTGAACAGAGCATTACTTATACTTGCAAATTTACACCATGCTGCAGCTAAGCAATGGAACGTTGGTCATAATCAAGGGAGTCGCACAACATCCTCACCTCTTGGAGGTTTATAGCGAATAATGTGGATCAAAGATACACTGCATCCACTCTTCCAATCCTATAAAGCTAAGTGGTTGTACAAACCATTAAAGAATTGACACAAAACGATACCGTGACCAGCGAATTGGGAATTATAAAGAATGGACACTTCGCGTCGGTACCTTTGATGTAGCCGGACCGATTTCAATGAACCTTCAAGCCTGCTAGAGCGTGAGATTCTGCTTTCTCCGTAGCGTTGGCGCTGACATCACACCAGCTAGCAGTCGACACAGCGGAAATATAACACATATAATTAATACATCTAGGTACATTATGTACTCAAATAAAATAAATTGGATCCATAAAATAATAAATCTGTCATTATCTGTAATTAGACTGTTCCTTTATAATGAGAGTTCATTATCTGTAATGTCTAGACTCTAGAGTTCCTTTATAATGAGAGTTCAGACGTTGAACCCAACAACAATTAAAATATGTAATGATTTGATAGCGCTGAAAATGGAAAAACAAAACTCTTACGAGAAGTAAAACCATATACCAATAATCGTTATATACAAATATTTTAATCTTAATTTTATAATGTATTACAGACTTACTTACAAATGACACAAGAACGAAAGGTTAATTGCCGACATTAGTAGAACCTAAAGTCGGTCCTATCTGCTGCAAGATTAATCCAGTCTCTATCATAAACCCCACCTCGGTTCAAATCCTTTTAATATTATCCTCCCAGTCTCGGCCTCCCTAAGGTCTTTTTCCTCCGGTCTCCCAACTAACACTCTATATGCATTTCTGGATTCGCCCATACGTGCTAATGCCCTGTCCATCGCAAACGTTGGATTTAATGTTAAATAATTATGTCAGGTGAAGAATACAATCAGTTCCGTTGTGTAATTCTCCATTCTCCTGTAATTCTATAATTTTAGCCCCAAATATTTTCCTAAGCACCTTATTCTCAAACACCCTTAATTATTCTCTCTCAGAGTGAGAGTCCAAGTTTATACAACCATACAGAAGAACCGCTGTAATATAACTGTTTTATAAATTCTAATTTTAGATTTTTCGACAGCAGACTTATTTATTTACCGAATAATAACACGCATTTCCCATATTTATTTTTTAATTTTAGTGTCATTTATATTTGTTACTGTTGACCAAGATATTTGAATTTTTCCACTTATTCGAAGGATAAATTTCCAATTTTTATATTTCCATTTTTACAATTTTCTGGTATTATTTAATTTATACTTTGTCTTTGGTAATTATATTTACTTCCAAACCGATTCTACTTGCTTCTGTAAAATTTGTGTTTAAATAAATAAAAAATAAATATTTAAAATAAATATTCACGTCATCCGCATAGAAAAAATTAAGTTCAAAACCAAACCCTGCCTGTTATCCTGAACTTAAACGAATTCTAATGGCATATTCTAGTTTATAATGTATTATATTATTTTATAATATAATTTATGATATCTGAAATATAAAATATTATTATTACAACTAGTTTGTCAATGAGAAATAAGGAAAAGCTGTTAACTTGAATTTATTTGAAGCAAAGCGTTACTGGATTATGCAATAAGGTAGGCGATGTTTGGATCCTATGTCTTAATTCTATTCTCAATTATTATCTTAGCGTATGCTCGATTACACTACCTCTAGCGCTTGAAAGTGGAACTAGTCGCCTGGCGCACAGAGAAACAAAACACAGAAAAATTCGCTCAGTGTCCATTCTTTATAATCCCTATTCGCTGCCGTGACTGAGTGTATTTGCGGTGTTAAATTTACACATAAGTAAGGCCGGGATTACGATCGACGTCCGTTTCGTTTCGGTGAAGTTCGATGAAGTTTGACATACACATATAGATATTATATATACCGAGTGATTCAAAACTTACCTGAGAAATGCTAGGTGATGAAAGATGACGTTATTTGGAATAAATTCATTATTTGGAATTGTTTCCTAAATGATTACAGTTTAATATTCTATCACAAAAATCGAATGAAACTTTAAGCTCAACAACATGATGCTATTACCGCAGTCTAGTATATACAGTCACGAAGATCAATACTTAGGTACTAAATATGCAAACATAGACAGTTGCTCACCACTAGGATCGCTACTATCGCCTCATCACAGACTCATTCCTCAGCAGACGATAAAAGGTATTGTACTTTAGATATCGTTTTTTTTTTTAATTAACACCTTCCTTCCACTAACGAAATACGAAATACATAACGTTTATATGTTATACATCACATATTCATTATATATGTGATCTCGCCTACCTCATTGAATATTACACGACTACTATGAAGTAGCCAATGTTTATTATCACCATTTAATACGAGAAAAATTCGTTCCGGCACCGGGAATCGAACCCGGGACCTCTCAGCTCTACGCGCTGAGTGCTCTTTCAAACTCAACTATACCGGGACACGATCCACGGTGCCGGCCGAACTCCCCTCGTAATGTTGTTGCATATATTATATATTATTTTCATAAAATATATATTATATTCTACAAACGCACCTTCCTATATCTTTCGGAAGAAGGATAACTCTAACCTATTTTTCTTACAATTTATAGTACTACAAACGTCTCCTTGTCCCATATTATTATTCAAATTATAGTGTTTTAGCCATTTACATTTATTACAACCGATAACGAACATTTCACAGTTTACATAGCTTTTCACAATAATGCGAAATATTGCACAGTCAATGCTTTTTCGATCTAGACCAGGCCGTAATGTTTGTTCGGGTTTTCTATTTCAGTGTATGGAGCTCAGTGAAATATTATATTATAACTTTATTGCGTATCATTGCTAAGCATTATTTAGTGTAATGTGTCCATAAGTTCCGTTTACTTCTTGTTGCATAATATGTTGCAGAAATAATTACAAAACTGTGTTATTTTAATGTGAAGAGAATTTTACATGTTAACATAATCTGTTCGCGTCAACATTTTAAGTTTAGAATGGAAGCTATTTTGAGGTTTAATAAAAAAGAATTTATATTGTGATTTCAATTTAGCACATCTACCTTCCTTAATTTTAGACAAAACATTTACCATACCACTCCTATGAAATTAGTGTACGTACAATTGTCTTACTTCGTCTCTTAAGTAGTAGATAAATACAATAATTCAGTATTCAATTGTAGTATTAAAATACAGACAAGTTGAATGTCCGGGGTATCATACCTGACATTATGCTTAATTATATTAATATATAATTACGATTTTAGGAATATAAGTTAAATAAAGTAAACATAACCTATAATTTTCATATGAATGGCAAGGCATTGGAGATCACAAAATTTAGACAGAAAGGGGTAACTGGTACAGTAAACATAACCTATAATTTCAACATATCTAAATATCCGTGCGGTGCAACTGAACATTTTTAATCGTGCATAAATGAATGTACAAGAATTTCGCAATATTTAATCGAAATAAAGACAGGTATTACACATACGAACAACGTAATTTTCACACCATAAATAATATTACACGTTAACTCGCAAGTGAATTATGTCCGAAGTGTCTCATAATCATTGTTTTAGATATTATTAATGGAATTACACTACATTTTAGAGAAATATATGTTACTTTTTATGCATTCCAACTAATTTATATGGTTGAAACGCCGCCCTTCGTGATCGGGTTAAGCGAGTCACATGGTCTGCCTTACGGCCTGGATTAGATCAAGATGGCTGTGGCACAGTGTATTGTTCCTAGTACTCACAGTGCTCCAAGCGGCTAGCAAGTATCGTGAGAATTGCAAAAAAATCATCCCAAGCTTCGTGACTGGATATAGTAGACTGTGATATTCCCTTTCTCTCTTATACCGAATTTTGCACACCTCTACTCCCTCTACTTATCTGTCCGATTCCACAGTCTTTCTCGGTATCATAACTTAAATACTCGGTCACAATATGATAACACGCTAGAAATACCACTGCACACATCATCTCTTTATTCTTCATTTTCACTGTTGCTACTTCTCGTCACTGGAATTCTCTGCCGCCTGAAGTCAAGGGCTGCCGAACTTTAATTTCCTTTAAATGTAAATTAGAAAAATATCTTATGACGAGTTGCCAGACCTAACGTGTTGCAAATGTGTTCCACTGTATTTTTTTTTCTTATTTTTATTATCTAAATCGTGTTTATTTATTACTTAACGCCAATATGTATCCCACTGTGTTGTTTTTTATTATTAATCTATTTTTTGTGTACATTTTATTCAATTGTCGGTTTCCGGTTTAATTATGTAAATCCTACTTAATTGTAATCAAATACTAATATGTATACTAATGTGTTTATTTTTATTTTTTTTTACTGTGTACATTTTTTTTTTATTGAATTATCGGCTTCTGTTTTTATGTGATTCGTATTTGATTCTAACAAATTAATATGTATTTCACTATGTTTATTTTTATTTTATGAGGTAATTTTATGTAACTACCTCTTTTTATCTCATTATGTTTCACTATGTAATTACTTAATTCTGATCTAGTTTTATGTTCAACTGTGTAAGCAAGTTTTAATCCTGGTTGAGTGTAAGAGAAGGCCTTACGGCCTTAACTCTGCCTGGTTAAATAAAGCCATTATTATTATTATTATTATTATTATTATTATTATTATTATTATTATTATTATTATTATTATATTACAACACAAATGAAATATTTCTTATTTTAGTTGTACCTAAATGCTTCACATTTGCTGCTTTATTACAAAGTACAAATTATGGTCCTTATATTTATATATAAAATGATGTACAATTTTGTTTCATGTTTACTTTCTAAACGTTCCGGAAAACATCTCGCGACACAATGTCACATCGGCAGGACCAAGTTTGAGCACATGCTGAAAGCTTTCTGTATCTATAATGTTCAATCTCGATATCGCATGTGGCTGTGCGAGGCTTTGACATTAACTAGTGTAAGAAGTGGGACTTCAAAGTCAAAGACCTGCCTCCTCACACATACAAAGTTTGACAGACAATTGAGTTGTTGTGCCATTAACGGAGCCGGGCTCCCCACGCGGGAACTTGAAACACAATTCAAATTAAACGAAACATGCTTTTAATGTAATTTCCTTGTAGTTATCGTACCGAAATAAGATAAAGCTACAAGTGTAGGAGCGGCTTCGCCTTGTTCTGTACAAGTTACGAGACTTGTGGAATTTGGATAACAATTCTTACGAACTAAAAGCATTACATGGATATTTAATTACGTCGAGATAATTGCATATGGTTTATGGCCTTTACCGTCAGACGACAAGTCATGCTGTTTTCCTAGTTCGTTATTACATGAAATAATGGAAATGTAAGTCGTATATACAGTAGCGTGCAAATTAATCCGAACACGATATATTTTTACATTTTCTGTCATTGTTGGCCTCACAGCTGCTCATACCACTTTAATTGACATCTGTAGTACGTGTAATTCCATTGTTGAAGGTATTTTTTTTATAATATGTGACATTTTGCCTGTAGTTTTGTACTTGTAAGCATTTCAGTAGTGTTGAAGACTTATACTGCAATCCTGTGTACATTCTGTCGTCTTCACAAATGGATACAACTCCACGAAAACGGTCTAAAATTATAACATTAGCAGAGCATTCTTCTATGACATAGAGGCAAATCCCTGCAGAATGTCACATCGGTTTGGCTACTGTTAATTCCATCATAAAACGATACAAGGAGACTGGATCCATCACACTCCAGAAAAAAGGAAACTGTGGCCGGAAAAGGAAGACTTCACCTGCAGATGATCGTTTAATTGTCAGGAAAAGTAAATTAAATCCTAAACTAACTGCTGTCGACTTAATCCGCGAGTTAATGGCTACCACTGGGGCGAATATTCACGTCACAACAGTGCGGCGTAGGCTTTTGGAAGCTGGACGAAGGGCTCGTAAGCCTATTACGAAGAAACTGCAAACCCCTGTTATGTGAAATAAACGCTTAATGTGGGCAAAATTACATCAACACTGGACAGTGAATGACCAGAAGAATGTACTTTTTTCCGATGAGTCTCATTTCGATGTCCACGGCCACCGTGTTTCTTACGTACGGAAAGGATCCGAAAAAGTAACAGCAGCTCATCTCCAACAAGCACCCAAATACCCCCCTAAAGTAATGTTTTGGGGTTGTTTTACACTTGAAGGGCCTGGAGCATTAATACCTATCAAGGGAATGATGAATTCTGACAAATATATTCACTTATTGGAAACCAGAATCGTACCCCAGCTGCAAAAATCATTTCCGGATGGCAGAGGTGTGTTCCAACAAGACCTGGCACCATGCCATACGTCTCGGAAAACTACAGAATTCTTCAACAAGAAGAATATTCAGGTACTACCCTGGCCAGGCAACTCACCCGACATCAACCCCATTGAGAACTTGTGGTCAATTTGCTAAAGAAGAATGCAAAAAATGGATTGTTCTACAGAGGAGAAGATGATTTCTGCCCTCATTGGTGTATGGTTTCGCGATGAAGAAATGAAGAATATTTGTGGGAAATTAGTGGAATCCATGACAAATCGTCTCAGAGCTGTTATTAGTAACAAGGGAGGCCACATAGATTACTGAGGTATGTCTTAGATCCTTTTTTCAGCCCGTTTGAGTGTTTTTGCATAAGTAATTACGTTGTTCGGATTAATTTGCACGCTACTGTATTGTATCCTCTAGAGCAATAGAATTACAAAAGAATAAAGAAAAAGTAGTCCAAGTAGATGTAACATACGGTACATTATGAGTGACGTTTAAACAGAAATAATGCAAGGATTTATTTTATCAAACATACCAAGTTCTTAGTTATGTAAAAGAAAAGAAAAATAGATCAGAAAGGAAGAGGAAAAACATGATCCTCACAGAACAAAATTCGACTAGGCGGAATGGAAAGGAAAACAAGGACTGAATAAGAGAAGAGAAAGGGGCAAGAACTAACAGGAAAAGAAAGGATAAAAGAAAGGAAGAATGAATTGCGTAAATAAAATCAAACAGTAAAAGAATGCAGTAACAACTTCCATTTCGCTACGTTCGCGACAGAAAGAGTCATTTGTACAGTAGTGGCAAAAAGAACCGGACCGACCCTTGTACCTGATTTCAGAGCCTTGTTCACTCCAGAGCACGATAGACTGGTAACTAAGAATTTCGTGGTTCGAATCCTGCCTGGGAAAGAAACTTTTTTTTTGTTCCTTATTCAAATATATTCCCAATACTTTTCGACTACTGGTAAAATTCATGTTCTGGGAATAATAAGTTAATTAAGTAGTAAAATATCGCTGCAATTATTATTGTTGAACTCAGCGAATTCGAAAACACTGTTTTCTGTGTCTCATTATATTGGAAGTTTCCATGAGACAAAGAATGTTGAAAATTTGTTAAAATCCGTTTCCAGAAATCTCTGAATAATAGACCTACTGTTCATCTACATGATATTATATCTCTAATTTTACTGTGGCGTTTCAGACCTCTCTAATCAGAAGGTGGGTCTATTACAATCAACCCATATACAGAAGTATCTACCAAAATTTGTGAATACTAGAGCAAATGATTGGTACTGTACTATACACATAAAGAGATATGCAGATGACATACAAATACTATACAAAGGAAACAAAAGACAGATCCAAAACCTGCATCAACACATAAACCAAATACACCCAAAGCTACACTACACATTAGAAATTGAAAACAACAAATCCATAAATTTTTTAGACATCACAATAACAAAAGTAGTCAACAAACACACATTCAAAGTATACAGAAAACCCACAACAACAACACACATACACAACACATCCAACCACCCCACACAACACAAACAAGCTGCATTCCGAACAATGGTACACAGACTACTCAACATACCAATGAATCAACAGGATTACAACGAAGAGCTAAACACAATCAAAGACATAGCACAAGAAAAGTAGTAGTAGTAGTAGGGTTTAAGAAGGGCGCGTCAGCTACTAGCACAAGAAAACGGATACAACCCTAACATAATAGACAACATAATACGTAAGACAAAACACAATCACAAAAAACATAAGAATACAACACAAACACAAGAACACAAAAAATACATCACACTAACATACGAAAACAAAAACACACATAAAATTGCAACCTCATTCAAGTAATCAAACTACAACATAGCATACAGAATAAATAACACTCTACAAAAACATCTCAACACACAAACAACACAAACAAATACAACCACACAGGCGTATACAAACTCAAATGTAACAACTGCAACAACTTCTACATAGGACAGACAGGCAGATCGTTTCAAACACGTTACAAAGAAAACATCACAGCCATAACAATATTACAAAACACCTCCACATATGCAGAACACATCACAAATGCTAACCACACCCACAGAGACATCAACACAGACATGGAAATACTACACATCCAACCAAAAAGCCAGAAACTAAACACACTAGAACAATATGAAATATAAAGACACACAAAAACACACCCCAACGAAATTCTCAATACACAACTCAACTTCAAAACACACACAATCTTTGACTCTACACTATACCACAGGAACACACCCTCACAGGAAAGAGAACAAGTGGCGCCAAGACCAACAACGACCAGTTCTGAAGATGACCCATAAACAGGTCGAAACATGTAAACGAGGTACGTTGAATTTTAACATAGGAAATTCTTACCATACATATTCCGAAGCGATACAGTGTTAAAAGTTGTGTAATCAAGATGTAGAAACAACTAAATTAATCCTCTCGTCAATGCCGTGAGATGGCAATAATATTGTTAAGGCTGGCTTGACTTCCATCCGATTCAGCACTACCATACATTTTCTAAAACTCGGTATACCGAATGGTAAGGAAATGAGAGGCTATATTTGCGATATCAGCTCTTAAAAATGATAAAAAGTAATGTGTCAATTGGTTTTATTTGTTTGTTTGTTTGTTTGTTTGTTTATTTATTTATTTATTCTGATGTAGTTAAGGCCAACAGGCCTTCTCTTCCACACCACCAGAAATACAAATACAATAATAGAAATGAAAAGGAAACAAAAACACTATAAACAAAGTAAAGTCACACAAAAATATACGCAGGTTGCAGCCACACAAACTTTAAATGAATGATTAAGTATCATAATTAATTGTATTATATTACGTTGCGTGAAAACGTTTAAGATGTCTTTATGAAAATGTTTGTTCATATTATCCTCGAGAAAAGTCCATACCTCTCTCATGAAAGCCATACTAAAGTTGTACATTTCCAAAAATCGATTAAAGCAAGTTTCTCTTGAATCAGAATGCAATGGCACAACACAAGTGCATATACAAGAGACATCGGTCAACAAAGGGCGTCTCCTTGCGTCGCACTCGCTAGCTGGGAACCTCACCTCCCCGTGTAGAACAACAGACGTGGCCCATTTCCACAATAGAAAGTGGGAGGGTTGGAAGTCCCAGCATAGAACGAACATGCACTATAATTCACAGTTGTCGTAAACAACAAAGACTGAGGCAGTGGTTATGGGAGCGCTATTATACCAGCCTAGTTGGTTGTTGTACCTGGTGTTAGCTGTTTTATTTAGAAAACACCATAGTTTTCCTGAATTAAAAAATCTCATCCATAACAATACTTCAAATGAAATAAATGCAGACGAAATATGCGGGCGTGTGTGGATAAAGGTGTGGGATGGAAAACCAGCCAGCATCATAATACAAATGGCGATGACGTCACAAGCTGAATATTAATGTTTTCCAAGAATATCTGCCCTCCGGAAGGACTTAATTCGGTTTTGCTTATAAAATTCAACTTTTTATGTTGTTTAGTCCTCATTCAGACTTGTTTTCAGAAGGATTTGACTTATACTAGGACAATAATGATTTACCTGGAGACTTGCTAAAGGCTTCACCAATAACCAAAAATGTATTTAAAAATAGGCTTAAGGGCTTTACTAATAGACGGTAGTATATTATACACACTATTTAAAGGGTGTAATTGATATCTTGTTATTTGAAGTGTTCTATGAGTGAGGAAGTGTATTGTGTCAGTAAAGTGTGTAGTGTCAGTGAAGTCTATTGTGTAAGTGAAGTGTGTTGGTGTCAGTGAAGTGGTTGTGCAAAGTATTCGAACAGTGAAATGGTTAGAAGTGTTAGTGAAATCAGGTAGAATCAGTCCAGATATGAACCTGTCAGACTCGTAGGTCTTAGTTCGAGCTTAGGGTTAAGATGTAAATTAGATTTACTTTAAATGTTATTTTAAGTGACCATGCTTCATTTTAATTTAGGATGCTCCTTGTTGTTGTTGTTGTTATTATTATTATTATTATTATTATTATTATTATTATTATTATTATTATTATTATAAATTATTGTTTTTATTAGTTGTGTTTATTATTAATTGTCATTATTGAGTGTAATTAGTTACCACTGCCACCAGTATATACCCATTTGCAGTGTGAATAAATAAATAAATACATACATACATACATACATACATGCATGCATACATACGTACATACATACATACATACATACATACATACATACATACATACATACATACATACATACATACATACATACATACATACATACAATAAGTAATGGCAACAATACTGTAAATCAGCACTCCTAGCTGTGAGCATCGGAAACTTTTATTACATAACAGAGGCGTGATTGTTGCATAAATGTGGAATGAAGTACATTATGCAACGAGCCTTTAATGGTAGTAATTAAGACTCGAGTATGTATCACAAAATATTTCAATTCCAGTAATTTCATCACTATAAAATTTTGTTATTCTAGATTTAATTTGTAATTCTTTGTTTTTCTATGATAAATTATCTAGCTTTAATTAGTCAAGTAATCTTTTTGTACTTTGATTTTTATTGCAATTGTAATTGTAAATTTAATACTAATTGTAACTTTATTCTTCACAATATAGTTGGAATCTCCTGGTAAAGGGGCGGTTAAATAAATCAAAAATACTAAATACTAAAAACTATGTTTATGAAACGAGCGCAAGAGAGTTTCATAATTTTCATACGAGCGTCTTAATTACCATTATAGTCAAGTTTCATACGACTTTTTATGCTCGACCATATTGATTTTTTCCGGCAATTGGTGAAATGAATTTGCGGGAATGTGCTTTGTGAAAGGCTGGAAGATGACGGTGAATTGATGTTAATTTGTGTGTTGTTTTTTTCGACTGAGTTTAATATTGTCTAAACTCGCGCTAGTTGTCTTTCGATTGCATATCCGAGAATAATCGATACTTGCGCTTTCATATTGCTAGAATGGTATTTTCTGATTGGTGTAACACCTGAACTTTAATGAATAGGTGTACTTTAATGAGGTCCATTAAAGGGCTGCTACCAGGTGCATAATTACTACAGTTCGGCATGGTCGAGCATAAAAGTATTTAAGTAACCATATTATTTTGTGAATATAGGGACTGTTTCTGATTTGTGTTAAGTAATATCGACCTTTTATAGTTTTTCTAATTCTTTGCACACTCTCTTACAAATCACGTGACAGCCATTATCTGTCGTAGAACACGACTACAAAGATGGCACAGATCTGGTATCTGCTCTGTGATAAGTTCTAATGGTGGTAGAATACCAGTCACTTAACGTATTAATATATCCACAAATTATTCAAGAATTAAAAAGCAATGAACAGTTAGTGAACTAGCAGATCAATATATCAATCAGCCAATGAAGAAATCAATCCATCAGTAAATAAATAAATAAATCTTTTTCAGTCAATCAAAAATAAATGAAGAAACGAAACTATAAATAAATCCAGCAGCCAGTCGACAAGTACATCACTAGTCGGTCAACAATGGAAAAGATTCACTCGTGAGTTAATCATAAATCTATCCACCACTCAGTCAATAAAATCTAAACCGTAAGTCAATCAATACTTCAATTAAATAGGCAGTCAAATCAATCTATAAATCAATCGACAAATCTTTCTACAAACTGCTTAATGAATTAAATCATTCGACAAATACGAGTAATTGAATCGGCCGTTAAATCAATACCTCAATCAATAACTCAAATCAAACTTGAGCCTACTAGTCGATCAAGAAATATAACTGTGAGACAATTAACAAGCCAAGCCGTCACAAAGCGTCAATCCGTCAGTCTGTCAATATATTCATTCGTCCTCACATTCACAAATCCATCCGTCAGTCTGCCAAGAAATCCATCCGTCATTCTGCCAAGAAATCCATCCGTCAGTCTGCCAAGAAATCCATCCGTCAGTCTGACAAGAAATCAATCCGTCAGTCTGCCAAGAAATCCATCCGTTAGTCTGCCAAGAAATCAATCCGTCAGTCTGCCAAGAAATCCATCCGTCAGTCTGCAAAGAAATCCATCCGTCAGTATGCCAAGAAATCAATCCGTCAGTCTGCCAAGAAATCCATCCGTCAGTCTGCCAAGAAATCCATCCGTCAGTCTGCCAAGAAATCCATCCGTCAGTCTGCCAAGAAATCCATCCGTCAGTCTGCCAAGAAATCAATCCGTCAGTCTGCCAAGAAATCCATCCGTCAGTCTGCCAAGAAATCCATCCGTCAGTCTGCCAAGAAATCCATCCGTCAATCTGCCAAGAAATCCATCCGTCAGTCTGCCAAAAAATCCATCCGTCAGTCTGCCAAGAAATCCATCCGTCAGTCTGCCAAAAAATCCATCCGTCAGTCTGCCAAGAAATCCATCCGTCAGTCTGCCAAGAAATCCATCCGTCAGTCTGCCAAGAAATTCATCCGTCACTTTGTCAACATATCCAATCATCAGTCAGTATTTTATTTTATTTATTCATTTGTTGTTGAACGTAACAGGCAAAGCCCAATTACAATGTTCACGACTAACAAATTAATTGATAAAACATAAACAAAGAAAAGGAAACATACTCTTAATAAAAACTGAAACAAAATAGAAATAAGAGAAAGAAAAAAAGATAAATTGAAATAAGGTGTGAAAGTAGCTTCAAAGTAACTAACAACAATATTCTGTAAAATATGATAACAAATAATTCTGTATCTAGAGAAATTCATATTGAAAATATCAACATTCGGATGAGGATGTAATTTATTGTATAACTGCAACATTTGGAAAACTGGGGAATTTTTGTGGGATTCAGTATTTGTCCTTGGTATGTAAAATAAATTTCGAAATTTCGTTTTAAGCTTAGGTGCATATAATGTTGTATAATAAAATAAACCAACACAGTCCAACTTATTGTTAATAACTTTATGAAGAAAGTTTAAAGATTGACAATTTGGTCGAATTTACAAACTAGTAAAATGGAAATGTTGAAGCATTGTAGTATAATTCTCATAGGTAGGATAATCATTATAAAGTCTGTAGTATAACCATTTTAGAAACTTATTTTGAATTTTTTCTAGTAACAGAATATATTTGTTAGTAACTGGGTTCCAGATAACAGCAGCATACTCTAATTTAGATCGAACAATAGAATTATACAAAATTATTATAGTTTTGACTTTAAATTTACAAGAATTTCTCATAACAAAACCTAAAACAAATTTATAATATTATTAATATGACTATAAAATGTAAAATTACTGCTAAATAATATACCTAAATCTTTAGGTTCAATTTCTGATCATAAAACTTTTACCTCCATTCAATTGTCAGTCTCTCAAAATTTAATTTCTCACTCTGTATTGATATGTCAAAAATTAATGAGCCGTCAATCAATAATCAAAATTTCAACTTTCGCTCTGTAATCAAGGTCATCCATCAGTCCGTCAACAATCCACCCGTCATCCATCCACATTACCACAAGCAATTCCATGCAAGAAGTAAACAAACTACTCCCTTCGATTTAGGTCATCGATGGTTTTCAACGAGTCTGGGCATTTCCTTTTTATTTTACACCGTGCCACAGGTATTGGATGACCTGTTGGGTTGGCCAATATCAGGAATTCGATTAGCAGAGACCTGTTAGGTGGAGAAGAGTGGACAGTGAGGAAAGTTGTGGTGCTATTGTGCATTAAGAAGTGAAAATTTATTTATTTATTTATTTATTTACTTATTTATTTAATTATTTATTTACTTATTTACTTATTTATTTATTTACTTATTTATTTGTTTACTTATTTGCTTATTTATTTATTAATTTATTTATTTATTTACTTATCTATTTATTTATTTGCTTATTTATTTATTTATTTTAATCATTTGTTTATTTACTTATTTATTTATTTTTATTTACTTATTTATTTATTTACTTATTTATTTGTTTACTTATTTATTTATTTATTTACTTATTTATTTACTTACTTATTTACTTATTAATTTACTTACCTATTTACTTATTTATTTATTACCTAATTATTTACTTACTTATTTATTTACTTACTTATTTACTTATTTATTTACTTACCTATTTACTTATTTATTTACTTACCCATTTACTTATTTATTTATTTAATTATTTTCTTATTTATTTATTTATTTATTTACTTATTTATTTATTTATTTACTTATTTATTTACTTACTTATTTATTTACTTATTTATTTACTTACTTATTTATTTATTTACTTATTTATTTATTTATTTATTTATTTATTTACTTATTTATTTATTTACTTATTTATTTACTTACTTATTTACTTATTTATTTATTTACTTTTTACTTATTTATTTACTTATTTATTTATTTATTTATTTATTTATTTTTACTTATTTATTTATTTACTTATTTATTTATTTATTTATTTATTTACTTATTTATTTACTTATTTATTTATTTGCTTTTATTTACTTACTTACCGGTATTTATTTATTTATTTATTTACTTATTTACTTATTTATTTACTTACTTATTTACTTATTTATTTATTTATTTACTTATTTACTTATTTATTTACTTACTTATTTACTTATTTATTTATTTATTTATTTACTTATTTATTTAAATAAATAAAATAAAAGTCTTCACTTCAGACTTGATACCAAGTTAAAATGAATGCGGTGAAGATAATGAAATGCGTTGATTCAAAATTATAATAAATTTCATATCTAGGCCTACTTATTCGCGGTCATTTGGTTGTCATAGTAACAATAAGAGCAGTTACTGAATGAATAATATGCATTGTGGTGAGAGTCGCAGCTAGTCAGAGATGTAAGCAGTGGAGAAGGAAAGGAACTCGAAACCCTCCCCCATTATCTCCTGGCTTATTTGCCTCATAATTGGTGCCTTGTTCGTATTACTCGTGAGGTTCAAACCTCTCTTCGGACAGTTGACTAAACAACAACAACAATGAAGATTATAAGAAAACTATTGCTACTACAATAATTATGTAATACTCGAAGACAAGCAATTCAGTTCTGCCAATTGTTTCACAAAAATTATTTTCAGAACATTACTAGAAAATCTGCTTGCAGTTGTTTAAGATCTGACTTTGAACACAAGGAACGAAATAAATAAAATCTGCTTGTGCAGGAGTTAAAAGAAAATTGTGAAATCGCAGAACTCATAACGTGTATACAAAGCGCTGTACGGGTTCGATTCCCGGTCGGGGTAAGTTACCTGCTTGAGGTTTATTCCGGGGTTTTCCCTCAACCCAATACGAGCAAATGCTGGGTAACTTTCGGTGCTGGACCCCGGACTCATTCCACCGCCATTATCACCTTCATCTCATTCAGACGCTAAATAACCTAAGCTGTTGATAGAGCGTCGTAAAATAATCTACTAAAAAAAAAGAACAAAGCGATGTAAGAAAATGCGTTCGCTTTTGCATGGTATTTAGGTGAAAGGGATTAACCCTCATTTTTTTAAATTGAGACATTTTTGCTGTAATTAGTTAAAATTTAATTACGAAATGTGAAAATATGATTTCGACAATTGCGTTTGCATTCGTTTATATTAAGTAACAAATAATAAAATTTATTTTTGGATATTTCTGAAAAATATTTCTTCTTTCGGATGTCCTTCTACCTAAACACCGTCAATAATCACCGATATCTATTGTAGTTTCTGTATTGTACAGACTGTGACAGATACATACAACTCAGTAACTTGGGTTGCCTAAAGAAAAAGGTGCTTCGAAAAAGTAGATTTACAGTCTAAACCCCTGATGTATCGGCACCTTCTCTGCTCCTGGTGTGTAGCGAGACCATATACTCTACAGGCGAAAGCTGCAGATCTATTCTGCATTGGGATGAGTATTATAATATTTTTGTAGATGTCATGACTTCCCTCACAGTAGAGCATTAGCATCCGTGACATTTGTATTTAAATTGGAGTGAGAGCGATATAGTACGGACATGCTGTTAGCGCATGGGGTAAATGGACAAAATCAGACAGAAGCAACTGCCTTATATAAACGATCACATCCCGAAATGCGACAGCTAAACCACGGCCGATTTAGAGAGGTAGAGTGGAGGCTACGTCAACATGGGACAATGCATGCATCAACACGCCCACGACATGTCCGCCAAAGGCCTCCTGTCGCTGTAGAGTGGCTGTAGAAGTAGAGATGGGGACGGAGCGTGTAGAACTGTTGAGTTACTCGGTTCTATCGATTTATGTGCTTGGCAGCGGAGCACCGAGGTTACTCGGTTAACCGTAGCCGTTACCGGTCAGTTCAAACAGAGTTCACGTGTTTTACTTAACCCAGATAAGACTGATATCCTATATATAGGACACCGGACGTTTTATTTTCTTAACATTGTTGTGTAAGATTTTCATAGTCGACAATCATGATACCATAATCCTTATGTGATATAAATTGCCTCCAATTTTTCATAGTCGACAATCATGATACCATATTCCTTATGTGATATAAATTGCCTCCAATTTTTCATAGTCGACAATCATGATACCATAATCCTTAAGTGATATAAATTGCCTCCAATTTTTCATAGTCGACAATCATGATACCATAATCCTTATGTGATATAAATTGCCTCCAATTTTTCATAGTCGACAATCATGATACTATAATCCTTATGTGATATAAATTGCCTCCAATTTTTCATAGTCGACAATCATGATACCATAATCCTTATGTGATATAAATTGCTTCCAATTTTTCATAGTCGACAATCATGATACCATAATCCTTATGTGATATAAATTGCCTCCAATTTTTCATTGTCGACAATCATGATATCATAATCCTTATGTGATATAAATTGCCTCCAATTTTTCATAGTCGACAATCATGATACCATAATCCTTATGTGATATAAATTGCCTCCAATTTTTCATAGTCGACAATCATGATACCATAATCCTTATATGATATAAATTGCCTCCAATTTTTCATAGTCGACAATCATGATACCATAATCCTTATGTGATATAAATTGCCTCCAATTTTTCATAGTTGACAATCATGATACCATAATCCTTATGTGATATAAATTGCCTCCAATTTTTTTCATTGTCGACAATCATGATATCATAATCCTTATGTGATATAAATTGCCTCAATTTTTCAAGTCGACAATTGATACCATAATCCTTAAGTGATATAAATTGCCTCCAATTTTTCATAGTCGACAATCATGATACCATAATCCTTATGTGATATAAATTGCCTCCAATTTTTCATTGTCGACAATCATGATACCATAATCCTTATGTGATATAAATTGCCTCCAATTTTTCATAGTCGACAATCATGATACCATAATCCTTATGTGATATAAATTGCCTCCAATTTTTCATTGTCGACAATCATGATACCATAATCCTTATGTGATATAAATTGCCTCCAATTTTTCATTGTCGACAATCATGATACCATAATCTTTATGTGATATAAATTGCCTCCAATTTTTCATAGTCGACAATCATGATACCATAATCTTTATGTGATATAAATTGCCTCCAATTTTTCATAGTCGACAATCATGATACCATAATCCTTATGTGATATAAATTGCCTCCAATTTTTC
This sequence comes from Periplaneta americana, assembly GCA_025594305.2. Taxonomy (NCBI): domain Eukaryota; kingdom Metazoa; phylum Arthropoda; class Insecta; order Blattodea; family Blattidae; genus Periplaneta; species Periplaneta americana. The sequence continues at coordinate 9,552,668 of JAJSOF020000029.1, forward strand.
ATAGTCGACAATCATGATACCATAATCCTTATGTGATATAAATTGCCTCCAATTTTTCATAGTCGACAATCATGATACCATAATCCTTATGTGATATAAATTGCCTCCAATTTTTCATTGTCGACAATCGTGATACCATAATCTTATGTGATATAAATTGCCTCCAATTTTTCATTGTCGACAATCATGATACCATAATCTTTATGTGATATAAATTGCCTCCAATTTTTCATAGTCGACAATCATGATACCATAATCTTTATGTGATATAAATTGCCTCCAATTTTTCATAGTCGACAATCATGATACCATAATCCTTATGTGATATAAATTGCCTCCAATTTTTCATAGTCGACAATCATGATACCATAATCCTTATGTGATATAAATTGCCTCCAATTTTCATAGTCGACAATCATGATACCATAATCCTTATGTGATATAAATTGCCTCCAATTTTTCATAGTCGACAATCATAATACCATAATCCTTATGTGATATAAATTGCCTCCAATTTTTCATTGTCGACAATCATGATACCATAATCTTTATGTGATATAAATTGCCTCCAATTTTTCATAGTCGACAATCATGATACCATAATCTTTATGTGATATAAATTGCCTCCAATTTTTCATAGTCGACAATCATGATACCATAATCCTTATGTGATATAAATTGCCTCCAATTTTTCATAGTCGACAATCATGATACCATAATCCTTATGTGATATAAATTGCCTCCAATTTTTCATAGTCGACAATCATGATACCATAATCCTTATGTGATATAAATTGCCTCCAATTTTTCATTGTCGACAATCATGATACCATAATCTTTATGTGATATAAATTGCCTCCAATTTTTCATAGTCGACAATCATGATACCATAATATTTATGTGATATAAATTGCCTCCAATTTTTCATAGTCGACAATCATGATACCATAATCCTTATGTGATATAAATTGCCTCCAATTTTTCATAGTCGACAATCATGATACCATAATCCTTATGTGATATAAATTGCCTCCAATTTTTCATAGTCGACAATCATAATACCATAATCCTTATGTGATATAAATTGCCTCCAATTTTTCATTGTCGACAATCATGATATCATAATCCTTATGTGATATAAATTGCCTCCATTTCTTTTTATTATGTTCAGTCTGTCATAGTCATTGTTGTTAACATATTTGTGTGAGTCATGGCTGTGGAGCAGAACGTGTTGTTCTCGAAGTCGGTATATATCACACGCTATAGATATAATGCTTTTGATATTGATAGGGCATACTCGTATGATGTACTTCGTATATAATAATTCATAATTAGATTGAATTTTTTATTTATTGTTATGCCATATCATGGTAAAGTTAGGCGTACTACATGTAGTACGTCAGTCATGAAAGGGGACATTTCGTGAGACTGATGGTACTCATGTTATTATAGGGGTTTTTCACTAAATGAAGCATTACAAATGATTCAGGACGACCAAGTTGCTATACCTAAGTGCAATAACATTTCCATCACCATTTTATCACCAAAAAATGCGTGTGGTAATGTAACTGATGAGATTCTGGTGATGAAAATAACCCTACAATTGACAATATGCCTGGTAGTCAGTTGCGAGCTGAAACGGAAGTAACCCTCAACACACAAAGAGAGGGAATGGATGATTATGATGACGAAAGTCATAATGGTGATGATGAACATAGTAAAGGCGATGGTGAGAATGGCAGTAGAAATACTAGTGATTCAGCAACCGATATACAGATGGAGAGAAAGGATAGTAAATTTCAATTGGGAAGACGTTGACATACAGCAGGGAAATACTATATTTTTCAATTTCCGTGCACGCAGTTTCAAGATACTCTAGAAATTTGAAGAAGAAAATATCAGTGAAATAGCCCAATATCATATATTAGTACAACAAAAATATGGGTGGACCAAAACATCAATCTGTACAAAACATCTATTAGAAGCAAGAAATGGCATTTTAGTCTGCATTGACGTAGCAGAACAAAATGAATTGCAGCTATACAAGATAAACTCCAACGAAAAACTCGATTATCTTGAATTTCGCAAACATCCTATCTGTTCTCGAATCCACTGCTCGACTTGTGCAGTCAAGCGGTATACCAGCGGTCGTCAACTCACTGCACTCTCGGGCTATCGTCTCTTACCCGTAGGTGCATTTGTGGCTGCTGGCGGGTATGCTCTCTACCTAATCCTGCTGCACTTGCCCTTTACCCATTTCAGCGAATGCTGACGACCACTGCGGTAGACCATCTCATCTAACACTGAGCAAAAAGATTCAAGGTTTGTTGGAAGTAATCATTTTGTGGTATCTCAAGAAAAACAAACTCGATGCAGACAGCGTCAAACAAAGACAACGATAATATGTATGAAGTGTGATGTTGGTGTACATGTAAGTTAGTAAGTAGGTAAATAAATAAACAAATACATATATACATACATACATACATACATACATACATACATACATACATACATACATACATACATACAAATGGCTTTTAAGGAACCCGAAGATTCATTGCCGCCAACACATAAGCCCGCCATCGGTCCCTATCCTGTACAAGATTAATCCAGTCCCTATCATCATATCCCACCTCCCTCAAATCCATTTTAATATTATCCTCCCTTCTATATCTCGTCCTCCCCAAAGGTCTTTTTCCCTCCGGTCTCCCAACTAAACACTCTATATGCATTCCTGGAGTCGCCTATACGTGCTATATGCCCTGCCCATCGCAAACGTCTGGATTTAATGTTCCTAATTATGTCAGGTGAAGAATACAATGCGTGCAGTTCTGTGTTGTGTAACATTCTCCATTCTCCTGGAACTTCATCACTCTTAGCCCCAAATATTTTCCTAAGCACCTTATTCTCAAACACTCTTAACCTGTGTTCCTCTCTCAAAGTGAGAGTCCAAGTTTCACAACCATACAGAACAACCGGTAATATGACTATTTTATAAATTCTAACTTTCAGATATTTTGACAGCAGACTAGATGATAAAAGCTTCCAACCGAATAATAACAGGCATTTCCCATATTTATTCTGCATTTAATTTCCTCCCGAGTGTCATTTACACATATATATACACATATATATATATATATATATATATAAGTTTCTCTTGTCTGATTTATTTAAAAAATGAATTACTTTACTTATTGTTTTTCCGATAGGTTGTGTTAGAGCTATTAGTTATTCTAAATAATATTTAAGAAATCTGAAAGTTCGAATTTATAAAACAGTTATATTACCGGTTGTTCTATATTGTTGTGAAACTTGGACTCTCAATTTAAGAGAGGAACATAGCTTAAGGGTGTTTGAGAATAAGGTGCTTAGGAAAATATTTTGGGGTAAGATGAAGTTACAGGAGAATGGAGAAAGTTACACAACACAGAACTGCACGCATTGAATTCTTCACCTAACATAATCAGGAACATTAAATCCAGACGTTTGAGATGGGCAGGGCATATAGCACGTATGGGCGAATCCAGAAATGCATATAGAATATTAGTTGGGAGGCCGGAGGGAAAAACACCTTTGGGGAAACCGAGACGTAGTGGGAGGATAATATTAAAATGGATTTGAGGGAGGTGAGATATGATGATAGAGACTGGATTAATCTTGTTCAGGATAGGGACCAATGGCGGGCTTATGTGAGGGCGGCAATGAACCTCCGGGTTCCTTAAAAGCCAGTAAGTAAGTATTATGTTAAGATAGTTTACTAAATGAATGCTACTTTATTTCAGCCTTACATTTAGAATTTTGTCGAATTCAGGCGAATATCAATCCTTTAAGTTCCAACCTACATTATCATTAGGGCTGAAGAAAAGTATTGATATCAGAATAGTAAATAATTTCTATATACATTGTTTACAAAATGCGTCGCAGTGCAGGATGTCACTACTGTCTGAAGGAGCAGAGAGAGTGAACATCCGACTCTCGACAATAGTAGACCTGCTGGAGTGACGTGAGGTTGTATCAGGATACCGAAAAAAATCCAACGAAGAACAGATAATAGGAGGACTGAGGAAAAATTGTGTTTGTCTTAGTTGTTAATGATGTTTTTTTGTAAATGTAATATTTGTTCCTAGTTAATTAATTTGAAACACCAGTAATCGTGTAAGGGCTCATCATATTAGGAAGTTTAAATGTAGAAAACAAAGAACGGACGTGGCAAAATTTTCGTTTGTTAACCGCACAATAGTAGACTGGAACAGCTTACCTGCGGCAATCTTTCAGGGTGGTCCTCTCAAAATCAATACATTTAAGGAAAGGTTGAGAAGATTAGACTGAAAATGTAATTGGAGATGCAGTGTAATTATTTAAGTTGTCATGTAATTAATTGAGTTGATGTATAATTAATTAAGTTGATATGTAAAATAATTAAGTTGATATGTAATTAATTAAGATGATATGTAATTTAGTAAATAAATTAAGGTGATATGTAATTAAGATTATATGTAATTAAGTTGGTATGTAATTAATTAAGGTGATATTTAATTATTTAAATTGGTAATAGTTGGGTGAAATAGAAGTACTTATTAGTTAGATTTTCTTTTGCTTATCGTAGGCGTTATAATAGAATAGTTTTTAATTATAGTCCTAGGTTTATTGCATCTACTATTTATAGATTTACGTTTAATTTTTATTTTATTTTATTTAGGTTTATTTTATTTTATTTCATGTAATTGTAATTATTGTATATTATATATCACTGCCACCGGGTATATTCCCAATTGTAGTATTAATACATACATACATACATACAAATGTAAATTCTGTAATGAGTTAATTTTTACGGAGCGGACTGTACAAGCAACCGCTAGAGCAACCAGTCGTTTGTGCAGACAAGCGTTTTGTAAACACAGAGCTGTACGTACGATGCAATCTAGCCTATAACCAATAATTTTTCCAGCCCTAATTATCATATATCCCATTATGTAAGTTGTAACTCTATTATTATAATAGAACTCAGTTAAAATTGGTTCCAATCATTTATAGACATCTTTACATCATTCCTTCCGTTTCAGATCGTAGTTAATCTTTTTCAAACTCGCTTTTGAACAAAATAAAAATATGAAAGGGACGCAAAATCCATCATTTATAATATATTATAAACATCGCTCTCTTACAAATACATAGCTTTCATGAATCTCAAAGGAAAAGGTAAGATCCTCTACATTTGAAAGCAAACAAACATAAACTTTGAAACGAAATCATCCCCCGAAGTAGAATAATACTTATAAGGAAGGATTTCTTTGGATTTAAATGCGTAACAAGATATTTTCTTTGCTTTTACCTATGTAATATATATTACGTCTCCTGTTATCTTGCTCCTTATTCCCCATTTCCTCCGCTATTGTGGGGGATGTTGTTATTAATGAATACCCCACTCGTCGTGTTACATCTCTGTTTAATCTCGATCGCTGCGCCTCCCTCAAGGAGGCGGAGTTCCGCATCCTCTCCGAGTTCCGGAGCTCCGCTCTAATACAATATTAATGCAATAAAAGGATTCCGTAGTACGAGAGAACTATCCGTAGATCGTTTGCAATCAACATTCACTATGAACCCGAAATGTCAATAATTTGGAAATAGATTCATTACATTGAATCAATTTATATTCATGCGCTCACTGGGGTATAATACTTCAGATTTCTTCGAACACGACTATTGTATGTATTTATTCACCCTGCACTAGGTATATACCCGGTGGCAGTGGTAACTAGTTACACTCAATAATGACAATAATAAACTTATTAATTAAAAATAAAATTAATAACAATTAATAATAATACTAATAATTTATAATAATAATAATAATAATAATAATAATAATAATAATAATAATAAATTAATAATAATAACAGGGAATATCCTACATTAAATGAAACGATCACTTAAAATAACATTTGAAATAAATCTAATTTGTATCTTAACCCTAAGTTCGAACTAAAACCCACGAGTATGATATGTTCATAGCTGCACAAGTACCTTTAAACATTACACTCATTTCGCTGTCAATTCACTCACTGCACTGGAACTACGACACATTTCACTGATTCTATCCTGATTTCACTAACACTTCAAAACATTTCACTGTTCAAATACTTTGCACTGCCACTATAAACTATAAAGCTTCACTGACAGGAACACGTTTCACTTACACTACACATTTCACTGACACAACACACTTCACTGCCACAATATAATTCTTCACTGATACAACACATCAATAACAACATATCATTTACACCCTTTAAATACTGTGTATAATTACCGTCTATTAGTAAAGTCCTTAAGACTATTTTTAAATACATTTTTGGTTGTTGGTAAAGCCTTTAGTAAGTCTGCAGGTAAAGCATTCCAGTCCCTGATAGTACGATTGAGAAAAGAAAACTTTCCAGTGTCCGTCCTCTGCCTTCTTTCCCTCAATTTATATGAGTGATCTTTCCTTGAAGAGTAATTTGGCGGCTGCAACCTATTTTTTATTTCTCTCCAGGCAGGCTCACCTCTGTATGTTTTGAACAGTGCGCATAATCGAATTCGCGTTCTCCTGTCCTTGAGTGTGTCCCATTTTAATGGTGAATTTTTCCGACAACACTTGAGAGCCCTTTTTTTAATCTTTTCCAGTGTCTTAATATGTTCAAGTCTGTAAGGATCCCAACATGCAGCACCATAATCCATTACTGGATGTACTAGTGATTTATATGCAATCTCTTTGGATTTATGAGAGCATTTTCTTAGTACCCTCATCACAAAGTGTAACGCTCTCCATGCTTTTCCCGCTGTGTCTGTAACGTGTCCCCCAGCCGAGATCGCTGCTAAATGTTATTCCGAGGTATTTACATTTGTTAACTTCCGGAATGGTTTCACCCCTAACGTATACGATGACTATTTTATTTCTTTCATTGTAAAGCTGATGGCTTTGCTCTTTAGAGAATTTATTTTCATTTTGTTGGCTATTGCCCAATCGTTTATTCTATTGATCAAGAAAGCCATATCCAGGAAAATATGTAAGCGACAGGTAACTATGTATTCACATTATAACATTATCATCAGACTACTCATGAATGTATTGATGTATGAAATCTGAAACCTTGGGTAATCATCATGTTTCCGGTCGGGGCAAAAGACACATATAGCAAATGCTGAATGTATTGATGTATCTCATTCAACGCTAAATCCAAAGATGTTGATTGAAACCTGGACGACAGAAAATAAAATGAAAATCAATGTCAGTAAAAGTAAGTCAATATCCTTCTGTAGAACGCATAAAGAAATTTGTCTCGGATATCAGCTGAATGGTACATCGGTGCCACAAGTGAACACTTGTAAATACCTAGGTATATATTGAAGTAACAAACTGGGTTGGGAGGAACAAGTCACTAATAGCACAAGGAAAGCCTGGAAAGCACTACATTTCTCTATGCGTATTCTGAAGAAATCTAACCGAAGGTCAAAAGAATATCGTACAAAACCCTTGTTCGCCCAGTTATGGAATAGGGAGCAGTAGGTTGGGATCCGTACAGACAAAACCAAATCGATTCAATAGAAAAGGTCCAACGCAAGACAGCAAAATATGTCAAAATGGGGAAGGGACATGGTGAAGAGATAGTAAAAGACTTAGGGTGGGAATCTCTCAAATCAAGGCGACGAAAAACCAGACTCACCGCATTGTTTAAGGCACAAATGGGACACAAAGCATGGACCAACATCAATGTTAGATTTGCAACACCTTCATACTTAGGAAGGACTGATCATATTAGGAAGTTTAAATGTAGAAAACAAAGAACGGACGTGGCAAAATTTTCCTTTGTTAACCGCACAATAGTAGACTGGAACAGCTTACCTGCGGCAATCTTTCAGGGTGGTCCTCTTAAAATCAATACATATAAGGAAAGGTTGAGAAGATTAGACTGAAAATGTAATTGTAGGTACAGTGTAAATATCTAAGCTGTGTCATGTAATTAATTAAGATGATATGTAATTAATTAAGATATGTAATTTAGTTAATATGTAAATAAATTAAGGTGATATGTAATTAATTAAGATGATATGTAATTAAGTTGATTTGTAATTAATTAAGGTGATATGTAATTATTTAAATTGGTAATAGTTGGGTGAAATAGAAGTACTTATAAGTTAGGTTTACTTTTGCTTATTGTAGGCGTTATTATAGAATAGATTTTATTTAAAGTCCTAGGTTTATTGCATCTATTTATTTATAGTTAGAAATCTTAGGATTATTTGACTTTTTAACATTTTTTCTTTTATTGCTGTAATTATTGTAGAATTATATATGGTATTATTTTATATTATATATCACTGCCACCGGGTGCATACTGAATTCTAGTGTTAATAAATACATACATACATATATTTTTCGCCTATATATAATTGCCGCGTCAGATGTATGGGAATATATCACACATTAAGGTTTGATCGATTGACTCTAGAAAATGTCAGGCTTCTTGCAAATTTGGTAAATAACGTTTTTGCCTCATGTGAAAGCTCATTTCTTCTAGTTTTAAAAAATATATAACTTGAACCCATTATCTCAATAATTTCATAACTATCTGGGCATTTATGATATAAGTGCACTATATTTTCTATACCTTACGCCATCTTTCAAATCCAAGTTAGAAAATCATCTTATGACGAGTTGACAAACTAACTTACTATTATGACAAGTGTTGTATTGCATGTTTCCACGTATTCACATTTTTTTATGTTCTAGTGATATTTAACTTATTTTATATTTTTGTTTTCATATTTTCCGATAATGATATATCTAGAATGTGATAAGCTGAGCTATATATAATCATAATTTTCCTTACTGTGTGTACCAAAAAATATTGTATTCATTGTATGCTTTGTACTGTACTATTTTATTACTACTATTAGTATTATTACTACTACTATTCTTATTTTTTATAATAATAATAATAATAATAATAATAATAGTAGTAATAATTATTATTGTTATTATTATTACCAATAATTGTCTTATTTTTATACTTTGTATGTTTCATTTAGTTTGACCTGCTGTTCACATTTTATCATGCTTTTTCCTTTCTTTCTGTATGTTATATATTATGTCTGATTTTACTTATTTGTTGTTTATATTTTACTAAAATTATTATTATTACTATTATTATCATTATCTTATTCAGTTTTCTCTTTGTAAATAGTGTTTTCTGTAACAGTTTTACTCCTGGTTGAGTGTTAGAGAATTTAGCCTTAACTCTACCAGCTTAAATAAATCATTATTATTATTATTGTTATTATTATTATTATCTTTAGTGTCTGTTTTCTCCTATTTCACATTTTCCGACATTTATTATCCTTCCGACGGATAAAAGGTAGACTTCCAATTGGGCAAAAGACTTCACTGAGGTACGAACTTAAAGCTTAAACAGTGGCTATGTTGTAAATCGAAAGTATTATTTTCACTGAAACAACCGAAAGGAAAACTCCACGCTGTATTTGTTGATTACGTGAAGGCACTCGACACCGTCAACAGAACGGAACTCCTAGCGAAACTCGTACATCTGGTAGGAAAAGAGAACCCCATGGCACAATTAGCAAAGGACATCCTGGCAAATAACTGCATACAGATCGACGGCACGGTCACCATCTCCGACCCAATAGATCAGACGACCGGAATTAAGTCCGCTCCTGTTCAATATTGCAACTTATTTTATATATATATATATATATATATGTATATATTTATTTATTTATTTATTTATTTATTTATTTATTTATTTATTTATTTAACCTGGTAGAGATAAGGCCATCTGACCTTCTCTTCCCCTCTACCAGGGGATTACAACTACAATATAAAGAATAAAATTATAATTATAATTAGAATTAATATTGAATTTACAAATACAATAAAAATCAAAGTACTAAAAGAATTAACAGACTAATAAAAGCTAGACAGTTCATTGTAAAAATTAAGAAGAGAGAAAATTTTTTTTATTAACTAAGGAAAAAGTAAACCTAATCTACGCAGTAAGAAAATGCTTAATAAATTTGCTTTTGAACGCTACTAAATTCCGACAGTCTCTGATGTCACTGGGTAGGGTATTCCACAAGCGCGAGAGCGAGATTGTGTATGATGATGAATACGATGATGTCTTATGTGTTGGTATGGCTAGTATGCTGCTATTTTGCGTGCGTGTGAAGAGATTATGATATGATGACAGGTAACTAAAACGGGAGGCAAGGTAGGTAGGTGTAGAGGTGTGAAGGACTTGGAAAAGGAGAACAAGAGAATGAAAATTTCTACGTTCGTTAAGCCGTAGCCAGTTTAGAGTTTGGAAGGATGGGGTAATGTGGTCAGCGCGACGGACATCGCAGACGAAGCGAACACAAGAATTATGAACACGTTGTAATCTTTGCGACTGGTTGACATTGAGGTCAGTCAGTAGAGAATCACAATAATCGAAGTGGGGCATTACTAGTGTTTCCACTAGTATTTTGTTGAGTGATAGCGGGAGGAATTTTCGAATGTTGGTTAAGGAATGTAGTATAGAAAGCATTTTGCGATAATATGGGTTACTTGATAATTCCAGTTTAAATGCGTATCAAAGTAAACTCCAAGGTTTTTAACACAGGAAGCAAAAGGGATTATTGTGTCGTTTAACTTGACTGGAAGAGCAGGAGTAATATTGCATAATAGACGTTGGTGTCCCACTAGGATTGCTTGTGATTTTCTTGAATTGAGAGTCAAACCAAACTTTCTGGCCCATGCAGATATGGATTGAAGGTCCTCGTTAAGATTGTGTATTGCGACATTGAGTAACGTAATGCAGGAAATACAAACAGAAGAAATAAAGGCATACATCTACGCAGTTATGTTATTGCAACTATAGGTACAGAAAAATTTGGAATTTCTAGCGAGCAACGCATACAGTAACATTACACGAAATGCTTCATATAAAATATATTTTGCAAATGTGGCTTTCAGGTAATATAGCTCTCTGTCAAACTGATTCAAAATATATTTTACATTAAATTTCATACATAACATACTGCATACGTACAGTTTCCAGGACCTACGCTTCAGCCAACCTGTGCAATAGAGTACACAAAATTCATGCATGCATACAAGCACACACATTACTCATATCATGTGGCATGCATGATCGACATATATACGTGACGTCACACATACACGCATCCTAGAATACACGTGCTGTAAATGAGGAGACTACAATCTACTTCTTCCTTAGAACTCCACTTTGTCATCATCATATTCGAATATTGATCATGTCTGTTTCCATTAACCACCCAAAACAAAGATTTCATCATTCATCCCCATTAACAATTATTTTCACTTGCATCGCAGTAAGTGCTTAAGGGGAGAGATGGTATTTTTTAAATTGTTTTCCTATTTGGTGTAAAATATTAATGTTTTGTATGTAGACAGCTCATAGCTGTAGCAACTCAACCAAATATAAATATTTTGAAAAAAATTATTTGGTGGCCCAGATTTGAAAAAAAAATATATCCAATGTAGGATTTTACTAAAACCGATATATCTAAACCATTTTTAAAGATAAATTCAAACAAATTTTTGCAATGTACTTGCAAATGCATGCTCTACAATCTGTCTGTAACAGAATTTTGATATTGGTCCCTACGTTTGTAAAATAAACAATTACATTTTAATAACACCTTTTTATTTCCTTTTTCGCAAACAAACGGGCATATTTTAAAAACAGAATCTACTAACAAACTTCTGTTACAGAGAAACGTTTCCTAATAGTCTAAAGAATGTGTGTTCCAAATTTCATGCATGTATCTTTAATAGTTCAGAAATTATATCCATTTTCCTACCCATAAAATGTTATGCACTGCATTCCATACATATCAAAGAGTATTTCAAAGATTTTTTTTTTAATTTAATTTACCGGGAACAACAATGAAAGGGGACATTGAAATGAAAAATTCATAGCGCAGGAAGTTTAAAAATGGCGTCTCAACATCCGTTAAGGGCACATATACCCACAAAATGTTATGCAATGCATTACAGAGTATTCCAAAGATTTTTTTTTTTAAATTACTCATTTTTTACCAAAAATATCGTCCTCTCCCCTTAAATGTCTCAGTGTCGCGTCGGGATTAGAAAATCGATCGTACATTGGTCACTTGTATTTATACATAGGTGTAAGTTACCTTGCATTTATACACTCGTAACCCTTAGGCTATAAATCATATTTATTTTCAAAGGGATGTCTCTCTTCTCATTATTAAATCTCTCAGGGATCTTTCTCAATTATTTCGTAAAAATGGCACAAAGCTCTAAATATCTCATACATATCAAACTACAAAGTGAAACCCTCACAAAGTGCGTGGACTACAACAACGCAGGATGAGGCTTACATCAGATATAGATACAAGCAACGACAGAGAATAAATGAGTTCTGCTATCATAGAAACAGAATTCTGATCATTAGGAAGCAGCACAGTGCATTTCAAAGTAGGAGGGACAGCGTGCAGGTGCTCATGGCTCAAATAAAACTAAACAATAATTAAGATTAATGTTGGTCAGCGGCTCTTTGCCTGGATTAACAGGTTGAAATCATTCCTAATCAAATATATCTTAAACAGGCTATTAACCTATTGCTGAATGAATGAATGAATGAGTGAGTGAGTGAGTGAGTGAAAGAATGAATGAATGAGTGAGTGAGTGAAAGAATGAATGAATGAATGAATGAGTGAGTGAAAGAATGAATGAATGAATGAATGAGTGAGTGAATGAAAGAATTAATGAGTGAGTGAAAGAATGAATGAATGAGTGAATGAATGAATGAATGAGTGAATGAATGAATGAGTGAATGAATGAATGAATGAGTGAATGAATGAATGAGTGAATGAATGAATCAGTGAATGAATGAGTGAGTGAATGAATGATTGAGTGAATGAATGAATGAGTGAGTGAATGAATGAGTGAGTGAATGAATGAGTGAATGAATGAGTGAGTGAATGAATGAATGAGTGAGTGAATAAATGAGTGAATGAATGAATGAGTGAATGAGTGAGTGAGTGAAAGAATGAATGAGTGAGTGAAAGAATGCATGAATGAGTGAAAGAGTGAATGAATGAGTGAGGGAATGAATGAGTGGGTGAAAGAATGAATGAGTGAATGAGAGAGTGAGTGAAAGAATTAATGAATGAGTGAGTGAGTGAAAGAATGAATGAATGAGTGAGTGAAAGAATGAATGAATGAATGAGTGAAAGAATGAATGAATGAGTGAATGAATGAGTGAGTGATTGAGTGAATGAGCGAGTGAAAGAATAAATGAGTGAATGAGTGAGTGAATGAATGATTGAGTGAGTGAATGAATGAGTGAGTGAATGAATGAGTGAGTGAATGAATGAGTGAATGAATGAATAAGTGAGTGAGTGAAATGAGTGAGTGAAAGAATGAATGAATGAATGAGTGAGTGAGTGAGTGAGTGAAAGAATGCATGAATGAGTGAAAGAGTGAATGAATGAGTGAGGGAATGAATGAGTGAGTGAAAGAATGCATGAATGAGTGAAAGAATGAATGAATGAGTGAGGGAATGAATGAGTGAGTGAAAGAATGAATGAGTGAGTGAAAGAATGAATGAGTGAGGGAATGAATGAGTGAGTGAGTGAATGAGTGAGTGAATGAATGAATGAGTGAGTGAAAGAATGAATGAATGAATGAGTGAAAGAATGAATGAATGAGTGAATGAATGAGTGAGTGATTGAGTGAATGAGCGAGTGAGTGAAAGAATAAATGAGTGAATGAGTGAGTGAAAGAATGAATGAATGAGTTAGTAAGTGAAAGAATGAGTGAGTGAATGAAAGGATGAATGAATGAGTGAATGAATGAGTGAATGAATGAATGAGTGAATGAATGAATGAATGAATGAATGAATGAGTGAGTGAAAGAATGAATGAATGAGTTAGTAAGTGAAAGAATGAGTGAGTGAAAGAATGAATGAGTGAATGAATGAGTGAATGAATGAATGAATGAATGAATGAATGAATGAATGAATGAATGCAAAAGAGAGACATTAAAAGGTAAGCGAAAACGCGTACTTGCATGGGAGTTCGGGGCTGGAAAAAGCTGAATACGCGAGCTCCAAGCCTTTTGGCCACTTGTCTCACTTCGAATTTCGTTGTTCCTCTGAAGGGGCTCCACAAAATTTTGAAGGGAAATACCGAAAATGGACACAACCCAACAGCTGCCACACAAGGGGGGAACGCATTACTGCAGCGTCAGAGAAGAAGCAGCGGAAGTTGTAAGACTGCACATTGAAACATCCTGTGTCCTCTCCGAAGTACGAATGGAAGTCCAGTAAACACTGATGTGACAGGAGTGATGTTCGGAAGCTAAACCCAAGACTACTATAGACTACTATATTGAGGATTTATTTTGGAACAAAATTCAAAATTTTGTGGGGAGAAGTAAGCCTACTTAGGTCCATAACTCTTTCTTTCAAGGTTCACCTCAACATTTGTCTTAGCGCCTTAGGAAAACAACAGGCACGATGAGTTGTCTGAATTCAGGTGACTAGCAAATTGGCTCTTTGGTGAGTCTATTGAAATATGACTCGATTGACGAAGAGGGCATTAGTTGAGAATGATATTATTATTGTAATAGTCCGATACCTATTATTAGAGGAAAAAATCGTTCCGGCACTGGTAATCGAACCCAGGACCTCTCAGCTTTGCGCGCTGAGCGCTCTTTCCATCTGAGCTATACCGAGACCCGATCCACAGTGATAGCCGAACGTTCCTCTTTTGTATCGTCAATGGCCTACTACCTGCATTTTAGATATACAGGGCTTTCATTTCAAAACTTCCCAGTGTAAATAAATAATTATTTAAATTGAATTCAATTTCAACAAAAAACACGTCAATTTAGACATTGACGGGGATGTATGAAACCAGGCTTAATTGCATTTTAGATTTCACCCCATCAGCCTCCCCCTTTGATATTTTAAATGGCACCCTTATATTTTGGTATTTAAATATGAAAGAGTATTGAATTGTATATACATCTCATTCATTTCTTTTCGCATCTTTTGTTTTCTATCGTAGCCTAGCAACCTGAATTTTTGTTATTGTTGATTACAGCTGAAGAGAATAAAGATACAGAAACTTATTAAGCATTTCTTGTAATAGTTGTGTTTGTGTATTAAATTGTTTTAAAATGGTGTATACTTCTTCAAGAAAGAACAAAACTCATCCTTATTCATTAAATTTAGGAAATTATATCAGATAAGCTGTTTTCATCCTACAATTAATTGATAATAACAAAAATCCATAATTTTGTTGTATTAAGTACGTGGTTAAGAATGCTTAATAGACACATGTAGATTTTTACATAATATATTAGTTCTAATGGGTCTCCACTTACAGTATAATAAATTACTTATTAAAGGATGTACTCCTTGTATAAGTCATGTAATAACATTTTTATTGTTAAATTTTAATCCATTACTTAAAATCCATTAATAAATATTGTTAATATTAAATTGCAAAAGTTCTAAATCAGAAACATTTTCTATTAATTTATAAATCATTATATCATCAGCATAAAGTATACTTTTTGAATATTTATTTACTTCAGCCAAGTCATAATACAGGGTGTTTCCGAGGTGGTGTTACAAACTTTCAGGGATGATGGCGAAGGGCACATGTATCAATTTGAGATAAGGAACCCTGGTCCGAAAATGACCGAGTCGAAAGTTACAAGCAAAAATAGTTGTGTGGAAATGTAATAATTTTATTCCTCTGTACACCTTGTTTATGTGTATTTATCTGTACATCTTACACATACTGTATTCATCTGACATTTACGTTGTCTACTTACAGTATTCCATTCAGTGCGCTGTCTGAGGGGTGGGGACAGGAAACTACACTAAAGCAATGCAGATAGCGTAATGTGTAACGGACATGGTCGGTCCTGATATGCACGTCTGTAGACAGCAGTGTATGTGTACAAGTTGCAGTGTCCAGTCGATCAGTCCTAGTGAAATGGAGGAGTACACGAGAGCGGAATAAGCAGACCTGATTTTCGAATACGGATGAGCCAATGGGAACAGTAGACAAGCTCACAGATTGTATCGGGACAAGTACCCACGTAGGAGACATCCCGCCCATACCATTTTTCCACGACTATTCCAAAAGTTAAGGGAAGGAGGGCACGTGGTGACAAATTACAATTCCATTTCCACACAACTATTTTTGCTTATAACTTTCGACTCAGTCATATAAATGTGCCCTTCGCCATCATCCCTGAAAGTTTGTAACACCACCTCGGAAACACACTGTATAAATCAAGAATAATTTTATATGTCAAAATTTGAACCTTAAGTTACCCCGGTAGAGATAGGATAAGTGTATCATGATGTGATGATAATACCATTATATTCTCTATTGCATGGATATACTAATCGATTAGCACATGTAAGATGTTTGCTTGTAGACAGTTTACCGTCTCTGTTCACTAACTGTACACATACAGCACAACTAATCTCTCTCTTGCATGACCACTCTCGCTTCTTCCTTCGTGTTTTTAGAACTAAGTTAGGTTTACTTGAATCATATCTTTCTGTAAATCATTCACAGGCGAGAGAATTACCAATTCTTGTACAGCCGTACGTATATGGACATATCTTGAAAGTGCTTAAGATCGCTGTTACATTCCTAGGCAAGGAAAGATCCATTGTTATTCAAATTATTTTCAAATAATAATATTTACATTCAGATATGCTATTACTTTGCATTCTTCAAAACTTTCCTTACAAATATCGTTAATAAACGCAACTGGTCTTAACCAAAAATAAAATTAAGTTTATGCTTAATTTTTTTTTATTTTGATTTTCCACAAGATAAGGGTTTAACACTATCTTACAATGTAATCTAAGATCATATTTTTTTTTTATTTCAGTGACCAATAGTTTAGGTTTCAGTGGTTTTTTTGCCAATTGTGAAAAAATCATTTAATATGATCAAGGCGAGTTTTGGATCCAACACCATCTTATACTCAGTTTCTCTGTTAATTTTTTACGTATTGGTACAACACAGTTCATAGTTATCTTCAATGCAAAACGTAGCCCAAACTTTTTGGGAAAAACAAACGTGTTCGCATTTTTGTATCAAGAATTATGGCAAACCTACCTTTCCTAATTCGGATACACAACTCAACTTTGCAACCCAATTCGTATTGTTGTTGTTTAGCCAACTGTACGAAGACATGTCTGGACACCATAAGTGACACCTTAATGTTCCACTCAAGAGGCAACTAGGCCAGGAGATAATGAGGTAGAGTGGCCAGTTCCTTTCCACCTCCATTGCATACATCCCTGACTAGTAACATATTACACTAGTCAGACTTCAGATGTACTCGCATACAAACAATTGTTCTTCCTCTGATACAACGTCAAGTGAGATTTTCTGCCTAATAATAAATGTACATATCAGCCAGAACCTCAATCAGTGGTAGGTTCCTATCAGAGTGCTGCACTGGAGTTAAATCGCTCGCTTGAACTCGGTCGAGTGTCGCACCCTCGAGTGAGATACGATCGGTCGTGATACGCCCGTAATAAATACAAGCAAAGTACAAGGTCATCTCACCGACATGTCTTATCTTGTATGAAAGGCGACAGATAAGATACACATATGTTTTGCTCTCACGGTAAAAATAAGGCTTTATTTTCTGCGTTTATGACAAACGTCTAATGGAACAGTCAATGGAACGTACCAAAACAGGAACATGATGTTATAAATCAAATAGTATGAAAAACTTCGATATACAGTCATTATTGCTAATTAATAATTATTCAATATTTGATTTACCACATATATAATATGATAGGTCCATATATAGTGTTCCGCCTATATACTGCGACAATGTAGAAACGTTTTACAAAATATTATTGATATAGCAGTAGATTAATAACAATATTAGTACAGAGATAACGTCACAGAAAATATAATAAAACGAATAATCATGCTGCACAACTGTTACAGACGCAAAGATTGATACACTAATTATCAGGGAAAGGATTTATATGTAAATACATATTTACTTATAAAGCTAATATAATTTATATTTTGCATTATCTTTATGTTTCACAATGTGTAGGGTTGAAAAATCCTACTTTTATTTTCCATATTTTTCCATATTTTAGAGTTTAGTACATAGTTAATTTCCATATATTTTCCATATTTCATATAAAACAGTCCATATTATATTAGGTTTAACAATAAAACAAAACAAAATTCCATTAACTTTTAAAAATACATTTCAACAATAGAGATTTAAACACATGTTCAGTAATCCCTTTAACATCAGAGTTATTTGAAAATTAGCAGTCCTATCAACAATGGGAAAGTAAGTTACAAAACTGTATTAATTTAATTTAAAATTTTTAACAGACTTCAGTTGTGCAGCTCAACAGTTAAATGCCAGTCAGAGTACACATAGGTTCAGTTTTGTAAATCATACTATAAAGACGGTAAATATGCCAAAAGTACGTCATTCAGTCAATTTAAAATCAAAACTAACAAGTTACATTTCAGAATTTAAAGAAGATGGTTTATCAACTGACAATAAAATATTATTTTGTAATTTGTGTCAGTGTGCAGTATCATCTACACAAAAGTTCCTGTGCAACAACACATTACAACTAGTAAACATCAGGCCAACAAACAACTAAATTCCAAGCAGAGACAATTGTTTTTAACACAACCAACAACATCGAATGTAAGATCTGAGTTTAACATCGACCTGTTCTCTCATCTCTGCTGATATTCCTCTCTACAAACTAAAGAATAAGGTCTTCAGGGAATTCCTTGAAAAATATACTCAACATACAATCCCGGAAGTCAACACTTAGGAAGACGTATGCTCCATCCATCTACGATGAGACAATACAGAAGATAAGAGATGAAATTAAAGATAGTTCAATTTGGGTTTCCATTGATGAGACTCCCGACAAAGAAGGTAGACTTGTTGGTAATGTAGTTATCGGTTTGTTAAGTGAACAATATTCTGAACGAATTCTTTTACATTGTGATGTTCTAGAAAAGTGCAATAACAAAACTATAGTTAAACTGTTCAACGAAGCTATGGGTATCCTGTGGCCAAAGGGTATTATGTACGATAATGTGTTATTCTTTATTAGCGATGCTGCTTATTGGTCAAAGCTGGACAAGCATTAATATCCTAAATTGACTCATTTTACTTGTGTGGCGCATGCATTTCATCGTGTGGCAGAAGTGGTCAGAGACAATTTCCTAAAGTAGATTTGTTGATTTCATCAGTAAAAAGTATTTCTCAAAGCTCCCAGTAGAGTTAACGTGTTGAAAGAAATGCCCTGAAATTCCATTGCCACCAAAGCCAATTTTAACTAGATGGGGTACATGGCTAGAACAGTTGAATATTATGCCGAACATATAGACTCTATTAACAATGTTCTCTTGCATTGGACTCTGAAGATGCAGTCTCAATTGATACTGAAAACAGTTACCTGTGACATAAGTGTGAAGAATGACTTAGCTCACATTCAGCATACATTTTCATGCATCATAAAAACGCTCAAAAGTCTCCAAAATAGGCACCTTTCACTATCTGAAAGTTATAAATAAAATAGTACTGTGGAACAAAATCGTGGTAGAGGTAAAGTTGCAGATAGTAAGAGCTAAGGTGGACACTGTACTTTCAAAAACCCTGGATTGAAGAACTACAAAAGGTTGTTGCTGTGATGAGTGGTGAATCAACAGTGAAGATTAACTTGGACTTATAGCAGACATTGTGAAATTGAATTATGTACCAGTTACTTCTTGTGACGTCTCTTTTAGTCAGTATAAATCTATCCTCAGAGACAATAGAAGAAGATTCACTTTTCAGCACTTGAAAGAAATGTTTGTAACCTATTGTTATGGTAACAGACAATAAAAATTGTGTTTTGTTGAAACTACATTGGAAGATAAGGTACGTCCATTATATTTTTTGTTTAGTTTGATTAAAATGTACCAATATTATTTAACGTACATAGTCATTTTTTTATAATTTTAAGTCCATATTTAATTCCATATTTTGGTAAAAATCCATATTTAATTCCATATTTTGTAAAAATAACTACATATATATTTACATATTTCATATATTTTTAGTCCATATAAATCCGTTCCTGCTAATAATTATTATTATTATTATTATTATTATTATTATTATTATTATTATTATTATTATTACTAGAAAACTTGATACGGTTCTTGCATTATCGTGATTGTGTTCTCCGTTTATAATAATTACATTTACATCCAATAACATCTATCAGATGTGGCAAAAACAAAATCACTCCTGTGTGAAAAAAAAAAAAACGTTTACCTACAACTTTTATTTTACATTTTAAAGCAAGTTTTGTAGTTGTACTATGGAGAGGTTAGTTAAACACTGCTAAGTTTTGAAATGATAAACATCTATGATTTTACTACACAGTTCATCACTGTAACAAGAACGAATGTCTAACGCTCGGCTTATACCGTTCGAGAATTTATTGCTCGTGACAATTTTACCCATCATGCGTGTGCGCTACCTATCGGATTATGCTATGAACTACTTGGCGCTCGAGCGAAAACGTCCGATGCAGACCTCTGGTTCCTATGATATGATGGAAAATCTACACTTCCACGGCGGGAATCGCACCTGGATTCGATGGGTCTGCAGACGCCTTCAAGACAACAAGGACAGAGGACATTCTCATTTTACATGGCAGACAGATGCAGCCCTGTTTCTTGTCGGGGTCTTGTAACAAGATAATATGTTGTCGCTTAAGCAAGAACGGGGAAAAATCTTCTGTTACTCGTACATCCAGAATGAGGGGGAGAAATCAAACCCCAGGATTCAATTTGACTGTGCTTGGAATATACATCTAGGATGGTTTTTCGCAGGATTAACAGAGCGGGTTTCCAAATCAGTGTATTTATTATCCGACTACTTCATGGCAGTTACTTACTCTCCCATATAAACACGATGTATTAGTGTATTCATTTCAACGTTATATTTTTATCGGCGGCGATGCGCTCGTACCGAATATTACGCCACAATGGAACTGCTGGCAGGGAGGGTTCTCCCCTGTTTGTCTCTCTCTCTCTCTCTCTTACATTGGTATTGTGTCGCGAGCGAAAAATTCGTTTTCATTTTGTCATTGTGACGTCACACGCTTCCAGGGCGCCACTTGGTTCGAGTTTCCATTTATACAAAATGCATGATGCCCCGGCACATCTACTCTGTTTTGATGTAGTGTGTGGGTTATATGTGAAACACGTGATTCATTTTTATTTCTTTCTTGTGTTAAGATTTATCTGCATTGTAATAACCTGGTCGTGCTGTTTTGTTGTTGGCGTCGCGCAACACCGGACGTTCTGGCTGTGTATTTTTTTATTCCCGCACTTTTGAATTGAAAAATGTCGAAGAGCTAATCTGACCGGCTGAGTTCACTGCAGCTCACCTCTGAGACGTGAACACAGTGACATTCTCTTGGTTTTAGACTGATCACCTCCAAATTCCGTAACGGGAAACCAACAAATTTTATTGTAATTTTTCTAGTCGAATTTCAGTTAGCTAATCCATAATTCACGTACTTTGTTCACTCTATTCTTCGTAAAAGGCTCTTATTCTCTTCGTTATTCTCGTTAATGATCATCGTCAATCATGACCTTGTTATCATCAATTAAATACCTTCATTATGGCGAATCTCGTCATTCTAATTTTATAATTTCTATGCAAATAAATGGTTTATTATATACAGGGTGTTTAAAAAAATTGCATAATTTCAGGTATGTATTTCCCACATGTAGACAATCAAAAAGTTCATTACAACATGTGTAAATGCTTTATTTAGTTATCTTCACAACATTGAAATTCAGAACGTTTTTTCTTTATTGTCAAAGGAGACATTAAGAAAATCTGACAGTTCATTCCGAGGCTAAGGTTACATTCAGTGTTATTTAGGCGTTAGACTGTGCGACATGTATTCAAATCAAGAGCTGGCAGAATACACTTCATGTACGGTAAGCGGACGGCAATGCTGCGCTGGCTCGTCGTTTGTACCAATGACAGCGACAATGTCCAGATCGGAAGACATTTTAAACCGTCTGTGCAGTATGGAAAATTTAACTCTCCTGGTTTGGGAAATGCCAAGTACAACTCCAGAAGTTATTCTGGAGGCTTGAACATGACTCCTTCTTATCAGCACACGAAGGGTCTGTCTGTTCCTCAAAGACTGTTGAAAAGTATAAATTGTATTTATCATAAACATAGTTCCTGGAGTTTGGGATCGTGTTCTTCTGACATCGATGTTAGGTCTGTATTCAAGCAGGAGGTGGACATTTGAACATCTTCTGTAATGACAGCGACCTGCGGAAAGAAAAACGTTCCGGTGAATTTCAATGTTGAGAAGGCCATAAGGAAAAATGAAGCACTTCCGGACACATGTTGTAATGAACTATTTTGATTGTCTACATGTGTGAAATACATTCCTCAAATTATGTATTTTTAAACACCCTGAGAAAGACACATTACACAACACAAAGATACTAATATTTAAATACAATTCATTTTACCTATTTACATAATTTGTTTTATCTTGCACTAGAACATTATTGTGCAAGACTCAAATCACGTTTGAGATTGGTTTACCTTCCTAAGATGCTTTCCTCTTCCATCTGCAATGTGCAGCTAGCGTTTCTAAATCATCTCTAATTCTAGTTTCTTCCATACCTCTTTCCTTACAAAAATACTTATACAGTTCATGCAAGCTCTCTCCCTCGTAGGTAAGCCTTCATTCCTTAATTTTATTTCATAATATTCTTTTGACGTACCTTCAAAACTATTAAATTTAGAGAATTAAAAAGATAACCAAATAATTTCTAACTAAGTCAAATAGTTATTATCTGTGAGTCTAGACAAAGCGTGCCTTCCAAAATTGAATTTATTAAAGTAACTTACTTTCCCTTAATGCTTCCTTCCTTCTATTTTTAATTTTGAAATTTTCTCCGGTATTTTATTTTCCGTGTGTTTGTTTATTATTAAGGGATGTTGACTGGATTTCTTACATCTCTTGTTACTTTCTTCCATGGATAGGGACATCTATAACAAGAAAGAGAAAGAACAATATATACACATACATATACATATACACTACAATTATTTCACTATTTATTTATATATTTCTTAATTACTTTGTTCATATCTATTTCATTTATTCTATCCATTCTAATTTTTTTAACCAAAGAAAAGATAGAAACCTAATTGCTTTTGCAATTTTATGTTATTAATGTTCATGAGCATTTTTATAGCTATTTCTTTATTAATTTGAAGGAGTTTTTCTTTATAAATTTCTTACGTATATCTTCAGTATTTTGACACTCAAGAACAATATGAATGTCATCTTCTCTCCTTCCACATAATGGGCATGTGCCTTGAGGTATATTGCCTCTATTATTTCTTAATTTCCAAATCCCCAGTCTGAACCAAGTCCAAATCTTTCCTTCATATTCGCATTTTCTATATGATATATTATAATGATTGCTTTCTTTTTCTTTCTTTTATGGACAAATAAATAAATAAATAAATAAATAAATAAATAAATAATACATCCCGAACCTAATCGCTTTCAATTCAATTCAACTTATTAAGCCATTATACATACAGTAATAGGCTTCATCACAATACTGAAGGGAGGGAAAAAACATACATTTGAAAATACACATATAATTGAAAATAGTAAAGTTTAGTTAGAATGAAAACACACAACATTTGGAACTCTAAAATTAATGAAAACACTTCACTCTTAATGTAATAATTGTAACTAAATGTAAATAACTTTATTTATTAAAAACAATTTCGAATGAATTTATGTTAAGAAACTCATCTACAGAGTAGAAAGAATTAATTAAAAACCAATTACATAATCTAGCTTTGAAACTATTGGTTGGTAACTGATAATATTGACTGGGAAGCTTATTATATAATTTCATCCCCATGACAGAAAAATTTGTACTAGTTTTATGTAATCTACAGAATGGGATATTAATAAAATTTGTTCACTATTTCTAATTTCATGATCATGTATATTGGCTATTAATGAGTAATTGTCTATATTTTGTCGAGTGTAAAGGACAAGGCCGTATGTATAAATTTATGACAGTTAATATCTGTGATTGTTTGAAAAGAGGTCGACAATGTTCAAGATAGTTTGATTGACATAGAATTCTAATGGCTTTCTTTTGCAAAATCAAGACACTCCCAATTTTGTTACCATTTCCCCAGAAAATTAAGGCATGCCTAATTATCGACTGAAAGAACGAAATTTTGAGAAACGCAAGTGACTAATTTCTTCAATAAATATATAACTCTTGATAATTTTGTGCATATATATTCGATATGTTTTTCCCATTATAACTGGAGTCTATAAAAAGTCCTAGAAATTTGGTATAGTTTTGTATGTTGTCCCTTTTTATTGCATGATTTAGGGTAAAAGTTATGTTGATAGTCTTTTCTTGATTAAGCAAAAATCCATTAAATTCAAACCATAAAGCCATCTTTAAAGCTTTATTGACGACATCATCTCATTGTTGCCAATCTTGTCAATATTCCAAACATCTTCATCATTATCGCCAACTTCGTTGTCATTATCGTCAACGCCTCAATTATTATCGCCAACATTTTCCTTATTATCGGCAATATATTCATTATCATCAATATGTTCGTCATTATCGCCAATATATTTCTCATTCGTTACGTAAACAGAGATTTATTTTAATTATTAACAGAAAGTGATATTATGTAAATTTTATTTCCGTATTTAAGTAACTGTATGATTTATTTACACTTTGTTGCAACGTATAAAAACGTAACAATCTCAGAATGCTTAAATTTTGCATTACTTTACCTTTGATTTTGCTCCTAACTTGTTTCACTTAGTAATTAAACTATCGCTACATTGAGCACAAACAGTGAAACTGACTCATTGCGACTGAGCTAGCTTATTTCATTTTAATGCACAGTAATGTAACCCGAAGGATGTCACGTGTAATGATTTGACTCGAAGGCGTGAAATGTTAGTGTCTTGCGGAGTGAACGTTGTTCTTAATTTAAGTATTCCCAATTTCTTGATTAATCAACTCGTCAGTATTCGATTTCATTAATTAAATCAAACATTTTAGCAAAAAAGACTACAGAGGAAAGAATGCCTGCAGGCAAGATTACAATCATACGTCAATGTATACTAACAAGTAGACAGGAAAACAAGAAGAACGACGAAATGCAAGAAATTTTTATTTTATATTATTTTATGTATCAGCAAAAAATAATATATCATTAAGCGAAGTACAGTAAAAAGCAGGGGATGAAGCGAGTGGTGTTTTTTGCTATGTGCTTAATGTTCCTCCAAATATCAATCATCATCATCAACCACAGGGATTAGGCCTATTGGCCTGTTCCGTCTTCAAAGTTTATGTCGTCTATCCATCTTGTTCTTGGTCTACCAACATTTCTGTGTCCTCTTGGTTCATAGTTCAGTATTATTTTAGGTAACCGGTCGTCATTCATTCTTCTTATATGTTGGTACCAATTATGTTTTTGTTGTTGTATTTTCTCAGTCAAATTAAACATATTTAGTTGTTCTCGTATTTTTGTTCTTTTGATGATCTAAAGAGTGAGACCAGCAACACTTCGAAGGAATTTCATTTCGCTGGATTCAATTTTCTTTTTAGTTGTTCGGTTTATAGACCAATTTTTGAACCATAGGTTAATGTGGGACAGCTAACGTTGTATAAAATTTTAGTTGTGTTGAACGTTGTGTTTTATTTTTTAAGGTCCTTCGTATTGTTCCACACATCTGTTGAAATTTACTCATTTTATTTTTGACGTCTTGTTCTTTTACGTATGATATATTGCAGACTAAATAGTTAAAGGAGGATACCTGTTCTATGATTTCATGATTTAAAACTATTTTACATCTTCTGTGATCAACTCCTTCAAATGCCATTTTTTTTGTTTTATGATTAGAAATTTTAAGATTATATTTTTCCATTATTTATTGTAGTTGATAAGCTGCCACCTGTAAGTCATCCTCCGATTCTGCCATCAAGATCTGATCGTCAGCAAATATCAATATATATTAATATAAATAACCTTCTCCAGTTACTCTATTTATTTTGAAAATAACTGTGACATCACATCAAACGTGTTCACATTAAGTAAAAAACCTAAAACATACAGAAAGAAAACACTTACTTTGTACCACATTACTGTACATTAATTTTTCAATACAAAGTTACCGAATAAATGAAATCGCAATTTTCTAGAAGTGAGTGTAGTGTTGACAACACACCACGCGACTGCTAAAGGTTTTAATATTCTGTTACTAGAAAAATTCAAAATAAATTTCTAAAATGGTTATATTACAGACTTGATAATGATTATCCTACCTATGAGAGTTATGCCACAATGCTTCAACATTTCCATTTTACTAGTTTGCAAATTCGACGAAATTGTCAATCTTTAAACTTTCTTTATAAAATTATTAACAATAAGTTGGACTGTGTTGGTTTATTTTATTATATAACATTATATGCACCTAAGCTTAAAACGAAATTTCGAAATTTGTTTTACATACCAAGGACAAATACTGAATCCCACAAAAATTCCCCAGTTTTCCAAAGTCAGTTATACAATAAATTACATCCTCATCCGAATGTTGATATTTTCAATATGAATTTATCTAGATACAGAATTATTTGTTATCATATTTTACAGAATATTGTTGTTAGTTAATTTGAAGCTACTTTCACACCTTATTTCAATTTCTATTTTTTTCTTTCTCTTGTTTCTACTTTGTTTCAGTTTTTAATAAGAGTATGTTTCCTTTTCCTTGTTTATGTTTTATCAATTAATTTGTTAGTCGTGAACATTGTAATTGGGCTTTGCCTGTTATGTTCATCAACAAATGAATAAATAAATAAATAAAAATATGACGTAATTTTCATGCTTCCAATTGTTTGTTAAACACTTAAACTTGTCAACATATAAAGAAGGCATTCCTAATTCATTTTTACACACAAAAAAAAAAAATGAAAAACGAAAATTCAATTTTCCACTGAAGATGTACAAAATTTCACACGTCTTACACCTTTAAGAGGTTGGATACAGCTTACAGCAGTATAATTTTGTATTTTGCAATTCATTTTGCGTAATTTTCAGAAAAGTCTGTGAATATGTTAGAAATTTAATTTTTCAGTCGTTGACTTTCTAAACATTATATATTTTGTTAGTGTTAACCTTTACATAATAAATTGTGTGATGTATGAAGTATTTTTTTTCGTTGACCATAAACATCATCAGATACACTCTGTCATTTTACAATATCAATAATAATAATAATATAAATAACATACAATAAAATGTTTAATATGAAGGTAAACATGTATTGCTGCAATGGATTAATATATGATAATTTAAAATGAAGAGTGTATCTGATGATGTTGACATGGTCAACGAAAATTTATACAAAAAATTAACATAACAAGGTTATATAATGTAGTAAAGTCAACGACTGAAAAATTAAATTTAACAAAGTTAAGAAATATTCACGTTTCATTTTCTTTTTCCCTCCATTAGTGTATCTTGTGCAATATTGAAAATATATGTAAAACACTGTCCTGCTATATGAAAAAAAAATTACGATTTAAAAAAATGATTTACATTTTCTTTTTTTTCAAAATTGAGGTCACTGTGCAGTGATGAAGCTTTTCCCACATAACTAAAAAACTATATAACATTCAGTTATGAAATTTTTTGTGTGTATTTGTGCACGTCATATCTACAATATGAAGCAAGATAACTTCTCTACCTTTGATAGATTGTCTGATAAAAAATAAATTCATTTAAAAATTGTCAAATATCAGTATTTTCTTCTAACACAAAATAAAAAAAATATTGTTTATTAAGGAATGTAGTTGAAAGAGCATGATATTGTAAACATGAGTTTCAGCAATAAAATAAAGGACAGAGAACAATGAAAAGGTTAAATTTATGAATTGAGGAAAGACTTCATCACTGCACAGCAGCGATTACTTGCGACAGACAGGCTATGAAGTAAGGAGACGGAGGAAAGGTACTTGGCATGAAAACTACAACCAGTGGTGGTTCCTGTACTAAAATCTCGATCAATCCCGCGGATAAAAATCTCAAGCTTTGCTGTATCAGTAATGTCACTGCTGTCATCAAGAGCCAGTGAATAATATACTGTGACAGCTGCAATTTTGAACACGCGTCCGACAGGCGCGCGTTAGACGAAACGCTGGTACGGGATTTTGCATCTGCATGCTGAAGGGCAGAGGGGGTGTATTACGTCAACGCGACGAGGGAAATAACGCGCGCAACTGCTACGTGAAGTGAAGGGGGACGGACCCTCCGACTTTTCCAGAAGTCCGTCGAATTTGGAGATATCCAGATATATTCGAGAAATAGAAATTGTCCGTAACTATGGTTTATCTATAAAAGAAGAAACGCGAGCGAACTTTAGCAATTTTTCAGTTTATTCACTAATCATTGATCTTCAGATTTTGCAAGTCATTTGTGTTCGGAGTTCGACTAAAATATGCGTCCGCAAATTTTCAGCATCCTAAGGCCTGAGTTCGAGTGCAGTGGACCGCAGTTAAAGGGATGAGTTGAGTGCAGTTTCAGTTGGAGGGACCTGAAAGTTCAAACAGTTTGTCTCTGAAGGTCTGTGGTTCGAGATACTGTGAACTCAGTGACTGAGCTAGAAGAACTGTGAACTGAGAACTGACAGTTGTGATTTGTAAATATTAGTTAAGATTAACAGTTCATTTTGTTCGTTTTCTAAATAATTGTCATTGTCGTCTTTGCAATAACGAACGCTGTGTTTTCGGAAGCAAATTTGGAAATTGTTGACGGGAGTGAAGTTAAATTGATAGAGAGTGAATAGTTATTTTGAGATATTTTTATTACAGATTTGTATAGTTAAAAAATAAGTTATAATACGATTTTTCAAAACATCTTGTTTTAACCTTCAAAACTCATTAACAAATATAATCAGAAATTTCTAAATTCTCTTCTCGATACTCGGTCAAGAAATTTGTAGATTTTCGAAATTAAAAACTTCTTATGGACAAGTAAATTAATCTATTTTAATCATTACTTTTTTGAGAAATTCTGTTCTATTAAAAGGCTTTAGAGCACGAAATATTTCAAATCCCATTAGGTAGCTGACTTCCTTACATTTATTTATGTCATTTTTCTCTTCCTGGCTACGATTTAAGACGTATCAGTTCTTGGCGTTTAACAGTTCGTTGGCACATAATTTTTAATCAGTTTTTGTACAATAGTATTATTAAATGAATAACTAATAAATAGTTATCCTCATCTAAAGATTAAGAAGATTAAAATTGAGATAAAACCTAATAATTTTATCCTTCTAGGGAGAAGATCTAAAGATATCAATATTTATGCACGTACAGAAGAATTAAACAAACACAACACAT
Organism: Periplaneta americana; assembly: GCA_025594305.2. Lineage (NCBI taxonomy): Eukaryota > Metazoa > Arthropoda > Insecta > Blattodea > Blattidae > Periplaneta > Periplaneta americana. The sequence goes on from JAJSOF020000029.1 coordinate 9,582,281, forward strand.
TAATTAATGGTAATAATAATAATAATAATAATAATAATAATAATAATAATATTAATAATAATACAATAAAATGGTGATCACTATTCTTATGCAGATGACACAGTTTTACTTTTTGGTGGAAAAACCTGGCATGATGCATATAATAATTCAAATAATGGACTTAAATTAATAAAAAAATGGTTTGACATAAATTATGTTTTTATCAACGAAAATAAAACCATCATTATTCAATTCTCATTATCTGAAAAATGTAACAAACCTCCTACATCTATATTAAGTATTAAATTACATAATTCTGATTGTTGTTTTATACAGTGTAAATGTCCGATTATTAAAGAGTCCTCTGAAGTTAAGTATTTAGGCATAATTTTCGATAATCATTTAAAATGGAACCAACACATTAATTACCTTTGTAATAAATTACGTAAAATAGTATATTATTTTCTTTTATTGAGGAATTACTTGTCAATAAGTTTATTACGTACAATATATTTAACTTTATTTCAATCGGTAATTTTGTATGGAATTATAGGATGGGCTAGCTCATTTAAATCCAATTTTAATCCACTTTATTTATTACAGAAGAAAATAATTAAAATATGTCTTCATAAACCTATTGATTTTCCATCTCAAAATTTGTTTCTAGACTTTAATGTACTTAACGTAAGACAAATTTATTATATTGTATTAATAAAATTCATACATAAAAATCGAAATAATTTTGAATTGTATTCTCATAGTTATGAAACAAATGGTATGGATTCTTTAAGATTGTTTGAACCAAAATGCAACACTGTTCCAGTATTTAATCATAGTACTAATTTAGGCCCAAGAATATATAACAAATTTATATTTGAATATCCTAACCTTGTCAATTCTAATAGTTCTAGTATTAAATTTAAAAAGTTATGTAGGCCTGCAGAGAAGGAGATAAAACGAAGGATTTCTCTCGCATGGAAGGCATTCTGGAGTCTCAAGTTCATCGTACTGGAAGGAACACTCAGCAAGAAACTCAGAGTAGAAATATTGGAGACCTGCGTAACTCCTGTACTGTTATATGGGTGCCAGACATGGTCTCTTACTGTCAAACTTCGTAACAGTCTCCAAACATGCCAAAGAAAGATGCTGAGAGAGATACTAGGCTTATCACTGAGGGACAGAGTTCCAAACGAAGTGCTACAAAAGATGGCAGCAATTGACGATCCAGCACTGCAAGCCACCAACAACAAATGGAAGTGGGGAGGCCATGTTGCACGACTTAGAGACGGAAGATGGACGCAGAAAGTCACACTATTGGATCCCCGCATTGGCAAGAGATCACCCGGAAGACCAAGAAGAAGATGAACCGACCTCTTCAGTGAACGAGTAGGAAGCCATTGGTCAAGCAGAGCAAGGCATAGGGAAGACTGGAAAAACCTAAGAAGACAAGTGAACAGCGACTAAAACAAGTGCAACAGTGCGACAGAAACAAGCGAACAATACCATACTCTGCAGAATGTGAACCAAGTGAACAATTCCACTCTTACGTGGAGTAGCTCACCGCGTGAGACAAATACTGGGTGTTCAGTTCAAAATGTGTCTTGGCTCGCTGTATGTCTTCATGTGGCTAGCTGATGAGCTTAGAGAATTCAATCTTCCTACACTTCCGCAGCTCAGGTGTATAATCTAAGAGGCAGAGAAGTTGGCTAGCAAGTACGGCGTTCATTCTGAAGAGTACGTGCCGATACGTACGGTAACGCCAGTAGTGGCAGGAATGTGAACTGTTTGGAAATACGTACTGTCGGGATATGGGGAGAGGGTTAAGACGATTACTTACGTATTTGTTGACATTAACTTCGACGGTCAACATGGACACGGAGCATTTGATTTGTGTTGTAGAATGTTACCGTACGCAACCGATGATAACAAATACCCTGCGTACGACTTGCCGGCGCAAAACACAGTTCGAAAGAGGTTATGGTAGCACACAGACCGTACAGACCGCCATCTGTTGCTACGACGTTCAAGTTATACCGCACACGTTCTCAAGTTCAGATTGAAGAACGCCTTAAATAATAGGCAACTTCTCTAACATTTAAGCTGAAACTCGCTTCAAATCGGTGACCCAACAACAGTGACGTCATGACACACTTTGAAATGAACACCCAGTAGAGCTCTCCCTCTATAGGAGGAGGCCTTTGCCCTTAATGGGACATTTTTAGGCTAATCATTTCATTTCATTTCATGGATTTTATAAAACTTGAAAAATTGTAAATTTACATTTATATACTATAATTGCAAATTGTATTGTATAATTATTAATTATAATTGTATTGTGTAATTACTAATTTCAATTCAGGAATCCGCCCCTGAGCACGAGTTCTATTCTTTCAGGGGCGAGCTAAAGTTTCTCTGTATATTTTATAATTTATGTTACAATTATTAGCAAAATAATAAATAAATAAATAATAATACATTATTCAGGATGGCAATTAATGTTTCTATATACTAATTGAACCGTTGAGCAAAGTAAACATATTACATTTTGTCTAACAGAACAACAAAAAAGTTGTCCTCATTCTTTACGAAAACACCTCTCACTGCTTGCCTTCAGTACGTGAATGAAACACACAGCAATGTACAGGAAAGTCCTTGTACGCATTTGAATGTTGTGATTACACGATGTCATCAGGACACCAGCTTTGATCACCGCTGCTGTATAGTAAACTGCCACCATACTGGATTTTGAAAAAAATATATAGGCCTATATATATGTATATATATTTTTTTAATCGTAAGAATAATTTTTTCATATAGCAGAAGGACAATGTTTTAAACATACCAATTTTCATTATTGTACAAGATAAAGTAATGGAAGAAAAAATGTTGAATATTTCCAAAAATTTTACTGCTGTAAGCTGTACCTAACCCTTTAATATGAGTGACAATTTGAATTGTAGTATAGTAATTACAATCAGATAATATCATGTATTGATACTAATTATTACTTGCTAATTATTACTTATTGTTACTTGCTGAACAACTTTTATTATATAAAATATTCAACGGCCTACTGGTTACCAGAGAAATATAATCACAAATCCAGATTAACGCTAGAACATCACATTTAAGAAATCGTCAATTGTTATATTATAAAAAACGAAACACTTTATCACATAAAAATTCACCAGTGTTAAAAATGTGTTCAAATTTCAATGAAATATGTAAAACATGGGATCTAGATTTCTGTATTTCTTACCTGGAATACAAACATTTTCTTATTAATATACTGAAGGTAGTTGATTTTATATAATATTGCTATTTGTTACTCTGTAATTTGCCAATTATAGCTACATTTTACATTTTTGCCTATGATATCTATATTTAACTATTTTTCATTTATTTTATTTTGTATTTTTCATTTATATCTATATCTGTATCTCTTATTTAGGTAGTATCTATTTGTCTGTTCTTTTTTTTCTTTCCTTTTCTCATTTTCCATTTTATTTGTATTTACATTTGTATCTGTTTCATTTATTTTTTTATTTTTTCATGTTATCTATGTTTTTTTCTGTAAACTAATATCTGTACTCTCTATTGTAAGTGGGGCTTTGCCCTGTTATAGGTATAAATAGATAGATAGATAGATAGATAGATAGATAGATAGCAGATAGCAGGTAGCAGGCAGGCAGGCAGGCAGGCAGGCAGGCAGGCAGGCAGGCAGGCAGGCAGGCAGGCAGGCAGGCAGGCAGGCAGGTGGGCAGGCAGGCAGGCAGGCAGGCAGGCAGACAGCAGGCAGGCAGGCAGGCAGGCAGGCAGGCAGGCAGGCAGATAGGTAGATAGATAGATAGAGGTAGATAGATAGATAGATAGATAGATAGATAGATAGATAGATAGATAGATAGATAGATAGATAGATAGATAGATAGATAGATAGATAGATAGATAGATAGATAGATAGATAGATAGATAGATAGAGATAGATAGACAGATAGATAGATAGATAGATAGATAGATAGATAGATAGATAGATAGATAGATAGATAGATAGATAGATAGATAGATAGATAGATAGATAGATAGATAGATAGATAGATAGATAGATAGATAGATAGATAGATAGATAGATAGATAGATAGATAGATAGATAGATAGATAGATAGATAGATAGATAGATAGATAGATAGATAGATAGATAGATAGATAGATAGATAGATAAGATAGATAGATAGATAGATAGATAGATAGATAGATAGATAGATAGATAGATAGATAGATAGATAGATAGATAGATAGATAGATAGATAGATAGATAGATAGATAGATAGATAGATAGATAGATAGATAGATAGATAGATAGATAGATAGATAGATAGATAGATAGATAGATAGATAGATAGATAGATAGATAGATAGATAGATAGATGAATAAATCAATGAAATAAATAAATAATTTCAGAAATTTAATAGTTATCTTCTATTGTTTGAACTTCAACACAATATTCTAACACCTTGCACCTTACGAACTGTTCGAATCGTTTCATAACGAAACTACAAGATAATTGTGCTGACCCGGCGGAACACACGATGATCCAAAATTAGGAATACACGGAGGAAGCAGTTCTCATGAGTGACGGAGTTTAGTACCGGCATTGCTGCAGACCGCGGCGGACAGGAGTCGCTAGTAATGATGTCTCCAACAAGCTCAGGAGCATACTAAATTAACCTTCTACCCTGAACCAGGCTGAGAGGGTAACATCAGCCCCTAGATGAAGCCGAGTACAAGTGCTGCTGAGTCAACGAGAAATCGGGAGGGTTTTCTCATTACACCTCCCCTCACCCACCTCTCCAACCCCTTCTCCTCAATTCAAATCTGCTACACTTCTCTTAGCCAGATCCAAACCTCAACAGCTGTCCTAGAATGATACGGGTTGTTCCGTTCAGAAGTGGCATAAGCGGTAGGGAGCGATCTTCACCCCAGTCAGGTCATCTGGATTATTTTGTAGAACTTCCAGACAATCGTACTTCAACCTTTCTCAACTCATGTAGTTTTCCAGACAGGAAACCGATAATATGTGAAATTCTAACTAAAAATGAGTACTTGTGAATATGTCGACTCCGATAGGTTATTCTCTAAGTGTGAGGATATCAAAAACTTGAATGTTGATAATGACGAACAAAATGATTAAAAGGAAGACGACGACGAAGATGAAGAAGATAATGATGATTAGGGCTCGGATTTTTAGGTGATAAAATGGAGAAAATATGTGACAAAAAAGGAAAATTACTTAATAATAAATAATTGATTAAGTGGCGATCTTACTCGTGTTAATTATGTAAGCATGTGCGGCTTACAGCTGTTTCCGTGCTACTTGACACCATCCTCAGAGCCTACTAGATCTCGGCGATATCTCAACTTCGCTGCCTGTTGTGTGGGTGCGTTCGTGTGATGAAGAATTGTGTCAAATAGTGTGTGTGTTCTGAAATTGATCTGTGTGTTGAGAATTTGATCAGGGTGTGTTTTAGTGTGTCTGTATATTTCATATTGTTCTAGTGTGTTGAGTTTTTGGTTTTTGGGTTGTATGTGTAGGATTTCCATGTCTGTATTTATGTTATTGTATGTATGTTTGGCATTAGTTACGTGTTCGGCATATGTAGATGTATTATGTTCTCTGGTTATTGCTTTAATGTGTTCTTTGTATCGAGTTTGGAATGATCTGCCTGTCTGTCCAATGTAGAAACTGTCGCAACTATTGCATATGAGTTTGTATACGCCTGTGTGGTCGTATTTATTTGTTTGTGTTGTTTGTGTGTTGAGATGTCTTTGTAGTGTGTTTTCTGTTCTGTATGCTATGTTGTATTTCTGTTTTCTGAATGAGGATGCGATCTTGTGTGTGTTTCTGTTTTCGTATGTTAGTGTGATGTATTTCTTGTGTTCTTGTGTTTGTGTTGTGTTTCGTATGTTTTTGTGTTTGTTGAGTTTTTGTTTTGTCTTTCTTATGATGTTGTTTATTATGTTTGGGTTGTAACCGTTTTCTTGTGCTGTTTATTTGATTGTGTTCACTTCTTCATTGTAGTGTTGTTGGCTCGTGGGTATGTTGAGTAATCTGTGTACCATTGTCCTGAATGCAGCATGTTTGTGTTGTGTGGGGTGATTAGATGTGTTGTGTATGTGTGTGGTGGTGGTGGTGGTTGGTTTTCTGTATATTTTGAAGGTGTGTTTGTTGACAAGATCGCCATTTAATCAATTATTTATATGCAAGTGTTAAAAGTAGTGTGCGAAAGATTCAACATGGATTTAATTATGTTTCAATTATTTTATGTGAATATAAACGATATGTAGTACTCACCAGTATAAATTATGCTGTATCGCCAACTACCGAAGAATTCCTTTACACAATGAGATTTATCCTCAAGTTGTCCATCACAAATGACTGACGATTATCGCGGAACACTGCCTTGTACTGGGAAAAAGAGCGCCCTGGCCACTGATAAATAACATGCACTGCCTGGAGACAGGTTTTGATTTGAAACGAAAACAGAAACAGCTGATGTTTATGAAATTATAATTACTTCCTGATTCAGCGTTGTGATAACTTACAAGACACTCCTTCCCACCAAGACACTTCAAGACCTTACAAGACACTTCTTCCCACCATACTCTGAACACACGCTCTCGTCATGAAACAATACTAACAAAACCATGCCATCGCACCTCCTCATACTCATCCTCTTTCACAATAGCCCTGCCAAGACTCTGGAATTCGCTACCTGCTAGCATCAAGGACTGCCGAAATAAAATTGAATTCAAACGCAAACTTACTAGGCACTTGGTCAGTAAATGATTTCTTTTAAATAGCTTCCTTAACCTATCACAAAATATTTCAGTATCCAGTAATTTCATCACTATGCAATTTTGTTATTGTAGGTTTAATTTGTAATTCATAAATATACAATATTCTTTGATTTTCTATGACTATTACACTTTTACTACGTCACACTACTTTCGACCAATAAAACGGCACGAAAGGACGTCTTTCAACCAATCATGGCTGCTTATCGCACAATTTTATCGCGTCCCTAGCATTTGTTTAATTTTATCGCGTCCCTAGCATTTGTTTATTTTTATCACTACCCTAGCATTTGTTTCTTTGTTTGCCAACATTTCAAACTGCACTGGTCTGGCCGTCAAAAAACAGAAAATTACAAACCACTCCAGTCGATGCACAGCAGTTTCAAATATGACTCGCATTTTGGCATTCAAGAACAAGAATTAATAAAGATCACTGGTCATATATGAAGAGCACCATTCGGAAATCCTGAATGAGTTGAGGGATACACCATGTACACCAACGAGTTCACTTCTTTTACGCACACGTCCAATATAACATCAACTGAACCACCAACCACCAAAACATTCAAATTTGAAAATTGTACTTTCAATAATTGTTTCTTTTAAAATTATCCATGTTTATTTTTTATTTCATCATCGTTAATTAAAACGTTTCTTGTTTATTTCATCATCCCTAATTAAAACTTTTCTAACATTTGTTTATAATATTTAGGTTATGTTTGTTATAGCTTCTGCTATATGATATTACGGATAGTCACGTATCAGAGATTGTTTAATACTAAGATTTATTGAAAATCATCTGTCAAGTGACGTTGATTACTGGGATTCGGATGATTGAAATGGTATGCAAATGTTTTAATAAAAGTGAAACTGAATCAACAAAGCCTTTTTAACTAGTAACAGTCCACAGAGTTCAATTATGATTCCATAGTTGGCACAACTGGTACCGGTAACAAGAAAACATCATCATAAGACACTACTGCCATCTAGCGTAATGTTGAGATGGTACAATAATACATTTGAAGACAGTTGTATTTTCGTTAGCAAATTAATATTTTATTGTACACTTTGTTACTTCTAATCTTTATATAGCCTACTTTCTTCTAATCGTGTAATAGTCAATTAAATCCCACTCGAGTTTTGATTTTATCTAGATAAATCAAAACCTCTAATGAGATTACTGTTGATAAATTATCTAGCTTTCATTAGTCAGGTAGTCTTTTCGTACTTTGATTTTTATTGTAATTGTAATTGTAAATTTAATACTAATTGTAATTTTATTCTTCATATTGTAGTTGGAATCTCCTGGTAGAGGGGCAGAGATGGCCTGACGGCCTTATCTCTACCAGGTTAAATAAATAAATACTAATACTAAATGACACAACAATGTTTGTGTGTGTTGGTTACAGTACAGCTCTTATCGCTTATGGTGTGAGAGGACACTGCAGATCCACAGGTCCACAGATAGGCAATTCCGAGAAACAGTTGCCAGCGTCACGTCTAAGCAACTGCACTGAACATTCGGGTGATGATTAATCTGAAATGGGGCTTTTGTCAAAAATTATTTGGTGATGAAAACTTAATATTTATGTGTTTTATGTGAATATTGAAAATATGTATTTACATAAAAAAATTCAAAATATGTGTTTTTATGTAAAATAATATTAAAAATATATGTAATGGGGATATGGACCGAAACTTAAAACAAAATTACGAATTTCTATTCAGTGCAAATAAAATATTTATTGATCTAAGAATCCTGGCCCTAGTGATGATGTTTATGATTATGATGAAATGATAACAAAAAGTATTACGAAGAATGTGACAGGGATGAAGATGATGACGAGGAAGAAGGAAATGATAATGTCGAAGGTAATAATAGTTTGTTTAGTTGGGTATTTAATGATGCCGCATCAGCTACTAGATTATTTAGCTTCCATGGAATTGATTATAGCTAGATAGCATTTAGTGAGATAAGGTCGATTTATTTTATTGCGTTATTTTACGACACTGTATCAACATCTAGGTTATTTAGCGTCTGAATGAGATGAAGGTGATAATGCCGGTGAAATGAGACCGGGGTCCAGCAACGAAAGTTACCCAGCATTTGCTCGTGATACGGTTCGAGGATTTACCATAGATTACCTGAAAATTGATCTTAAAATTGGAGAAAAACCTCGGAAAAAATCCAACCAGGTAATCAGCCCAAGCGGGAATCGAACCCGTGCCAGAGCACAACTCCGGATCGGCAGGCAAGCGCCTTAGCCGAATGAGCTACGCCGACAACTGGTAATGACAAATATGAAAGATATATGAAGAAATGAAGAAAGTAAAGAAGATTAAGAAAAAGATTATAAAGATGAGGGTAATGATTGTGAAAATTGAAAGACATTGAGGAGAATGTGGCTCAAAGGAAGGCAAAGTGATACAGAAATAGATGGTCAGGAGGAGAGCCTGAATTTTATGTACCGTCGCTCGGGGTGACTTTGTGCCATGAGGGTGACTTTGTGCCATTCGCGAAATACGTATGGAAGTATTCTTTAAGACCGTGACAAGGTTTTAAAGTCTACTTCCTTACATTTAGTAATCTTTAAAACCTTGTGACGGTTTTAAAGACTACTTTCTTAAGCTTTTTTTTTATGAAATGCGCGAATGGTTCAAAGTCACCCTCCTGGCACAAAGTCACCCTTCGCGACTGTACTGCATATTCTATTCCTTTACATGTATCTAAGAGAGGAACAAAAACATCGGCGAATTACATTAAAAAGGTTATTATTCCGAAGTTTTAACTCCGTTAGATTTTTTACGGATCTCGCGTCTAGTACTAGCACTGGATAACTGCAAATCTAATGTTTTCAGATAATTAGAAATATTTTTTGCATCCAATGAATTATGATGGCGAAATGAGTCCAAGGCCCAACGTCGAAAGCAATTCTGCTTCACTTGCTTGAGGGAAAACCTCGGAAAATACCTCAACTAGGTAACTTGTTCCAACCAAGATTTTAAGTAGGGCCCGCTCATTTCACAGTCAGACGTGCTAACCGTTACTCGATAGGAGTGGACACTAGATATAATCAACATCACATATTTCATGTACAGATTTGTTTTGCAGGAGAAACAAACAGGTGCTTGTATGGTGAAACTTTTCCCCCTCTCTCTACTATATATTAGCCTTTTTACCCAGAATTTTTTTAAGTATTGATAGAAGGATCAGAAGTATATGATATACAACAGAAACAGAAAACAAAGGAATAAACTAGCCTGACTAAAATCAAACTAAGGGAAAAAAATGAATATAAGAGCTGACAGTGCTAGGAGCTAGAAGAGAACTTCACAATATTTTCTCTGATTAAAAATCAACCCATAGCATTTCACATATCTCTTACGAATATATTAAAGTTCAGACGCATGTAACGGACTAGATCAGCCGTGGCGAAAATGTGACTCGAGCATATTATGGCTCGTAATGATATCTGTGCATTTCTCTTGCTTCCTACCTCCCCCAACCCCCACCTTCTCACTCACTGGAGTCAAACTCCGTTCCATTTGTATTTGTCTCTGACCTGCGAGTGGCGTATCGTCGCAATATTTCTCTCGAAACCATGTACCTCTACAAAATCGAAAGTTTCAAGTAGGATGGGAGGACGCATTATTATTATTATTATTATTATTATTATTATTATTATTATTATTATTTTTTGCTGTCAATATGATGAGAATATTAAATGTATGATTTGTTCGCAAGTATTACGAGGAAAACGGTTGTATAACATAAAACGGCATTATACTGCATGTTACTGATGAAACATTAAAAGGTTAAGTGTTATTGTTGTTGTCATCATCATCATCATCATCATCATCATCTCTATACATCGTTCTTTCGCTTGCTCTGTTGAAGCCATGTTCGCTACAACTTACGTTTGTGAAAAATTATTTTCAACAATGAGAATAGTAAAAACCAAATTTAGATCACGACTGACAGACAAATACCTTCGTGATCAACTACGACTGGCAGTAAGTGACATAATTCCTGATTTTGAAACTTTGTCGCAAAGACATTCTGAAGACAGTTAATTTTAGGTTGTGATATTGTTCATTTATTGTTCATTTCTTTCTTCGTTACACGTACTAAACATTAGTTTGTAGCCTTGTATTGTATAAAATTATATTTAAGTGCTTGACGTAAGGAAAATGAAAATCCGTTAATAAGTCAGACAGTTGCTTCACTTCCCATTCGGGTGTCCGCCTCCCTCCACAGGTGCTATGCACGTTGCAGCTTACACAGTGGCTCGGCGCAGGATTACATTTTCGCCACCGCTGGACTAGATACTTCAAAGTAACTGTAGTTTGTATGTAGTTCTCAGAAAAAGAAGTCCGAGTACACCTTTGTAACAGATCTTGCTTTGGATTTGATTAAACCTAACCCACACAACAAGCTCAGAATTTCGAATGTTGTGGGAAGGATCAAACGTGTGTCAGATGATACAAGAAATCTTGAATACAACTGCAGGTAATGCCAAATGAAATTCAGGCCATGTCAAAGTGACAAACCGGATGTAGAAGGCAAGGCATCCTGGGGGCATAAAACGTGAACTCCTTATCTGTATGAAGTTTTCCAGGAACTTGCGCGAGAAATATTCGAAATATTAAGATAATGAATACAAATTTGTATTTTCTATAACTCTTATTTTTTTATTTTCAGCATTTTTAGTAGTCACCAATCTTATTTTACGTTAACAATGCTCTGTTTTTGGTAATGTCCACTTCATTAAAATTTATAGCTTATTTCCAGTATTAAAATTTGATATCATATTCTATTCTCACTTAACACATTACTTTACGCAGATGATCAGATAATCTTAGCAAATTCTGAAGACAACTTACAAAGAGCAATACACACACACTATACAAGATAGCAAAAAGTTATAATTTGTAAATCTCTATAAATAAAACCAGAATCATGGCCTTCCAAGGAAAGAAATATATAAGATCCAAAATTGCAATCAATAATAATTGTATAGAACAAGTCAACACATTCAACTATCTTGACTGAAATCTTTCTTATATAAACTCCAGGGACGCAGATATTAAACTAGCCAAATTTCAGAAACTGTTAAGGACAATCAAATCAACTCTATTGAAGAAAGTTCGACCAGAAACAATTTTTTTTCTATATTTCTCGAATGTTTTTAGTACAAGTTATTCGTTTATGTTTACAGTGCAGAAATGTTTCAGTAGCAGAGTGTTCTTTTTGAGCTAAGAGTCAATATTTATTTTGTTTTGATCCTATGTGGTAGTTACAGCTGGCGCCAGCGTTTTTGGCGTGTATCCTAGAGTATAATACCCAGTTTGTGAGCATGTTGCTAGTGCAACTGAGAATGGCACCACTTCCTATACACGTCACTCAGCCATTTGCCAAACACAGTTGTCAGACTGACTGCGGTAAAGGTAAGACACTCGCACTTAACGTTCCCATTACTTATTTCACACGCCAAAAACGGTGACACGGACTGTACATATAAGCTAGTCAGATAATGATATAATAATATATTCCCAGTGATCGAAACCTATAATTTAAAATGAAAACTTTATGTATTTTCTGTGGATGAAATGTTCGGAATAGACATCAATATTATTATTCTAACTAGCCGTACCCGTACGCTCCGCTGCACCGGTTAGAAATAAATATAAAGTAATTATATAATTAAAATAGGGCATTTGATCCGGGGAACATTCGTGTTTGATAGAAGGATAAATCGTTTAATATGTTACTTAATTTAAATTGCATCCAAATAATTAAAATGCGATCATTTTGGTCCAGAGACACTCATTTGGTGCAATGACAATTCCTTCAACATGTTTCTTAATTTTTATTACATGCAACCATAGCTTAATGAAGATTGACATAATTTAGATTTAATGTGTATATTTTATTTTACTTGTTAAGTTAAAGGTTTCCATTGAATTATGGTAATAACTTAATTTTAACCCTTGTAGTTTTCTACGTATTCAGTAAATGGCGCTTGGCCCACTGTGGTTGTGAACCCTTCAAATAACTTAAATTATATTATATTATATAGTATTATATTATATTATATTATATTACTAGTCGTATCCGTGCGCTCCGCTGCACCCGTTAGAAATAAATATAAAGTAATTACATAATTAAAATAGGACATTTGATCCAGGGAAGATTCGTGTTTGATAGAAGGATAAATCGTTTAATATGTTACTTAATTTAAATTGTATTTAAATAATTAAAATGCGATCATTTTGGTCCGGAGACCACTCATTTGGTGCAATGACAATTCCTTTAACATGTTTCTTAATTTTTATTACTTGCAACCATACTTTAATGAAGATTGACATCATTTAGATTTAATGTGTATACTTTATTTTACTTGTTATATGTTTCCATTGAATTATGGTAATAACTCAATTTTAACCCTTGTTTTGTACGTATTCAGTAAATGGCACTTGGGCCACTATGGTTCTGAACCCTTAAAATAACTTAAATAACTTATATTATATTATATTATATTATATTATATTATATCATATCATATCATATCATATCATATTATATTATATTATATTATATTATATTATATTATATTATATTATATTATATTATATTATATTATATTATATTATATTATATTATATTATATTATATTATATTATATAAACATGTGTTAATAACGGATGTACACCGATAAGTAAGTTTTTAATTTGTTACGGGGGCTCTTGAATCTCAGGAGGAACAAGTTTTATTTTACAACAGCGCAACATAATCTGCTTGGCTCATTACCCAATTTTTTTTGCATTACATTTAATGCATATGTATTTTATGTATTTTAACACGATTCAATTGAGCATAGTTAAAATTTGGATTATAAAATAATGAAATGCTAAGCTAACATATTACTACTGCATACTAAATCAATACACTCTTGTGGTTCGTTAATTCTCTGAGATAAACATTATTTTAAGAAATACAGGAAAAGAATACACAGAATAGCCTATCAAGTTGTTTGTGCATAAGAAGCTATTTTAATCTTACCTGTCCTCAATTCACTCAGAAGTTACAGTAATAACATTATACCATTATGTCCATATAGAGAAACTACACTTTCCAATGATGAAATAATAATTAATTACACAAATCGGTTAATTTAGCTTCCAATGTTACTTCATACAAACACAGAAACATTCTCTGTAGGCTATGATTCATAGCTTTCGATTGTTGTTGATCAAGGCCCCTTATAGACGAATTCATTTGTTTATTTCATTACACCGCCTTAGATGGCAGTTATTTTAATGCTGAAACCCATTTATCTCATTAAAAATCAGTCCTATCAAAATTTTTCAAAGAATAAAACTTATTCACAAAAATCAATAATAAGCGAGATATTTCGATATATTTAATTCAGACCCCTTATAACCCCCTTTTAAATAATGTATTTTGAATGCCATATAGCCTAAAATCTAAGTTACAACGAATTTAATACTATATTCCAATTTTCATCGAAATCGGTTCAGCCATTATCACGTGAAAAGGTAACAAACGGACAGACAGACAGACAGACATACAAACAAAAATTTCAAAAAAGCGATTTTCGGTTTCAGGGTGGTTAATTATATAGGTTAGGACCAATTATTTTTGGAAAATCGAAAATTACAAGAAAAATTTCGGCTACAGATTTATTATTAGTATAGATAATATTTTTACACAGTATAAAGTAGGAAATAACAACAAGCCTCAATTAAAACTAAACAATTATGAAAAAATCGAAAAAATTATTATGTTAGCTTATTACCTTATATATAATTTTGTGTGCTGTGAATTAAGTCTTATGGGAGGAAATTAAACGCAGAATAAATATGGGAAATGCGTGTTATTATTCGGTTGAGAAGCTCTTATCATCCAGTCTGCTGTCCAAAAATCTGAAAGTTAGAATTTATAAAACAGTTATATTACCGGTTCTTCTATATGGCTGTGAAACTTGGACTCTCACTCTGAGAGAGGAACATAGGTTAAGGGTGTTTGAGAATAAGGTGCTTAGGAAAATATTTGGGGCTAAGCGGGATGAAGTTACAGGAGAATGGAGAAAGTTACACAACACAGAACTGCACGCATTGTATTCTTCACCTGACATAATTAGGAACTTAAAATCCAGACGTTTGAGATGGGGAAGGCTTGTAGCACGTATGGGCGAATCCAGAAATGCATATAGAGTGTTAGTTGGGAGACCAGAGGGAAAAAGACCTTTAGGGAGGCCGAGACGTAGATGGGAGGATAATATTAAAATGGATTTGAGGGAGGTGGGGTATGATAGAGACTGGATTAATCTTGCACAGGATAGGGACCAATGGCGGGCTTATGTGAGGGCGGCAATGAACATTCGGGTTCCTTAAAAGCCATTTGTAAGTAAGTAAGTAAGTTTCTCCTTTTATTACTAAGATTATATTATTGTTATTATTAGACATTACTATTAATTTAAAAGAACAGAAAAATACACAGGTACACAACTTCTGATTTATTCTTGAGTATATTTGGAGCCTATACTTTCTTCATCAGAGAAGTCGTTTGTCATCTTTATATATCTCGCCGAACAGTACTTTGTTACTTGTTTCACTATCCGATAGTCATTTATTCCATGTTCATGTTGTAACCATTAGTCTTTTTTTCCTTGTATTCAGTCTATGTTTCATTAAGCTCTTGAAGCATATCGCACTATGTATAAATATGCTCCCACAGAAGTCACGCTGGAACACACGTTGCTCGCTGTAGAGTATTTATTCCCCGATAGCAAACTTGTAAATCTGTTGACCACAAAGAGAGTCGTTCTGTTTGTTTCAGCTTCCATATACGGCAACATGCAATATCGACAATATCCAATACAGTCTGTACTCCGTTGATATTTTCCACAATAGTTACGTAATACTACAGATACTGTCTTATCAGTGATTGGCCACCTTGAATACAAGTTAAGTGGACGTCGATCACACTAGCTTCGCTTGATACGGAGAGTAAGTTGCGAGTCAACAGTTCACGCTGCATTTGTGGATATAGAATATACTTTTTCTCCTTATATCAAAAGTATAATTATTTTATTTAATTTTCCACTCTCTTAGAGCTTCGTCTATTTACATATTAAAGAGAATAGGGGATAAACTGCATCCTTGTCGTAATCCTTGATCAACCAACTTATAGGTATATTATAAAAATTAAATGGTTTCAATTATTTTGTACAGAACTAATATATCATTAATGGATAAATCTATACTAATAATAAATCTGTAGCCGAAATTTTTATGGTAATTTTCGATTTTCCAAAATAATTGGTGTTAACATGTATAATTAACCACCCTCAAACCGAAAATCGCTTTTTTGAAATTTTTGTTTGTATGTCTGTCTGTCTGTCTGTATGTATGTTTGTTACCTTTTCACGCGATAATGGCTGAACCGATTTCGATGAAAATTGGAATATAAATTAAGTTCGTCGTAACTTAGATTTTAGGCTATATGGCATTCAAAATACTTTATTTCAAAAGGGGGTCATAAGGGGGTCTGAATTAAATAAATCGAAAATCTCGCTTATTATTGATTTTTGTGAAAAATGTTACATAACAAAGTTTCTTTAACAATAATTTGCGATAAGTTTTATTCTTGAAAAATTTTGATAGGACTGATATTTAATGAGATAAATGAGTTTTAAAATTAAAATAACTGTCATGTAAGGCCGTGTAATGAATTAAAAAACAAATGACTTCGTCTATAAGAGGCCTTGGAAAGCAACAATCGAAAGCTATGAAAGATAGCCTACAGAGAATGTTTTTGTGTTTGTATGAAGTAATATCGGAAGCTAAATTAACCGATTTGTATAATTAATTATTATTTCACCATTGGAAAGTGTAGTTTCTCTAGATGGACATAATGCTATAATGTTATTACAGTAACTTCTGATACAATATAATATAATGTAATATAATATAATATAATATAATATAATATAATATAATATAATATAATATAATATAATATGTAATATTATATAATATAATTTAAGTTATTTGAAGAGTTCAGAACCATAGTGGACCAAGCGTCATTAAGTTATTACCATAATTCAATGGAAACCTATAACAAGTAAAATAAAATATACACATTAAATCTAAATGATGTCAATCTTCATTAAATTATGGTTGCATGTAATAAAAATTAAGAAACATGTTAAAGGAATTGTCATTGCACCAAATGAGTGTCTCTGGACCAAAATGATCGCATTTTAATTATTTGGATGCAATTTAAATTAAGTAACATAATAAACGATTTATCCTTCTATCAAACACGAATGTTCCCTGGATCAAACGTCCTATTTTAATTATGTAATTACTTTATATTTATTTCTAACGGGTGCAGCGGAGCGCACGGGTACGGCTAGTTATTGTAATAAATTGCAACATTAAGTATTTGGGTATTAATAGGCTGTAACAATTAATTTGTATGTTTTAACAACGGATATACTTGAATGAACTGCCCTTCAGAAGGCCAGGGAAAGAGCAGCTGTCTGAGGAGGCTGTGGACGCTTACGTCGTCATGGAAATGATTCAAAACTGTCTTTTTACTTCCCGTGTATGGCAGATGTAATTCATTGCTACAGTTGCGATACATACTTTGGATATTTCCACGTGTCGTATATCGATGTCGTCTGAGGTTCGTCGGGCAGCAAGCAATATCACAGCCGAGGTGGTCGGTCTTCTCAGCTGCTCTATTGAACACAGGGTTGCCATGATAACGGACAGCATTCACATCGTTGAAAATGTACGTCAAGATGAAACTAAGGCGCAGTATTGATTATGGAATGCAATACAATTTTTATTCCTTTATATGCGGATTTATACCTATATACTGAAATCTTTTTTCAGAACAAATGTATGCCAATCCATTCGAAGGATATGAAAACAATGTATGGTCTCAATATTACTTGTAATTTTAAATTCAAAAAGTCATTATTTTCCATTTTATATTCTTATCTTGCATAAATGTGCTGTTTCATAACTGAACTCTTATTAATTCGCCACTGTAAAAATATGAAGTAGTAACAGCAGCGGTAGCAGTAGTAGTAGCAGCAGTAGTAGTAATAGTAGTAGTAGTAATAGTAGTAGTAGTAGCAGCAACAGCAGCAGCAGTAGCAGTAGTAACAGTAGTAGTAGCAGTAGTAGTAGTAGCAGTAGTAACAGTAGTAGTAGTAGTGGTGGTAGTAGCAGAGTAGTAGTAGTAGCAGTAGTAACAGTAGCAGTAGTAACAGTAGTAGTAGTAGTAGTAGTAGTAGTAGTAGTAGTAGTAGTAGTAGTAGTAGTAGGTGTTGGTGGTAGGTGTTGGCTTTATTATGTCTCACAGAGAGTAATACCATAATGCCTTCTCTTCCACTCAATCAGTTTATAAAAAAGATATGATTTACATTAATGGGATAGCTTATTTCAAAACAATTACAGGATTATAAGCCACATAAAATTGCATAAATATGACGTAAGCAAGTTACATAAAACATAAATTAATTGTAGGCCTACATTATTCTGAATGTAAAGCATTTAATATCAATCAAATTTATAACAATATATTATTGAATTTCGTACATAAAAACCGTCATATATTTAATTTGTATTCACATAAATATAAAACTAAAAGTTCAGACAACATATCCCTGACAGAACCTAAATGTACCACAACTGTAGCTTATAATCACAGTAGCACCTTCGGCCCAAGGTTCGTAACAAGATAACAGGTAAATTACCAAACATTCAATTTGCTAATGCTCCTTATTAAAAAAATCAATAAAAAATTGTTTGGAGAGAAAATATAAAATTTCAATTATTGTAATATCTGCGTTTTTCTTTTTCTATTTTTACTTTTTGTTAGTTAATTAAATATTTGTTTTAAAATTTTGTGGAATGTCCCCTGAGCACGAATATGTACTTTTTCTGAGGGTGCTAGAGTGATTTTTATACACAAAAAAGAAGTATCTTTATTCCAGCAATGAAAGTTGTTATTATTATTATTATTATTATTATTATTATTATTATTATTATTATTATTATTAATCACTTAAAATCTTACCTCAATTTTCTTGAAAAAAACTTTGATACTCATAATTTTAGAATAGTAATTATTGGTGATTTCAATTGTCCTGGTATGGATTGGTCAACTGGTTTTAATCTTAATGATATTCATTACTACTCTAAAATTAAGTCCAGTGATTTACATTCCTCGTCTTGCCTTCTGGGATTAAACCAAATTAATTTTACTGTCTCAAGTAAAAATCTACTTGATCTTGTCTTTACTAATATTATTAATAGTACAGTAAAACTAGCCAATCATTCTCTAGTTTTGGAGGATTCTTATCATCCATCTATCTCCATTAATCTTGAAGTGTATTTGTCGCTACCTGATCACTGCCAATCTAGTACCTTCATAAATTATTCTCAAGGTGATTACTTGAAACTCTATTCCACTCTATACAATCATGATTGGAATTCCATATATCAAACTACTGATGTTAACGTTGCTGCTAACGCGTTATCCCAGATTATGAACAAAGCTATTTCTCTTGCTGTTCCTGTCACTTTCGTAAAAAAATCGCACTATCCTAAATGGTTTTCAAATACCTTGCGTATACTTATTAGGAAAAAGAACAAAGCACATAGAAATTTTAAGAAATTCAAAACTGATCACCATTATCAAATTTTTTCCAATTACAGAAAACAAGTTAAAGCTATGATTAAATCTGACAAATTTAAATGGTTACAATCCATTGATGAAAATTTGAAGAATGAACCTAAGAAATTTTGGAAATACGTAGAATCTTTTCGTAAATCCAATAATTATCCCACCGAATTATTAATAAATGGGATTCACATTACTGATCAGCAAGAAATTGCTAATGCATTTGCTAATCAATTCAAATCGATTCAAAAACAGCCTAATTCTAATCTCTGTTTGTTGGAGTATAATTCTACTGACTTCTTATCCTTACCTAAAATTACAGTTGAAGACGTTTCATTAGCCATAAAAAGCTTAAACCTAATAAATCAAAGGACACTGATGGCATTCCTAATTTTATTATTAAGGGATGTTCTAATATTCTAATACCCGTTTTAACCTTTATATTTAATTTAAGTTTATTAACCGGTACATACCCTATGCTTTGGAAAGAAGCATCCATTATTCCTATCTTTAAGAATGGTAAAAAAAAATGTTGTTTCCAATTATAGACCTATTTCAATATTAAACAATTTCTCAATAATTTTTGAAAAAATAATCCACAAACATGTTTCATTTTATGTTAAGAATAAAATTAATTCAGCACAACATGGTTTTACTAAAGGTAAATCAACAACTACAAACTTAGTATCCTACCTTAATCTTGTTATGCCTGTTGTTGAAACCCAAGGTCAAATTGACTCAATTTATATCGACTTTAGCAAAGCGTATGATGTTCTACCTCACAATATTCTGATAAATAAATTAAAAAACTTTGGTCTCTCTCTTCTAACTACGTGAGCTGGTTTGAAAACCATTTAACTAATAGACAATGTTGTGTTCGTCTTGGTAATTCTCTCTCGGACCAATTTAATTGTTTATGTGGAGTTCCCCAAGGATCTACATTGGGCCCTCTATTATTTTCATTATTTATTGATGACATATGTAAAAGAATAAGTTCAAACTACCTGTTATTTGCTGATGATCTCAAAATCTTTCGCTCAATAAATAGTTCTGCCGATTGCCAAACTCTTCAAAATGATATTAACTCCATTGAACTTTGGTCTGACATTAATGGAATGAAAATTAATGAAACAAAAACTTTTGTCATTTCGTACTCTCGAAAAACTACTTCCATAAAATTTAATTATTCTTTTAATAACGCCTGTATTATTAGGAAAAATTCTATAAAAGATCTTGGTGTACTACTCGATTCTAAATTATACTTTCACGATCATGTTCAATATATTTATAATCATTCAATAAGAATGCTTGGTTTAATAAGGTCTATAACCTATTCTTTTCTACTCCTGAGTCATTATTAATTCTATACTTTACTTTGGTTCGCTCTGAACTTGAATATGCATCTGTAGCCTGGAATTCCATTACTTCAATCGATTCGGTTAAATTGGAAAATATTCAAAGAAAATTTATTTCCTTGTGTGCTTTTCGATATATACCCAATTCCACTGACTTTAAGTATGATATTACCTGTAAATATTTTAACTGTTGTAGCCTTTATGCTAGACGTCTAAATCTTGATTATCAATTTTTTTGCAAAGTTATCAAGGGTGATATTGATTGTGAGTCTATCATAAACAATATCAGCCTTCGTATTCCTACAAAAGGTTTAAGATTTCAAAAATTTTTATAACCGAAATTCAAAATCACTTTCTCCAGTCTGTAGATGCATAAAATATGCCAATTTCCATGGGCACAATTTAGATCCTTTTAAGGTTTAGTTTCGTTTTGATTATTAGTTTTTACTGTTTGTATTCAATTGTATTCATGTATGTTTTTGTTATTTAAGATATTATTTATTTTTGTTTTGCACCTTTGTATCTTCTGTTTGTGTATTGTGCTGAACTATAATTGGCCTCTGGCTGTTGTTCAGCACACAAATATTAATAATAAATAAAAATAAATAAATAAATAAATTATTATTATTATTACTATTCTTATTTTTATCATTATTATTATTATTATTATTATTATTATTATTATTGTTATTATAAATAATTGTCTTATTTTTTATACTTTGTATGTCTCATTTATTTTGACCTGCTGTTCACATTTTATTTTGCTTTTTCCTTTCTTTCTGTATGTTACACATTATGTCCGATTTCTACTTACTTATTGTTTACATTTTATTATTATTATCTTATTCAGTTTTGTGTGTAAAATTGTAGTGTACTTTTTAAATATGCAGTGTTTTTCTAACGCAGTTTTACTCCTGGTTGAGTGTTAGAGAAGGCAGTATGGCCTTAAATCTGCCAGGTTAAATAAATAATTATTATTTACTTACTTACTTACTTACTTACTTACTGGCTTTTAAGGAACCCGAAGGTTCATTGCCGCCCTCACATAAGCCCGCCATCGGTCCCTATCCTGTGCAAGATTAATCCAGTCTCTATCATCATACCCCACCTCCCTCAAATCCAGTTTAATTCTCGGCCTCCCTAAAGGTCTTTTTCCTCCGGTCTCCCAACTAACACTCTAAATGCATTTCTGGATTCGCCCATACGTGCTACATGCCCTGCCCATCTCAAACGTCTGGATTTAATGTTCCTAATTATGTCAGGTGAAGAATACAATGCGTGCAGGTCTATGTTGTGTAACTTTCTCCATTCTCCTGTAACTTCATCCCGCTTAGCCCCAAATATTTTCCTAAGCAACTTATTCTCAAACACCCTTAACCTATGTTCCTCTTTCAGATTGAGAGTCCAAGTTTCACAACCATAAAGAACAACCGGTAATATAACTGTTTTATAAATTCTAACTTTCAGATTTTTGGATTGCAGACTGGATGATAAGAGCTTCTCAACCGAATAATAAGACGCATGTCCATTATTATTATTATTATTATTATTATTATTATTATTATTATTATTATTATTGTTATTATTATTATTATTATTAAAACAATTTTGACTAATCATTAAATCATAACGTACACAAAAATGAAATATGAGTAAAACAATTAAAAAAATAAAATAAATAAAAATGACAATACATTTTAAGTAATGTGTCAATCAAAATAAAAATAATATAAAAAGAACGGAAATACTGAAACTCTAAGAACATTCTGTAATGAGCAATTTTATTATAAAACAAACGAAACCGAAAAATCAAAAGCAAAAATTTACGATGATGATGATGATTGGTTGCCTAATTCATTCATTGAACAAATGGAGGAATGAGTTAATTTGATCTCAACGCATATTCACAAAGGAGACGGAATTGCGCGTAATTTTACACATGGATTTTACTGGAATTCATTTTAATTAAACATTCTGAAGTAGTATTTTGTGTACTTCAATATGCCTGCAATAAACTTACGCCGTCCATTTATTTCAGCAATTGCGGGTATATAGGCTGCGAAATAAACTCCAACAAATGAAAGATTTAGCTTCGTTTGAAACACAGTTCTGCGGTCAGTGCACCATATTACGTCGCAGCTGTGCAAAACCAGCTGGGAATTATGAAAGTGATATAAATCGACAATTTGGTGCTTCACTTCCAAAATGTAACATTAATAATTGATTTATTTCAAGGATAAAACTCAACTCATGGAAAATACAACCCAACCACAGTTTAGTATATACAGTTGCGAAGCTCAATACTTACTAAATATGCAAACATAGACAGTTGCTAGCCACCAG
>JAJSOF020000029.1:9605637-9618530 GCA_025594305.2 Periplaneta americana
ATAATCGGACCCTTTGTTATTGTACACACTTTTTCCCATGGCCTTTGTAGGCTTTTGCCTACCAAGGAAATGCTCTGATAAATTCAAAGAGATTGCATATAAATCACTAGTTCGTCCATAATGGAATATGGTGCTGCATGTTGGGATCCTTACAGATTAGAACATATTAAGACACTGGAAAAGATTAAAAACGGGCTCTCAAGTGTTGTCGTAATAATTCACTCACGGACAGGAGAACGCGAATTCGATTATGCGCAATGTTCAAAACATACAGAGGTGAGCCTGCCTGGAGAGAAATAAAAAATAGGTTGCAGCCGCCAAATTACTCTTCAAGGAACGACCACTCATATAAATTGAGGGAAAGAAGGCAGAGGACGGACACTGGAAAGTTTTCTTTTCTCAATCGTACTATCAGGGACTGGAATGCTTTACCTGCAGACTTACTAAAGGCTTTACCAACAACCAAAAATGTATTTAAAAACAGACTTAAGGACTTTACTAATAGACGGTAGTAACTATTTAAAGGTGTAATAAAATTGATATCTTGTTATTTGAAGTATTCTATCAGTGAGGAAGTGTGTTGTGTTAGTGAAGTGTGTAGTGTCAGTGAAGTCTATGGTGTAAGTGAAGTGTGTTGGTGTCAGTGAAGTGGCTTTGAAAAGTATTTGAACAGTGAAATGTTTGGAAGTGTTAGTGAAATCAGGATAGAATCAGTGCGGTGAGTGAGTTGACAGCGAAATAAGTGTAGTGCCGAAAGGTACTTGTGCAGGTATGAACCTGTCACACTCGTGGGTCTTAGTTCGAACTTAGGGTTAAGATAGATTTGCTTTAAATGTTATTTTAAGTGACCATGCTTCATTTCATTTTAGGATGCTCCTTGTTATTATTATTATTATTATTATTATTATTATTATTATTATTATTATTATTATTATTTTTTTATTAGTTGTGTTTATTATTAATTGTCATTATTGAGTGTAATTAGTTACCACTACCACCCAGGTATATACCCATTTGCAGTGTGAATAAATGCATACAATAAATAAATTTCTAAATTATAGACATCAGCTCAAAGAATTTTGAGTGACCACAAGGGTCCTGAATACAATAAACATGTACAATAATGTGATGTGATACATTAAAGAAAAAAGAAAGTTAATTGTTGAAGGCAAATATAAGTTGATTAATTGAAATAGAGATGATGATGTAATATTTGAAGAGAATCCTTGATAATATTTACAAGAATAGACATTACATAATCAAAAGTAATGTGAAGTTCCTTAAGATAATTCCATGTGAATTTTGTAATAGAACCTCTACTGCCAAACAGCAAACCAATGACGGACCATTGTTTAAGAGGGACGTTGTACTTTTGAGAAAGATACGGCAGACAAGGTTCATATATGGACTTCTTCTCAATATCAACTTCGGTGGCCTGATTTAGGTTTCTTTCGAAACGGATAATAGGGTCAAGAACAAGAGCCCGTTTTAAGCGTCCGTTGATAGCAACAATGTCTGCCCGTCTAAAAGAACCATCTGATGATGCACAATGTACTTCCTCATGAATCTCCCAATTTAAAGTTTTTAACGATATCGCCAAAGCATATCGTACACGATGATGTCTAGCATTGATCAGCAGCTCGCCTTTGGGGCATTGTCCAAGCACGTGTCCAAGTGTTTCAAGCTCACTACAGTCTGGATGACGGCAGCGTGTTGTGCTTAGAGTTCTGCCCGGTATTGCGCGAAACGTCGAAATATTGCTTGACATTTTTAAAGCATTGGTTCATTCTGAGGAAGATAGGCCCTTTCGATTGCTTACCCATGAGTTAGCCTTGGGGAGATCACTATAAACAATAACTCCTTTACCACGCGAGGTATGGTTTGTCCAAGTTTGGAATGCGTCCACATTTTATTCAAAGTCATAGTAGACTTCCAATTGTTTTCCACGCTTTCGCCATATTCATCGCACACTTTTCCATTGCTTTCCATATATTCATCGCAGACTTTTTCATTGTTGTCCACGCTTTCCCCATATTCATCGTGCACTTTTCCATTGCTTTCCATATATTCATCGCAGACTTTTTCATTGTTGTCCACGATTTCACCATATTCATCGTAGACATTTTCATTGTTTTTCACATCTTCTCCATAGCCATTGTCACCATTTTCTTAGTTACAGTATTCATAAATTTTCTTGTCTAAAACAGATGTCGTTTTTGTTACATGATTATAGAATTTGTCATAACCATCAAAAGTTGATGTCATTTCCTTTGCGACAATTATTATCTTTTCTTTGTTGCACGATGCAATATTAGTTAAAATTCCAAGAAAACATTTCCCTGAATTTTTTAAAGTAGATAATCGCGATTTTTGTGTTTTCAATCCGGCGAGCCTGTCAAATGAAAGAGTCTGTGCCTGAGATATTTTGCAGATGCTTAGCGAGCACGGAGCACTTTCTCTGATAAGGAGTCCCTCTTGACACGCAAGCGTAATGAATGCGTTTGTCCGCTTCACTGAATATTAATGCAATTGAGTTAAGAAAAGTAACATGTATGTAAAAATTAGATTTACGTGGCAACGAGAAACTTCACTGTCTCGCACAAAGTTGTTCACGTCCTTAATTAACAAAGAGGACTTATCCGCATCTGTGGCATAAATAAGGAGCGGGAGGGAGAGACTACGCGTCAATAGCGTCTCAGCCCGCCGCATACTATCGATCTAAGGTGGCATGGGAAGGGAAAAGTGGTTTCCCCCATCATCTCCACCACAAAGCGCCATACAGCAAGATGATGATGTTGACAATAGTAATCACAGGGCCTGATCCACTCTCCTGTGCGGAGGGAATAATGAATTAGCGTGGTAAACAAGCCCCACCCTGTGCGGCTCAAAGGCAGCACGGGAATCTCAAACAGGCCCAGTTCACTCAGCAGCCTGTGCACTGCACGCAATTAGGGCCGATCACACAGATTTCACTTCATACGCAAAAATGCATTACTCATCCGAAGAAGATCATCATCTTTTTAAACTTTATTACTTTCATTATTGTATTACATAGAAAATTCCGTCGTTAAATATGTAATATTATGCCTCAAATTATTGAATTAATTACACTAGAGAACAAATGAGAACTTTTTTCTGCGGTATAAATAGAAATATGCAATTTTCCTAATTTCGGTGTGCTGAATTCAAAAATGCATTTTGTTTCGCCGTACCACGTCAGGTTTTTTTTTTGGGGGGGGGGAATGTAGCAAAACGTTATTTTGCCACATTAAGCCTATAATTGTGCAGCTTGTTTCCAAAAGGTACCAAATCCAAAATTTTCGAAAAATGAGTTACATGTGGTAGCGCATACCTGCTAGCTTTCGGAATCTGAAGACGAAAGAATTTTTGTCAAAAAGTACCCAACGCTGTGTATAGAGGTCGTCTAAGTTTACATTTTATAGCAAAACATACATATTCACTTCAGCTTTCATAGCATAAATATGTCATTTATATCTTTCATATCAAATAATGATATCCTACGTGAAAACAAGCAATACTGGTCCAATACAGATGCTGTAAGTCAAAGAAAATGTTTAATGGGATACAAAGACATAAAATCTCTTAAAAAGACACACCGAAGGGCTAAAAGTTTTGGAAGTAGTGAAGTCAAACGACCGACTATTCACCCTACAACAGCACTAGTAGGTGTAGTACATTCTGCATATGCAGTGACACAAATGTACGCACAAAATGTTCACCAATGGGATAAGATATCATATTTTGGTTGAACCGAAAGAAATACGGAACTGTAGCCATGTAAAACCAACTAAGAAAAATGACTTGATATCTTTACTTTCTGTTAAGGGGTATGAATTATAGAACATTTAACTTTACAAGAGAGTCCTGAAAGTAAATAACATTGGCGTCAGATGCACCTTTATTAATGTTATTGACGTTCACTATGATGTTTGACACGTTTTGCTTTTGTTGCTACTAAGACAGGATGTTAATTCTAAATGTTGTCTTATAAGTGAAAAAAAAAACATTGTAATTAATACTTAATGTCACAAAATACATTATTATTTAAGTTATTTAGTCATTAAGTGCATTGTATATAAATCTTCTCGAATTTTTATGCCAAAACGTACCAAATCCAAAATTAAATTGCCAATAACTTTGGATTAAAATGTAGAATAGCTTAAAATTTGCTATAAAAACTCCAAAATGGCGCAGATAAACCCTGTGCCAAATATTGATATATTACAATAATTATCGTAGCTTCAGTACGTTTTTTGCTCTCCTGTAAAATCTGTCCAGTTGGATTTGGTACCTTTTGGAAACAAGCTCCACATATATATAGTACGTCCGCTCAAATTAGAGCCACTTGGAACGTACGATTGGACACACTTACCGCAGAGAGCAAGTAGGCACGCGACTCCGAGCAGGTTCCATGTAAACAACGCTGCGTTGCCATCTCTCCCTTCTGAAGACTGAATTGAATCTTTGTGTGCGTCTTGTAAATACAGAACTAAAACACGAACACCTATTCAGAGTCCGTTGAGTCACTATTTAAATCAATTACACAAGATTCCAAGCTAGCTGCTAAGGAGCGATAATCACTTTCTTCTGTCTTTACATGTTCGACATATCCGTATTTTACCCATTTCTTTTTATTATTAATATCATCCATCACATTTACTATTAAGTCACGTACTTCTTCAACAGATTTATTTCCCAATGTATTTTCTGACCGGACATTTCTCTTCAGTTCCGATCAAACGAATTCTATGGCTTTGAGACAACAATGGTGGGGGGGGGACAGTCGTAGTACAACATGGTCGTATTTTGATCATATTTAGTCAATTTTATTAAGTTACATACATATTTTTTCTATGATGGCTACGTTTCATCTCTTGCACCAGATGTAACTTTGTTGTTGGGTCTGGCGTGGGCAAAGGGATGTTATTTTCACGTATAAATGATTCAATGAAATCTATTGTTGATCTAGTGGTAGGTAGAGTTTTCACAATACGGGAATGGTATGGGACATTATCCATAATGATGATGATGCATTGAGAAGTTTATTTAACGTTGGAGCTAATTTATTTTGACTATTACACTTTTACTACGTCACATTACTTTCGACCAATAAAACGGTACGAAAGGACGTCTTTCAACCAATCATGGCCGCTTTTCGCACAATTTTATCGCGTCCCTAGCATTTGTTTAATTTTATCGCGTCCCTAGCATTTGTTTATTTTTATCACTACCGTAGCATTTGTTTCTTTGTTTGCCAACATTTCAAACTGCACTGATCTGGCCGTCAAAAAACAGAAAATTACAAACCACTCCAGTCGATGCACATCACTTTCAAATATGACTCGCATTTTGGCATTCAAGAACAAGAATTAATAAAGATCACTGGTCATATATGAAGAGCACCATTCGGAAATCCTGAATGAGTTCAGGGATACACGATGTACATCAACGAGTTCACTTCTTTTACACACGTCAATATAACATCAACTGAACCACCAACCACCAAAACATTCAAATTTGAAAATTGTACTTTCAATAATTGTTTCTTTTAAAATTATCCATGTTTATTTTTATTCCATCATCGTTAATTAAAACGTTTCTTGTTTATTTCATCATCCCTAATTAAAACTTTTCTAACACTTGTTTATATTATTTAGGTTATGTTTGTTATAGCTTCTGCTATATATTATGGATAGTCACGTATCAGAGATTGTTTAATACTAAGATTTATTGAAAATCATCTGTCAAGTGACGTTGATTACTGAGATCCGGATGATCGAAATGGAATGCAAATGTTTTAATAAAAATGAAACTGAATCAACAAAGCCTTCTTGACTAGTAACAGTCCACAGAGTTCAATGATGATTCCGTAGTTGGCACAACTGATACCGGTAACAAGAAAACATCATCATAAAACACTACTGCCATCTAGCGTAATGTTGAGATGGTACAATAATACATTTGAAGACAGTTGTATTTTCGTAAGCCAATTAATATTTTATTGTACACTTTGTTACTTCTAATCTTTATATAGCCTACTTTCTTCTAATCGTGTAATAGTCAATTAAATCCCACTCGAGTTTTGATTTTCTCTAGATAAATCAAAACCTCTAGTGAGATTACTGTTGATAAAACTCATACACAGTTCGTCGTAGTAAGTCCGGAACGAAACCATCGATTTTACGAAATGTTTCTTTCATATTTCGATCGACGTTTTATTTTGTTGATTTACCTTTTCCAGAGATAATTCTCTTTATTGTTGCGCCAGACACTCCTGTAGCAGCGCTGGTATTTTTCAGTGGTGTCCGGCGTTTACCCGCACAGTCTGTGAAATACGTATAAATATTAATAATAATTAACTCTGTTCTTGTACAATCTTACCACGTTCTAATGGCGATTGTGTGGGTTTACGTCTACGACTATTGTTATTATCCGTTTCCCGAGGACGTCACATTATAAATACAATCACAACGTATAGAACACAAAAGCCAGAATATACATTTACGATCTTCTGCCTTCTTCTGAGCTAACTGCATTATACTTGATGCTCGTCTGAAACTGAATACTACAGACGTGGACAAATTATTAACAAAATTGACGATTTTTATGATATTTTGTTTACAAAATTTGACTTTTCAATTTAGACTACAGTTGACAATTTTGGATATTTACATCAGTACAGTAGAGAGAAATATGCAAAAAATGTCAACTGTAGTTTAAATTGAGGAGTCAAGTTTTGTAAAAATATATAATAAAAATCTTCAATTTTGCTAATAATTTGTAAATTAGCAAAAATGTCAACTGCATTGAAGAGTCAAATTTTGTAAAAATATAAAACAAAAATCTTCAGTTTTGCTAATAATTTGGAAATATCCAAAATGCCAGCTGTAGTCCAAATTGAAGAATCGAATTTTGTAAAAATATACAATAAAAACCTTCAGTTTTGCTAATAATTTGTAAATATGCCAAAATATCAAATGTAGTCCAAATTGAGGAGTTAAATTTTGAAAATATGCAACACAAATCTTCAATTTTGCTAATAATTTGGAAATACACAAAAATGTCAACTGTAGTCTAAATTGAAGAATCATATTTTGTAAAAATATATAATAAAAATGTTCAATTTTGCTAATAATTTGTCCACGTCTGTATATGAACTTGTTCTCGGAGCACCGACTTAGATCTGTCAACAGCGCTGGCGTACCAACAACCAGCCACGAGCTTCAAGACTGAAACATCTGACGTCTCCCGCTCAAGGTAGGTGCAAGTGGCTCTCATTTGAGCGGACGTACTTTACTGTATAAGCAAACCATTTTACTACTCTAAATTATAAGAGAAGAAAGCTCACCTTCAGAATGTAGCCTATGTTAGAAGTCCTCGGTTTCGCTTTTTCTCTTTCCATGGAATCTTAATGTGTGTGAGGTCCTCGAGTATTCTCTTCAACACTCCAACAGTAATCGGCAATCATATTTACATCCCAACGTCCCTGGTAGCGTTGCTCTACCTCTTTTAGATCCTGTGGAACCTTTCACCTTGCTCTTCGCTGAGGGCTCCTAAATTCGCAGGAAAGTAATCTATATGGTCCATTAGGAAGTGAAACTTTAGGTTCATGTTACAACCGAGCACTTTGAACTTTTCCAACATGTTTTCTACAATTTATTTGTACCGTGGATCCTTCACGTTACCGAGAAATTTCTTCACAACTTCTTAGAATGCGTTCCATGCACTTTCTTCTGTTTCTTTCACTGTAAGTACTGGTGAAATTGTGGTCCACCATCAGCTTTCGAATTTGTGGGCCATCAAATATTCACTTCCTGATTTCAGCATGTGACAATGAAGAAGAGTTCGTACATAATAAGTACTGGAAGCGAGAATGATTTTTGTCTAGTGCCTTGACAAACTGCTTCATAACTCCCAGTTTTATATGTAAGTTAACAGGGGGAGTATTTATTTTCTTACGAGCAACGAGACTTACATAGTTAATATTTTTGTCCGCTGGCGTTAGTTGCTTTCTTTCAGGCCAGTATGCAATGTTCCAATGTTTGTTCCTGGCCCTGCTATCCACTCGCACAGGAAGCACGGAAATTTTGTGTATCTTCCTGTTGCCCCAATAGTAAACCATCAACCTTCAGGTCACTGCATATTTGCCACTCATATTCATGATTAGACTTCATGGAATTGTCACGAGAATCGTAAGGTTTACTACGCACGCGGTATAGTAGACTGTATGAGAAGGGGACGTGCGACGGGTGGAGTATGCCTCTGATGTAAACACTGAGCGGTATACTGCTGTTACAATAAAACCTGTATCCTGCATTCAAAAAATATAGTGAATGATCATTGAAGTAGGAAATATCTAAACATGTAAACACACAATTATTTTGTAGTGAGAAATATTAACTCTTAAAATTTAATGTAATATATTGACATCATCCTTGAATATGTGCAGTGAAGAGTTACGTACATTTTGAGCGACTGCAAAATGAACCTCCTCCGATGGTCACTCAAACAGTTTTTATATTGGGAAAATGTACGTTCAACATCACACGATGTAATAGGTGCATATTTTAAGAACGGAAAGTCACTACTTTTTAGTACATCAATTTCAGACGTCTTGTCGTGACCTGATAGTACATCATTTATAATATGAAGTAAATAGGCAGAATTTTTAGCAATAATGTTTCTCAACTTACATTTCACTTTTTCTGAAATTAGTGAATTGTTATTTTCGATAACGGTTTGTGATACGTTATACACTATATTAAGGGCTTCTGAGAGTTCTAATAACGATTCTAATAAGATTATGCTTTTGGACACGATTTTAAAATTAGAATCAATGAACAGAATATCTTCCAATAGCTGTTCAGAAGGCAATGATTTTACAGCTGCAACAGCGGAACTGTCTGTGCTATCCAATGCATCAATTACCTCTATTATTTTTCCGTAATATTCTGCATAATAATAAACAGCATTCAACCACGTTTTCCAACGGGTCAAGACTGGCTGCGGGGGTAATGGTATTCCACGGGCAATTGTTTGGAACAGCAACACTCTCATTGTGGTATGTTTGATTGAATTCTTGTCTGCACTGAACAAATGTTAAGCTTTGACTATTCCAACCATAGTAATGCAAAAACAAGTGCTTACATAGGTATACATTAGCTGTAGCTGCTCTATCTATTTGGACCGGTCACAACTCTTAACATGAACTGCTTATACTGCGAGACCGGGCGGTCGCTCACCTCGTCTATGCTACCGTACATCGGCAACCTGATTGCATGCTGCGTGTGGCAATTCAACGAAGTCTATTCATGATATTTAATTTTTTCGAGAACCAACTTTAATGTGTCATATGATTCCATTAGGACTGTAGAATGTGTAAATGGTATGGACGCTAATTTATTGCCGTTAAGAAGCAATACTGCCTTAAGGCTACTTTTCGAAGAATCAATAAAACCCTCCAACTTTTGGGCTCATATACCTCCTCTCCCAACTGTTTTAGTAGATTTCTCACAACTGTACAATATACCATTTATTTTGCTGTGTACAGTATTTCCGGAAAAGTTTTTCACGATTTCCGTACCACGAAAATGTAACTTCAGGTGCCAGCATGTTCTTCTCATGCAGTCTAGAACCTAGTAATTCACATTTCTTTTTGGTGAGTCCTAATTCCCTTACCAAATCATTCAGCTCGGGTTGGGTAAATTTTTTGGTGAATTGTCAAATTCGTCTGGATCAGAAAACATCTCAGTATCTGCATTCGGGGAACTGCTTTCAGATTCACTGTCACCCAAGTTTGCTGGTGGTGTAGGTACAGGTAAGCCCATGAGGAACAAGCCTCAAAGCTGATTGGATATTTGGATACTTAATTGATTTCTTGTTTTCCTTGTTGTAACCAGTAACATTACACATACAAAAATAACAGTCATCATAGTGATTCCTCTGCTTACCCCATACCATTGGTATAGCAAATGGTATTGCTTTCCCTTTTTCCTGATACCAGTAACGCAATCCTTCTACACAATTGTTACAGGCACTTTGAGGTGCAAATTATTTAGCCATGTCACCAACTTTTACTTTGAAGTAACCAAAATATAGCTTCTTTACAAACGAATCTATTTTACGAACTTTTCCACCGGACATATAACACCCACAAATATAGCAAAATTTCTGAGCATTTTGTATTCACTGTCTCCTACGCAATCCTGATGTACTCGCTATATTCAGCTTTTAAAATCACGCTTTTGCACTACGATTCTAGGGACTCCACTGTAACAAAATTCACACGTGTTCACAGAAGTAAGGGAGCTGCTCAACTGAAAGATTTAAGAACTGTATATTAGGGTTATATAGCGAAATTTATAAACTTGTAGTTGCTATTTGAGAATAGGAAACTGTACCAGAACAATGGAAGGAGTCCATAATTGTACCTATTTTTAAAAAGGGGGACAAAACCAACTGTGGTAACTTTCGAGGAATATCACTTTTGTTGACGTCGTACAAAATTTTGTCCAATATTCTTTTGAGAAGATTAACTCCGTACGTAGATGAAATTATTGGGGATCATCAGTGCGGTTTTCGGCGTGATAGATCGACAATTGATCAGATTTTTTGTATTCGACAGATAAAATGGGAATATAAGGGTACAATACATCAGTTATTCATAGATTTCAAAAAGGCATATGACTCGGTTAAGAGGGAAGCATTATATGATATTCTTATTGAATTTGGTATTCCCAAGAAACTAGTTCGATTAATTAAAATGTGTCTCTGTGAAACATACAGCAGAGTCCGTATAGGCCAGTTTCTATCTGATGCTTTTCCAATTCACTGCGGCTAAAGCAGGAGATGCACTATCACCTTTACTTTTTAACTTCGCTCTAGAATATGCCATTAGGAAAGTTCAGGATAACAGGCAGGGTTTGGAATTGAACGGGTGACATCAGCTTCTTGTCTATGCAGATGACGTGAATATGTTAGCAGAAAATACACAAACGATTAAGGAAAACACGGAAATTTTACATGCAGCAAGTAAAGCGATCGGTTTGGAAGTAAATCCCGAAAGACGAAGTATATGATTATGTCTCGTGACCAGAATATTGTACGAAATGGAAATATAAAAATGGAGATTTATCCTTCGAAGAGGTGGAAAAATTCAAACACCTTGGAGCAACAGTAACAAATATAAATGACACTCGGGAGGAAATTAAAGGCAGAATAAATATGGGAAATCCGAGTTATTATTCGGTTGAGAAGCTCTTATCATCCAGTCTGCTGTCAAAAATCTGAAAGTTAGAATTTATAAAACAGTTATAGTACCGGTTGTTCTGTATAGTTGTGAAACTTGGACTCTCACTCTGAAAGAGGAACATAGGTTAAGGGTGTTTGAGAATAAGGTGCTTAGGAAAATATTTGGGGCTAAGCGGGAAGAAGCTACAGGAGAATGGAGAAAGTTACACAACACAGAACTGCACGCATTGTATTCTTCACCTAACATAATTAGGAACATTAAATCCAGACGTTTGAGATGGGCAGGGCATGTAGCACGTATGGGCGAATCCAGAAATGCATATAGAGTGTTAGTTGGGAGACCGGAGGGAAAAAGAACTTTAGGGAGGCCGAGACGTAGATGGGAGGATAATATTAAAATGGATTTCAGGAGGTGGGGTGTGATGATAGGGACTGGATTAATCTTGCACAGGATAGGGACCGATGGCGGGCTTATGTGAGGGCGGCAATGAACCTTCGGGTTCCTTAAAAGCCATTTGTAAGTATGTAAGTAAGTAAGTATATTAGGGTTTTCTGTAAAGAACAACTTCCCGGCAAAGTGAGAAAGGGGATGGGATGATAGGGCATGGGATGATGAAACATCATTCTGAGATAAATATTAGAACAAAAATATTTAGTTGTGGATATTTAGTGCCATCAGCTAGGGGAACCTCGGCTTAATGTATAGTGAATACAGAGCGGCGGTACATAGGCTATCGAAAAAATGAAATTGCGACAGATCTAGACGTGATACATAAAAAATGAAATCATTTTCGGACTCTGGGCATCGGTTTCCATACGAATTACCAAATTTCTTTTTTACCGCAGAACAGTTGTTCCCTAGTGTCATTTATTACATTACGAATCGGCAAACACCCGGTGGTAATGTTGGGACATTATAAACTGAACAAACGCGATTTAGCCCAACACAAAAGCAAATACAAAAAAAAAACACAAATTAAATAATTAATCCTGCATTAACGACAATACTTTTCATCATAGCGAGAACAAAGATGGACATGATATTTGAAAATGATGATTTCTTACCAAGACGGATGAGGATTATTTCCGAAAGAGAAGATTTTAATACAATGGACGAAAAATATTTGTTTGCAATTGCGGTTTGGGCTAAACAAAACATCAACATTTTATATTTTGAATAGTACAGAATGTGATTTAGAATTTGCAACTGATAGTTAAGTACTTCATAATATTTTTTAAATTATACATTCATTGAAGAAAGGTTCAATCTATCTTCGGTTGCCTAAAATACGGCAACTAAAATGATATGAATAAAAATTTTATCATGTTGGCCTAATATTACATTATTGGAATAGAGCAAATTCATAAAGTCTTTCCATTTTGTTTGTTGCATTATACTTCCTTGTATCTACTTTCATATTATCCTGTTTTGTCTTCGATATTGCTGAAGACATTGGGATGAGGTTTTTCTGCATTGAAATCTATTTCTACTTATTTCCAACCTTCCGTCTTTTCTTCTAAATTCTGCCCATCAGTTTTCATGTTTTCGATGATTTTAATATGTTACGATTACCTCTGTTTATGATGACATTTTATAGTCGTAATATTACAAATGAACTCAC